>CM053403.1:79125828-79191957 GCA_028644305.1 Xerus rutilus | reverse complement strand
TGATTGTAACAATTTTTTTCTATTTGCCTCAACAAATGTTTTCAGTGAATAGTGTGTACAGCTTCTGATAATTTGTTTTTTTCTGTTATGTTTGCCAACATGTATTAAAATGCAACTTTTGGGAAATAAAATAAAATAATTAAAAAAATAAAAAAAAAAAAATAAAGTTGGAGGATGGGATTGGGTCAGTGGAGAAAGGACAGCCCAAAGGGAAAAGAAGAAATCAAGAAAAGGACTCAATTCTTACTAGACACAAGATACTACACCAGGTCCTTGCACATGCATTAGTCCTTTATCGTTCTCAGAACAATCCTGCTAGTTAAATACTTCTGTTTCTCTTTCTAAGAGTTGAGCAGCAGCACAAAGCCACATAGCTGTGATCCAGGTTACAGATGAGGAAGCCAGCAGAGTGCAGTGGAAAGAACAGAGGCCTCCTGGTCTCGGGCTTCCACTTACTTCAGGGCCTTAGCCCTGTCACTCAGCCTTCAGGTTTCCAGTTTCCTTATTTCTAAATTAGGGACAAAAATTAGTTGGATTATACATAAAAGGATCATAAATAAGCTGTACAAAGATCCTTAGGACATAGGAAGTGCTCATAAATAATTGTGGTTATTGCTATTCAAACTCTATAAATGTGTTATTTTCATAACAAAAGAGAACCCTCTGCAAGTCAAAGGAAGGGAGAATTTCAAGAAGAGGAGCTAAAAAGGCATTATTAGGTAGCTATCCAACCTCAGGGCAGAGCTCTCATCAATTCTTTTATCTACATACAAGTGGAGTGTCTGTGAGTCCCTCTGTGACTGAGTGAGTGACATAACTAGTGTAGGCATCTTGTGAGCTGGGAAGGTGGCCCACCCAATAACTTCTATTGTCTAGAGACCATTGCCCCAAAACAAGAGGGCTATCTTCCACCACCCAATCTCCGGAGAAGTTAGGCCTATGCTTTCTGATTTAAAAAAAAAACTTAAAACAAAAAAAAGTATATTTTAAAAAGGAACAATAACAACAAAAAGGCAAAGCATCATAAGTGCCTGTGGATTTAGAAAGGTCAGACTACAGAAACTGCTGAATCTCTTCCAGACTCACTTCAGAGCGTGTCTCACATTTCTCTTCCCATAAAAATGTGATAATCAACACAGTAGCCCAAAATGAACAGACTAAAGAAAAACAGAAGCTGACCAGAAGAGCTGACAGAGGCATTACAGCCATGGAAGCATTTCAGACAGCAGCTGCAGACTGTTCCCAGACACTCTGATAATGGAGAACATAATTAGTTTTCCTCAGCAAAGAAAAATAGAAGAACTGATGAGGTCAAAACCCATACATTAATTCAATTCAATGAGTGTTTGTGTTTGCTTGAACAAATCCTTTGGGCTTGAAACTGGGGGTCACAGAAGATGCAGAGACACAGACAGAGGACACGAAGGGGACCCAGGTAATCACTCACTCCTTTGCTCATCCATCTACTAAATATTTATTAGGTGCCGTGGGTGTGCTAAGCTTTGGGAATGAAGGTGGATAAGACGCAGTCTCCATTTTCAAAACTCCCCTGGTGCTGTGGCAAAATAGAGAAGCTAATCTATAATTCCAGCCTCTTCATCAGCACCTGAGGATGCACAGAATGCCACCTGCAAGGGCAGCTGGAGGGGAGGATGTGTGGAGCAAGAGACACTGGAGGAGACAGAACTTCCCAGGTCAAGCTGCAAACAGAATCAAAGGACAAAGAAGACTTATTCAGGGAGGCAAAAGTCTAGGACCATGAGAAAAGTAGAGAATTTCTGATGGAGGAAGCACCGTGTGCAGGGACACAAAGTCCCCAACAGCACAGGCCAGTGGCAGTCTAGAATCTGGCAAAATGAGGGAAATACAGGCGATGAGTGAGGTTTTTACATTTTATTTTAATCTCTTTGTTCTAAGATTATGTCTTTTTTGTTGTTGTTGTTGCTGAGGCTTTAACCCCTGGGGCCTCACACACACTAAGCACATGCTATACCACTGAACCACACCTCCAAGCCCTCCTTTCTACCTTTTGATGGTTTGGGTTTTTTTTACTTTTTGATGTTTTTATATAAAAAATGTTAACAATGTTAATTTGTAAAGTTGTTAATTAAATAGTGGTATCTTATCATTTATTTACTTCCAGAATACAAAATTGTCAACATTGTCCATTTATACATTTATTTGGCAATTTTCTTGTCTATTAAATTCCTAAATTTCAGAAAGTCTGAGAGCGATGCATTAACAGCCACTAGTGCTTTGTGTGATTGGAAGACAGAATACATGTGGCAAATAAATATGCAACTGTTTACATAGGAGATTAAATTCAGCATGTAGGCAGGGACCCAGTTCTGAAGGGCTCTATTTATATGACTGGCTAAGAAATTTATATTTTATACCACAGACACAAAGGAAGAGGGTGACCTTCAAAAGGGTGAGGAATTTGCAAGTATAATACAGGGAAAGTCACTAACTCTTATTTCTCTGAAACTCCTTTGTAAAATGCTGATACTGGCAATCATCCCACTTACAAGACAGGTAGGTACTTAAATCAAAATAAAGATGAGTGCATGAAATTCTCCATGAATTGTAGTGTCTTATTTCAAAGGCAAATGGTTGGTTCAATATGAATAAGATCTTCCTTCTCCTCTAAACAAGTACACAAACAAACCAGCTTTTAAAATCTCCCCTCCTGACTCCTTTTCCTGGGTCACTTTTGGTCAGGATACTGGGGCCAAGAGGTTCCTAGGAACAGGACATAAGGCAATGAAAACAGAAAAATACCTCCTGGGTTTTTCTAATAGGTGAATGGCACATTTCTCCATAGACTATGATTTACATTTTTGATGGGACCACCTTCTAATAATCTGCTATGTGAATTTTGAAAATGTAGTAGTCAAATACTAGAATTACCACATTTTTAGTTCACCAAGGATTCTCATTCACATTCTACAAAGAAGCCTGGCTTCCAGGCAACTCTTGGCACTATAACAATGCTTCTTTTGTGCAGGAACACATGCACAGTTTTGAAATCCCCACAGTTGTCAGAAAAGACATGTTTTATCAGTGCATCATCAATGTTGTGGAGAACTGGCTATGATTTTCAATTGCTACTGTTCTCGTTGGTAAATATAAATTACTTTGTCATTGTTCAATTAACAAATTATATTTGCATTTGGTGTGCCAACCAAGTAAGGGCATTACAGAAGTGAAAACAAAACAACAAATTTGTAAAAATATTTCCATATTTAAATTCCTCAAAAGCACTAGAGTAGTTATTATGAACAAATTCAAAGCTTGACTCAAGTAAATATATAATATTCTTTTCAATGAACAAATCTAAAATTTCAATTCAGAATTTTTTATTAACTTAGCAAAAATAAACTTAGAACTTATGAGTTACTGGCCTAATCCTTTGGTGTAGAAATGAATTTATATCAATAATGTTTTATGCTATAATTTTTGAACTTTAACTTGAGAATTATCTGTATTTACAGTCAAATATGAAACATCCATAAATCTGCTGATACAGTAATAGCTCAAGGTTAGCAAGCTCTGTTGGTAGGCTACCCTGAATTTGGATTCTAACTTTACCTCTCATTATATATAATAATTAGGAGATCTTTTGTGATCTCTTTAAGACTCTTGTTTTCTCAACTGGAAACTGAGATAAAATAATAACTACTTAATATACTATTAAGATCATACAAATAAATCTCTTTGTATGGAACTTGTAACATTTCTCAAAGTTGGTCATTATTATTATTGTTGCTGTTTATTTTTTGAACATATAGTAAAAATAGGTGTGATAAAAGGATAAGAAAAGTTTGCACTAAAGCTACCAAGTGAATACACTTGAGTTATGCCAATAAAGAAAACAGGAAAAGCACAGAACGAATGTCAAAGGAGTTATTTCCACATAGAAACCATCAGGGATAGAAAATGGGATAATAGCCAAGGGAGCTGAAAATGAGAAGCAGAGGATTCTAGTCTGTGCCAAGGGGCCTGGGTAACCACTTGCCCACAAATGTCACCCTATTTCAGTGAAACTAGACAACTAAGCTAGATCCTTCTAATCTTCAACAACAAAAAACAATCATTGAGGGCTGGGGTTATGGCTCAGTGGTAGAGAGCTTGCCTTCCACATATGAGGTACTGGGTTCAATCCTCAGCACCACATAAAAATAAATAAATAAAGACATGTGTCCATCTACAAATAAAAATGTTTTTTAAAAAATCATTGAAATATACACTTAATTGCGCTACCATTGATGAGTTTATACATAAGCTTCATTTACCAAATTTTATGGTAAGTACTTCAACTTCTCACATGGGTGTGGTTAATATCTGGAATATGCTAAGAATGTCTTATGGAGCCAACGGCATGTTTTCCAGGCAGGAAGGTGTCCTAGGCCATATACATATTGACCAATCAGTTGTCAGATACCTGGCAGCAGCAGATATGCTCTACTTATGCATTGGTATTTGTGCATAATGCAAATTTAGAGACCTCCATTTTTTAACTGCCTGCCTCTTGAAAAAATACTTTGGTTGTATTTGCTTTATGTATGTGTGTGTGTGGGTTTGAGTGTGTTGCAAGGCAAGGGGTGCAATTGGAATAAATGCTTTGTGGTTCTTAACAGACTGAGTCCGTTTGTCTGAGAGCAGTGATAAAAGAAGGAAATGGGACATCAGAAGGCCGTTTCTCCCATTCATCCAGACCCCTGTAAGCTCGGTCCCATTGGGTGCACAAGCAGCTGTGCACAGTGGGTCAGAACAGAGGGACTGCTACAGCCTTGCGCTCACCGCTTTCCTCAACCAAAACAAGACGAGTAGGCCAGGCAGTGTGTCTCTTAGCACAGGTGTTTAACCAGTTCCTTGGTTCCCACCATCATGCGGACAGGTGAAACTTCACTCACTGCAGCATCTGCAGGAAGGACCACTTAAACATCATTCAACACAGAGCTCATAAAAGAGCTACCAGGACACACTGAGAATCCCACCTAACAACCAAAAGAAAAATTTAAAGATGAAAATGAAATTATGACTGCTTCAACAGACAAAAGAAAACTCAATTCCAGCCCACGTTCCATGACACCAAGATGAGTGCCTGCATAGTGTAAAATGAGCCTCTCCACCCAGTTTTGAATAGTAGCACTTGAGACTTGAACCTCACTCACTGTGTCTTCCTTCTTTCATTAACTTTACAAAGTCATTTCCTTATTCTGGAGTGGTTTTGGCTGAGTCTCAGATCTGCCCACACTATGCTATCCTCATTGTTTAGAGTGGGCCTGTGTCATGAATGTCTCTTTATTTTATTAATTATTACTTTAATTGCACAAATTTGTGGGTTACAGTGTGACAGTTCAATATACACCTACAGTGTTTTATGAATAAGTGGGATACCTGGCGTTTCCATCCTCTTAAAACACTTTTTAAATTTTGATTAACATGTAATATCATACATATTTATGAGGTACCCTGTGTTATTACAATAAATGTATACAATGTGCACTGGTCAGATCAGGTTACTTAACATTTCTATCTCCTTACAATCACTTTGTGTTTTCAGCCTTCAAGCTTCTTCCTTCTGGTTATTCATAAAATGTACAATAGGTTATTGTGAACTATAGTCACCCCACTATGTTGCAGAATACTAGAATTTATTATTTCTGCGTTTTGGTACCAATTATCCAACCTCACCCTCTTTACCCACCCCACACACCCTTCACAACTTCTAAGATACTACTCTATATTCAAATGAACTTTCTTATTTATTTGTTTATTAAATTAATATATTGATTTTGGTATTGGGGATTGAATCCACAGACACTCTATCACTGAACTTCATTCCCATTCTTTCGAATTTTTTATTTTGAGATGGGAGTCTCACCAAGTTGCTGAGGCTGGCCTCAAACTTGTGATCACTGTGCCCAGTTGGACTTTTAAAAAATATCCACACTGGGGCTGGGATTGTGGCTCAGTGGTAGAGCGCTTGTCTCGCATGCGTGAGGCACTGGTTTGATCCTCAGCACCACATAAAAATAAATAAGTAAAGATATTGTGTCCATCTACAACTAAAAAAATAAAAAATACATCCACATAGAAGAAGAACATGTGGCATCTGTCTTTCTGTGTCTTGATTTATTTCCCTTAACATGTCCTTCAGTTCCAACTCTTTTGCCATAAATGATAGGATATCAGTTTTTTATGGCTGACTAATATTTTGTCATCTGTATGGACCACATTTTTATCCATTCATCTGCTGACAGGCATCTAGGTTAGTTGCATATCTTACTATTGTGAATAATGTAGCAATAAATATGGGCATGCAGATATCTTTTTGGTATGCTGATTTTATCTCATTTGTTTACATACCCTAAAGTGGGATAGCTGCATCATATGGCAGATCTTGTTTTAGGTTTTTGAGGAACCTCCATACTGTTCTCCATAATGGCTGTACTAATTTACCTTCTCGTAAATTTATCTTCTCGTATGAGAGTCCCCTTTTCACCACATCCTCACTAGCATTTCCTAATTTTTTGTCTTTTTTTGATAATAGCCATTCTAACAGGGGTGAGATATCTCATTGTGGTTTTGATTTGCATTTCCCTGGTAGCCAACGAATGTAAGCACTTTTTCATAAATTTGTTGGCCGTCTGAATTTCTTCTTGTCAGAGGTGTCTCTGATATCCCTGCTTCCATGCCTGCCCCACCAATCTGCCCAACACCACAGCTAGATCATGAGGCTAATCACCATTACCATATTACATGAATGCCCAAGAGCTTACATTTCTTGAGCTCCTACTGAGCATCCTCCCAATGGCCCAATATTTTCATTTCTCCCACATAAATGTGTTCAAATTAACCATTCATCACTGACTCTCTACCAGAAATCATTTCCCACGTTCTCTCCCCAAGCCATAATATGCCATTACCATTTCTCTGTCAAATCAAATCCACTGTCCCTCATGAGTATGATCAGCCCTCTCTTCCACTCCCAAGTGTCATTCCTTAGATGTCTGATCATTGACTATGATCACCTGGAGGCCAGGGACCAGGCCTGAAATGTTCTTTGAATTCTCCCTTGAAGCTATTATCACAGTAGGAGCTCAATAATGATTGAATCAAAGAAAATGTACAGGACAGAATTATAGATGATATTGCTTACAAGTAAGATTTGTTTTTTTATTTGTTTTGGTTTTTTTGCTGTTTCTTACTCCTCCCCATTCTCACCACCCACTACACACCCATATCTCACTAACAAAGGACTTGGTTTACGGCAGCCTATCTTTCTTTCTCTGAAGTAAGATTCATGCAGCATTCTCGCCCAGAGAAAATACACCAAAATCACGCGTGCCAATTTTTAAAACCTAGAGAAGTTTCCTCTCTCCTGAACAGAGCATTGACTTTGCCTCTTGCTTTCCATTCCCCCACAAAAAACCTAAACTATTTTCCTTCCTTCCCTCCTGTGCTCACTCCTAAAATAATGGCATTTCCAGAAACCAGATTCATTTGACTTAAGCATCTCACAGCGAGCTGTTTCCTGTGAACCTGAGGACCTTAGGGTCATGAAGGGCACGCGGAAAGTGATCAGCAGTAGACGGTGCAGCAGTGAGGGGAGCATGGACGTGAACAACACTGAAAAGATGCGAGTAGTTAGGGCAAATGAAACAAACTCTGAATGCATGCGCGCATACACACACACACACACACAGAGGCAATGCTGAATGGTGAAATCTGCCATTCTTAAAAGTCAAATCCACTGTACCTTGTTTCCATTCACCATACTGATGTATCTGGATACGTGTTATACCAACAACAGATTTCTACCACAACTATCAAAATAGGTTGCATCCTGGGAGGAAGTTAGGTGACTAGATTTATAGTGTCCAGAAACAATATGTATAGGCTTATCTAGTGTGGACACGCTTGGCATTTCAAAGGGAGGGAGGATTGTTTTTATAACGATACCAAAACACATGGCAGAAAGTATCAGGAGTCCAACTCACTATATTTTTTAAAGAATGACAGAAAGTTATCAAAAAAGTTAAATCATAAAAATACCAGATGAAAATATCTTGGGCTGCAGGCATCAGTACACGAAATGTTCAAAAGTCATGAAAGAAAAAAACATGACATCTATTTACTGATGATTTCCAAACTCTTTATACAAAAGGAAATTTAAAGCATGAACATAAGCAAAGTCAAAAGACAAAATATTGGGAAAAATATTTGCAACAGATACGACAGATAAGCCCTGCACTACACATTACATAAGGTACCTACTGACAGGTATGACCTGAGTGGGAAAGGACAGGGTGTTGTTAAAAACAATTTGCTACACCATGCTATTTTTATTCAAAAAATATGTTTTAGTTTTTACTACTATAAAACAATAGTAATTGTTTAGTAATTTCAATCTGGGATATCTAACAAATTTACCCCAAATTCAGCACTTAAAATAACCAAGACATGTTCTCATGATTTCTGTGGGTCAAGAGCATTCCAGCTAAATGATCCCAGCTCAAGTCCTCTCATGGCCCTGCGGTCAGGCTGTCAGCTGGGGCTGCAGTCCTCCAAAGCTGGGAGACACTCTTCCCAGCTCACTTAAGTGGTTGGTAGCCTCAGTTCCTCACCGGCTATTGAAAACGACCTCTGTTCCACCTGGGCCCTTCCACAGGCTGGCTGAGTGTCCTTTTGGCATAGCAGAGTGAAAAGAGAGCACCCAGCATGAAGCCATGGTTTTGTCAAAACCTAATCTCAGAAGTGACATGCCATCACTTCTATTCTGGAAATGAGTCACTCAATGCGGCCTACACTCAAAGGGAGAGGATAAAACAAAGACATGAACACCAAGAGGTGAGGATCATTAGGGGCCATCTCGAGGACGTGCATCACTGTGCATAATGCACGCATGTGTGCATGCACACACACTGAGGAGCCACATCCTTATAGATACAGAAGCTCAAACACAGTAGGACGGTTAAACATTCTGTTTGTTTAGAAAGCCCTTGTTTATGCCTGCCTGCTGTCCTGGCATAATTACAGTATTTAACCTCAAGTACCCCAGTTTGAATAATAAGCTATCCTCTGAAAAGGAAAACATCTGGAAGGATACACATCAAAACATCAACATTGTTTATATCTAAGAAATAACACTGAGGAGCCGTTTTTGTTTGTCAATACCCTTGCATGAAGCTTTAACTTATTACAATAAGAATGCATAGTTTTATTTTAAAAATGCACATTGGAACTCTAGGTTAACTTTCTGAATAACTGAAAAGATTAACATCCTTCCCATAGACTCCATTTCAGAAACAGTATCTAAAGCCAAGAGAAAAATCCCTGGGGATTTCAGCAATGGAGAGAAATGAAAGAACTTCCTTTTGGGGTAGCATAGAAAAAAATCTCTACATGGTTGGTTGTTCCAGTCCAGGTTCTCACAGTGGTGCAGGTTTTAGTTCCTCTGACCATAACATGGTTGATGTCTTTTCTTGGCATCTATCTCACAGATATAAAGAGCAGGTAAGCACATGGGCCAGGATAGCCAGAAAGTTAGGAGAGCAAATGGATCTAAAACTAAGCCACTGGAATGAATCAGGGATGTTAGGCAGACACGGAAAGGAAAGAGACATCCTCCCACGCCAAGTGGGCTCTCTGCTTTCTTTGTAGGACCCTTGAGGAGTGGTTGCTAGAAACAACCCTGACATTAACAACAGTGAAATACGAAAGTGCTAATTCCCCTTCATAGACTGAAACTTTATCATTTGAAATTCTTTCCTTTGTGTTACGATGTTGCACTGAAGCTAGGCGCAGTGGCACATGCCTGTAATCTCAGCAACTCAGGACACTGAGGCAGGAGGCTCACAAGTTCAAGGCCAGCCTCAGCAACTTATTGAGGCCCTAAGCAACTTAGCAAGACCCTGTCTCAAAATTAAAAAGGGCTGGGGACGTAGCTCAGTGGTAAAGCGTCCCTGGATTTAATCCCCAAACTCCCCACCCCAACACATACACACACAAGATGTTGCACTGGAAGGAGGCATCGTCAGACTTTGACTGAAGCGCTAAATAATACGTGAAGGTAGTTTGTGCACTCTAGAGCCAGACAGACTAACAACAAAACCCAATACAAGGTCCTGAAGTTCTTTGTGCTTCTGTTTGTCCACCAATGAAAGGACCATCTTATAGGGCTGCTATGATGATGTTAGCACCCATAAAATACTTAAAAGATAAGCTGAACACCTAATACCCATGCATTAGATGCTAGCTCCTAGCACCACTGACCATCTAAATGGCCACAGGCAAATAATTATAGCCTCTTTCTTTGTAAAATAAGGACAATAACATCCTTCCCATTTTGTATATTTGTTAAATGATAACACCACATAAAGTTCTTAAAACAGTGCATGGCATATGGCAGACACAAAGTAATAACAACTATATCACTAAAAATATCATAGTGTTAAAAAATGAGCTGATCTTAAAGTCTAGGGTTAGACTGACAGATAACTGCACGAAAACATTTAGCATGGTGCTTGCACATAATTGGTGCTCAGTAAATGTTAATTAAATTCGAACTTCATTTACCATGTTGAATCTCCATTTTAAAAGTTTAAAGAGAATTTTTGGATCATAAGTTTTAAATCTTCAAATCTGATACACTAGGAGCAATCTTCTGGCTTCTTTAGTTTTTCTTTCCTTGTGTACCAGCATTTTCAGTGGGATTTTATGCTGGAATTATGGCTTCAGTCCAAAGATGAAGATGTAGCTGCTAGGGACCCCCATATGAGTTAAAAGAGCTGCTAACTATGTGGGCCACCCCTCAGGAGGGCTTGTGGAGGGAACTGATGAGCAGCCCAGTCCCACCACCTCCCCTACCCTCAGCCCTGAGTAACAGGAAGGGATGACCGCAAGCAAGAGGAACTGGCTGAGGAGTAGAGGGTACCCCATATTATCAATGTTGGGGGTGTGTGGCTACAAAGGCATCATTCCTCTGCTGGCTAGAAGACTTGTGGTCTGCTCCCAAGCTTCCTGAGTAAGAGGAAAAGAAAACAGGCAGAAATTAGCAATAAGAGAGAGATTGTAAATGGTGAGGAGACAGTACAAGACATTCATGGTAAGACCCTGAACAGAAGGTGGGGGCTCAGACACCTTGTTTGTAATGGGAAACTTTGTCTTCCTGCTGGAGATGAAACTGAACTTAAGCATTTCCTATTCCTGGGGCCCACAGGGACCTTTAAGAAACAGTGCACAATGACTGAGCTTTGTGAGGGTACAGAACCTTATCCAGGGGGTAACTATAACAAAACTTCCCCCTCTTATCTGGGAATTACTGAAAGCACATGAAAGAGAATACGAAAAGAAAAAGAAAAATGGAAGGAAATCTCGTGGACCAGCAGTGATTTATTCAGCACTGAAGGGGCACATTCTTCAGGGGCAAAATGGTGGCAGGCTACCACGAGGGTCTGGCTTTTATATGGCCTTAGTACAGCCTGGTCATTAGAGGAGCTAGTTACTTTTAGAGGGCCCTTTTGGCAGGCAGGGCCAGGTAATGAAAGAAGTCTAGGGTGCCGCAGACGGACAGGTAGGTAACCAATCCTTCAATTACAATCAAGGATCCACAATGAGGTCAATATATATTAAGTATCCTATCTTTTGAAGTTCAGAAAACCACCCAATTTCAGGGCTAGTCACCTCTTTACTAGTTTTCTAAGAGGTACCAAACCAGAGAAGCAATCCCCCACTCCCAAGCTGAATCATTGTGAGGAAAGAGCGGCGGCCGTGGGACTGCCCTGTCTTTATGGTGAGGCTCTGGCCCTTCCACTCCCATAGAAAGGGAGGCAAGGGCTTTCCTTCCCCAAGAGGGTCACCAGCCAGGTGAAGGAGGCAACAGGTCATAGTTGACCTCAAAGTGGCAATCCCCAACCATGAATATTCACCTCCTCTTGTCCAGTCTGAAGCCACAGCTCCCAGAAGGCCACGGGGTGGGGCTCCCCTGCAGAGAACGCCCTTCATACCTTTGCTGTAAACCCTAGAGACTCGGGGGAGCCTGAGTGGGCACAGATGGAAGACTCAGAGGCTCCACTGAGCTTTAAAACAAACACAACTGAGCTAAACGCCAGAATGGAACTGTCCCCAATAATCAAGGTGGATAAAATTAATAAAATCTGGCCAAGTTATTGAGAGATCCATTAAGGCCAGCTATGTGGTAGGGGGTGGGGGGCCAGGAGGTAGATTTGAGGTGGCATAGGTAGAGCAGTTATTAGGAAGAAATAAAATGACTTGATGTTTTTACCCCAAACTAACACTCAGTTCAGGACTTACACAGTCTCTGCCAGCCCTCCCCTTCTCTTTTATTATTGCAAGGTGGCTGGACAGGTTGAGAAGAGTTGCTTACAAGGTGTGCAATCCCATCCAAGCCAATCTGCCACTCAGGCTCTTTGATTCTATCAGTAATTGAGTTCTGCTTTCCCCTACAAGTTCTTGTATCTTCCAGCAATGTTTTAAAGACCTTTCCCTCTCTCACATTTCACATGTTGTGTAGGTTAGCAAGAGTCAGAAGACATTAGACCACTAAACTGGAAACAGACCTTCTGCCTCACAATCTTGATGCAGGTTTAACATCGAATGGGCCAGAGGAGGTACTTGGACCCTTTCTGGACTGTACCCAATACACACATAAACGGCTAAGTTCTAAAAGTGAAGATAACCCTGTGTTTGTTTTTTATTCCATTAAAAAAAAAAAGGTGAGAACTGGGCACAGTGGTGCAGTCTGTAATCAGACCGCAGTGACATGGGAGGTTGAGGCAGGAGGATCACAAGTTTGAGGCCAGTCTGAGGGACTTGTCTTATTTAAAACTTAATTTATTAAAAAGGATTGAGGATGGAGCCCAGTGACAGAGTGCCCCTGGGTCTAATCCTCAGTACTGCAAAAAATAAACAAAAATAACTAAGAGACAAGAGAACTTTGCTGCTCCTCTGTAACATGCACCGGGTTCTTGTATGTTCTATGGGGATGAGGCCCATGTCCTCCCAGCTGAAAACTCCACTCTCAGCAAGTAGTACTGTGCCCAGCACATAGAAAGCACAGAACACATATTTGCCGAACAAAAGATTGAAGAAGGGAGTGAATCTGTAAATTGGCAATGAGTCTTACATAGCCTTAACAGTAGGCAATAAACAAACAAAACAATCACTAAAAGTATTCAGCTATCTACTGGGCTTTTGGACATTCTCATTTTTGTTCATCCAACAAATATTTATTAGACCCTTAGTAAGACTCTTGTATTCAGTCAATGTCTCATCGCCATGACAAACACCCAAGAAAAACCTAGAGGAAGAAAGACTGATTTTAGCTCGTGGTTTCAGAGGTTTCAGTCCATGGTTGAATGGCTGCATTGCTTTGGGCCTGCACAAGGCAGAATACGATGGCAGAAGGGTGTGGGAGAGGAGATGCTCAGCTCATGGCAGTCAGGAAAGCGGGGTGGGCAGAAAATACCACCTTCCTGGCAGGCCCCAGTCACTTGCTTCCTCAACTAGGCCCTGCCTCCTATAGTGTCTACCATCTCCCAATAGCCATTCCAATTATTAATTTATCAAATAGATTCATCCACTGATGAGGTCAGAGTCCTCATGATCCTGTCAACACTACCTAAAAGCCTCACCTCTGAATACTGCTACGCTGGAGACTGAGTCTTCCGCACATGAGAATTTGGGCAACACTTCATGTCCAAACCATAACAATTGTGATCAGGACAGACAAATAAATATATGACTCAATTTCTGGTCCAAAAAGACCAGAGACACAATATAGATAGCCATTTCACACAGGTGCAGAATAGCAGGTCACAGGATAGCGATGGTCCACCCTCAGCCTCCACCAGGTAGACAGAATCTGCTCCAGATACATGCTTAAGACCTCTAATCAACAGGAGAATGACAACAAAAATTAGAGTCACCAAATACAATGCTGCTGCTTCAAGACATTTTTCTCTTCCTTGAAATCTCAACCTTATGATAAAGTGTAAGTTCATTTTCCTTTTCAAATATAGTTTTATTTAATTGCTCAAGTCCTAGAAAATGATGTAAGCGGTATATTTTAGGCATTGCTTTTTAAAATTTGATGGAACCATGCTCATAAAGAAGACAACCATCAAGGGTGCAGGGGCACGTGCTGCTGCCCCACATGAGTTCCCATCGCAGGTCTCCACAATGCTCTGCAAGGGGACCCTGCCACCGAGCACCTCCAGTCATGGGGAGGTGTTTTCTCAGCTGTTTTGACCTCTTGAAAATTCACCTGAGGGAAATTTCCTCATTTAATGTTAGCAATCATTGTGTGTTTACTATTTATGCAATCACTATCCACTCTTTTGAAAAGGAGAAGATCCCAAATTCAGCCTTAGCCAAACTCTGAGATTTTCTAAGAACAACAAAAGCCAGTTAGAAGAGTTGATGGTTCAATGAAAACACAACTGTCAAGAAACAAGTTATAAAAATTAATACTAATAAAATTAACAGGTGTTTAAGATACACACAAAGGAATGTTCATCACATCATTATTTATAAAAGTGAGAAATTATGACAATATAAATATCCAAAAACAGTGATTAAAATTTCATCCATCCTCACAATAGACAATCTTACAGCCATTAAAAAGGGATAATATAGTGAATACGTAACAACAAATCCCAGCAGTATGTTCAACTATAATGCACCAATAAGAGAAGGAGGGGGAGGGAAGATGTAGATCTACAGATATTGTTACTAAAAAAAAAGTAATTTACTGTCGAATTCATAATAGTTTTGTTTTATTTACACACAAAGAAGCACTGAATGTCTGCAAGAATTATACTAAAATATTAATGATATATTTTAAATATCAATTACCTTTAAAAAAAAGCGTTGTTGCACTCAGCTATTCTCCAGATACATGGAGGTATCTTTAAGGAAAAAATTAATATGCCAATTTGTCAGTAGCATGAATAATCTTTTTAAATATTTTTCATTGTAAATGAACACAATATCTTTATTTTATTTATCTGTTCTTATGTGGTGCTGAGGATCGAACCCAGTGCCTCATACATGAGCCCATGAATAATCTTTTTAAGAAAGTAATTTGTTCCATATGGTAACATGTTGCAAAAAAACCTCACAATAATTATTTTTCCAACATAAAAGTCATAAAGCTATTTTATCACCAATAAAAATTACATGAAAAATGCTAGCAATGTAATTTTGAGTAACTAAAACAGAATGTAAAGCTATATGTCCAAAATACACACGATTTGGTAACATACACACATGCAAACAAATACACCCAATAGACAGTGTTTACAATGAGCACGTCTGACAGGATTACGAGGGAGTTTCCTTTCCTTTTTTTACTGCATGTTAAAATTTTCCATAGTAAATAGGTATTATTCCTCAAATCAGACAAATCATTCTATAAATTTTTTAAATGAACATTGGGACATAAAATCATGTATATATTTATCATGTCAATATCTAATATAAGCACTTATATTCAAAGTACCCTATTACAAGCACCTGGAATCTCTAGCAGCATGCTCTGTTACTTAAACCCTGAGATGTGTGGCTCTGAATCATTTCAGCTTCCTCCTGGCACCTAATTAAAGGAGTGACAGCCCTCATGGTCTTCACTGCTTCCCTCTCATGCAATGCCACAGCTAGAAGACAGTTCAACAGAAAAGGGAAAACAATCCACCACTCCAAGACTAGTTCACTATCCAAAAGAGATAAACTGTAACCCTCAGAACCCCACATTACTCAATATCTGGTTGATTTAACTAAGGTCTCTGGAACAGACTGGATTTTATAAAGTCGGGGACCTTGTCTTGTACCCATCACTGTGTCCCCAGCACCCGCTGGCAGAGTCAGCGATCAGGAAACGTGGCTGAGTGAGTACATGGTCAAGGGGTTATCAGGCTCTGCTGTCTTCCTTAAAATCCTGCAGGCCACATGCCAGCACCCATGGTACTGACGCTGTGGAAGGCGAGGGCATGTCATAAGGTCACGTTTCATTGTCAGATATTCCTTTACTGACAGTAAAATTATAGGCACATAATGTTGCCCAAGACACAGCTTTTCTCCTCATTATAGATTAATAATTAGCAATTACTCAGACCTAATCCTCCCAAGATAACTATTGACACTCACAACTAAGGCTCAGAAAGGCCAAAAAATTGTTCAAGGTCACCAAGTTAATAAATGACAGAACCAGGATCAGAACCTGATTCTCCGGGGCCCAAAAAATCAAGTCTCTTTCCAGGTGGGAATAAGCTCCTTGTCATCTCACCCAGCCAGATGAGGATAGCTCTAGTTTCTATTTTATTGTCATCAAAAACCCATGAAGTGAGTTAGCATATTCTACTTATTTTTCAGATGACAAAGCAAAGGTACTGAGAGGTTAAGTAACTTGCCTGCAGTCACACAGTTCCCAATCAAGTCAAAGTATAATGAAAATCTACAAACTATTGTATTTTACTAGAAATTTATCAACTCTATTATGAGAGACTATGTTAATGATATATAGTCAGCATTACTCCCAAGATGATTCACAATCTTCTCAAAAGATAAACAAGCCACATACTCTAAACTAACACAAATAATTATTCAATTGATCCAACCACTTTCCTAAAACACTCCTCTCTTAAATGAAGACTAATAGGCTCTCGAGTACAAAAACAAAACAAAACAAAAAAAACCACTGCAATATTTCACGTGAGTATTGACTGCACAGGACAAACCTAAGGTATTTTAACCAACCCATGTGCAAGTCAGAAGACAAAGTAAAAGTGAATCTAAATATTTAGGAATTATAATCAAACCATAAAAAAATAAAATATGTTCTATCCTCCTCTCTGGACAAGTATACTTGCATGATAATCTGAAATGCCAGATTCAAATTTAGACCTTTCAAACTCAGCATGTCTGGTACTAGAACCTGGAGGGCACAGGAGAGCCCTTTCTATGTGCATATGTGGACCACATACTCCATATCCAGATTCCTTGTACAGCCTCTCCTCTCTTGAAGAACATCCCTTGGCCGTTCCTGGGATGGAGGACTGCACTCCAGGGTGGTAAGCCACCCTCAGACAGAAAGACAGGAAATGCCCCTCCAGAGTAAGGCAGGTTGTAGAAGTGGGCTTGGGTCATTTAGGCAGGTAATTCCAATGTCCAGAAATGCTCCATGGATACCACTGAGAAGTGCTGAGGTCCCTGTGCTAGCAGAAGCTGGCTTACAATTTAGCAGGAAGAGGCACAAATAACTCGGTACTTTAAATGCAGCATGATTAAAGCATCTGCCACTACTAGAAATTTGGATATTTTTCTATTTGTTGTCTGACTCCTCATTATCCTATAAATCCCAACCCAGCAAGAATTTTGTTACGTTCACTACTACAATCCCAGAATCTTCTACAGTAATAACAGTAGAAAGAAACACATAATAGGTACATGACATAAATAAACTGAAGAGAAACACAATAAGTACATGACATAAATAAACCTCCTCTTCTAGGGAGGGAGGAGAGTTCACATGGATAGAGTACTAGTCATATGCTGGAAACAGTTCCAAGCATTGTGAACATGTTACCTAATCTAATTCTTGTAGCAATCCTACAAGAAGCCACCCTTCATGGGATATGAGGAAATAGACAATGAACTCTAACTTGCTCAAGAACTCAACAAGTGGTAGAATAAAGATCTGAAGACCTAACCGGGCATGGTGGCACACACCTGTAATCCCACCACTTTGGGAGGCTGAGACAGGAAAATCGCAAGTTCAAAGCCAGCCTCAGCAATAGAGAGGCACTAAGCAACTCGGTGAGACCCTGTCTCTACATAAAGCACAAAATAGGGCTGGAGATGTGGCTCAGTGGCCGAGTACCCTTGAATTCAATCCCCAGTACCAAAAAAAACAAAAAAACAAAAAAAACATTTGAAGACCTTTGCTCTTATCTACTGTGGTGCATTGGCAGGAAGACATGGTCTCAGAGTAAAGTAATACCAGGAAGAGGAAATGAGCAAAACCAAGACAGCCTGGCTTATTTTAGGAACTATAATGAGTGTGATATTACTAAAGTATAAAAAGGAAAACTGATGAAAGATAATGTTGGAGAAAAGAAATGAGGGCCAGATCATAAATGATATGTGCAACAATGCCTCATTTATCCAAGGTTATCGGGGAGCAAACATGAGGTTTAAATTGAATAGCTCCAGGTTGGAAACCCAACTCCATCATTAGGTTCACGGATCTCTGAACTTCCACATCTTCATCTGTAACAAGGAAAACCTACTTCATAGGATTGCTCTGGGGACAAAAGAAAGTATATTTAAGTGATTAGAACTAGGCCTGGCACATTTTATGTCCAATAAACGTTACCAAGAGATTTGTGTTATTGTGATTACTGATAAAGTTCCTTCCACATTGGTAAATCTGTAACATAATCATAGCTAATTTTCTTAAACATCAGAGCTTATTAACTTGTCTTTTTCCTAATCTATTGTTTCAAAGTAAACTCCACAAATCTCTAACTTATAAACACCAAACTTATATCTCACACACACAGAAAGCACCACTTAATGCCCTTCTGATGCCACCAGGGCAGCTGTGACAACATCTGAAGCTCTTAAGATCTATGGATTGAAAGGTAGGGAATGAAAAAGAAGCTGCATGAAGATAGAACTGCTTACAGTATTTTGTTGAGAATTTGGACATGGTTACCACCCATTGATTTAACAAAATTTTAAAAACAACCACTTCCCTGAATTATCCCTGATTCTCTATCACTAGGTCCACCAATAACAGTAATGTGCTGTCCCTGCTGACAGCTGACACATTCAGTACCCCCTGGATAGTTGAACGTTGGTCCATTTCTCATCAGCCATGATTTAAGTACATTCAGAGACTGGGATCTGGACCTGTCTTCCTCTTACCTCCCAGTCTACCTTTCTACCAAGGTTTCCATGGGTGACCTGATAACTTTCCCTACAGGTAATGTGCCAGCATTTCCAAAGCTCTTTGCCTTCGCCATTGCTGTTCTCTCTGCCTGGAACACCCTTCCACCCTCACCTTTGGACACCTGTCTTACCATCCTCACAAGGCTTAGGACAAACACCATCTCCTCTCTGAACTTTCTCATTTCCCTTCCCTGGAGAATTAAATGGCATGTTCTACAAACTTGCCTAGCACTTGGCTCACATTTCTATGGCTACGCTGGCCCTGTATCACAGAGATGTGACAAGCACCACTCTAGGTGCTTTCTGTACGATCTCAAGCAGCTTTATTACAAACCCCACTTTATCAATAGCAAATCCACACTCTGAGAGTTGAACTCGCCAATGATCATACAACTAGAAAGGGACACAGCCAGAAATCCAACCATGATTTGACAGTTCCCCCAAGTGTTTCTCTCTGCCATGTTGCCTTTCTTTGATGCCTCTATTTCCTCTTGGTTAAATACATAACCAATCCCATATATAGGAGTATGTAAGTCCCATGGGACTATAGTAAGTCCTTTGGTGGCAGGGACTAGGGCACATCTGTCTTTATAAATGTTGATAAAGTCGGGCACAGTGGTGTATGCCTGTAATCCCAGCACTTAGGGAGGCTGAGACAGGAGAATCGCGAGTTCAAAGCCAGCCTCAGCAACGACGAGGCGCTAAGGAACTCAGTGAGACCCTGTCTCTACATAAAACACAAAACAGGGCTGGGGATGTGGCTCAGTGGTCGAGTGCCCCTGAGTTCAATCCCAGTACCAAAAAAGAAAAAGAAAAAGAAAAAAGAAATGTGGATAATATCCATTTATACAAAGTTCTTATGGAGATTAAATGTGACAACACATATAAGCACTTATAGTGCCAGGCAGATAATAAGTTCCTAATAACTTGTGGGTTTCATTGTTGCCATTGTTGTTAACATGTCTAATGCCAAGAAGAAAGCCTTGCAAATGAACTCCAACCTGAGGTTCCTTTCTGGGAGGAGAAACGGGTAAGGATATAATGGGATAAGCAAATGTTGCTTTGATTTGGCATTCCCCACACTACTTGACAACTCAATCTGAAGCAACAAGACATAAGCTTTGCTTTAGGGTTAACTGACTCCTTAATCTTTCTATCACCAAGTGAATAATAGGGAAACATCCTATTTAGTTCCAAACCCTTGCAGTTTTGTGACTTTCTTGCTGTCATTTCCTATGCAGTGTGCTGGGTTTCCATCTGAAAAGTCAATTCATAAGTTAAGAAGATCACAAATTTAAATGGAAGTACAAATGGCAAAATGAAATGTGAAAGGGCTAGGGTGTACCTCAGGGGGAGAGCACTTATCTACCATGTGTGAGACCCTGGGTTTGCTTTCCAGCACTGCAAAAAAATATATAAAATTACATCTGAAATCCTCGTGGAAACACTCTCTTTTATCTTCATAACATTACGCAATACTTCAATCACCAAGTGTGTCTGTTTGTTTTTGTCAGTCAGCCCCTAGTAGGAGGGAAGCTCACTTAGTGGGGGCAGTCTTCCATCCCATGCACTCCCATCCTCCTAGCCTAACACAAATATAGTATGTTCTAGTCATTCACATTGATCAAGTAAATGCAAATATTTGTGTGTGTGTGTGTATACACACACCTATATATGTATATACGCACATGACATCATTGCATGATTTATAAATAAATGTTCATCTATCTCCACACATGCACATTGTATATTTGTTTACATGTATTTCTATTTGTGCAGATGTTTCAAACTATAGAAATAGATATTTATTTGCCAAAGTTGTGACACCTTAATATAATAAAGGTTTCTGGATGACCTGTGTGAAACTTAATAGATATATACTACTACCCATATGCTAATAATCCAGATATTTAAAATGAATCTCAATAAATGTGCAAAATAAATTGTTTGACTTAACAAACATGAAACTTCTCTTTCAAAACTCCTTGTCGCTGTTAATTAACTCAAGCAATGTGACTGGGGAGGAGGGTATGGACAAATAATGTTTCTTTATAAAGTCAACAGGTGAAATATTCCAAAATTTTATGGGAAGGCCAGATGTCCTTATTTAGGTTGTAACATACACGGGAAATTTTAATGAATATTAAAGCAACCATTTTCTTGGGTACACAATGTACTGGACACTTGGCATGAGTTTTTTATTTTATTTTATTTTATTTTATTTATCTTATTTAAACCTTGTGACAACCCTGCAAGGCAGATGTCATTATCCCTATCTTATAGACAACAAAGCTAAGACTCAAAGAGAGAGAATAACTTGCCAAAGATAATCTGCAGCTTATCTGGTCCTGGCACAGGTAATGTACAAATTTAGGATTATAACTTGAAGCTCAGACTCTTTTCAATAGGCAATAGTGTCTCTTTCATAGTTTTACAGACACTAATTTTGAGAGATGTGTTTTGAGGTAGTCTTTATAGTGTTGAATTTTAATAAGTAATTCTCTGCACTTAGAAACCAGACTAAATGACAGTCAAACACAGAAGATAACTCCAGGCTAAAGACAGCAAGGATCAAATGTGTCTCAGCAACCATCAGTCTGTGTTTATCAGAACAGGAAGCATTTTCCACTTCATTTTGTCTTCTAAAAAGAAGTCTATTCTCGAACAGAGCTTCATTATTTCTCCTTCTATATATAAAGAAAATGGACCCTTTCATTGCAAGCCAATGGGAAGTTCTTAACTCATTTCTGATTATTACTTGAAATAAAGTACTTTCTGTCCTCAGAGAAAAGAATTGCTAGGTGCTATGCCTTTGCCTGCTTTTCAGTCCAACAATCAATATTGATAAGGCAAGAGAAAATTAACCCTGGTGTACTTTTAAGGAGAGTGGGGTTATTTTTTAAAACTTAATGATGGTAGAGTTACAAAAGGAAGGAGGTCTTCCCTCCCATTTAAAGGAAAACTCAGCTGTCTTCCTCTGAAAGAAATAGCTATATCATCTCTCTGACCTTTCCAGGAGGAAGCCTGAGACAGAGGGAAACCATATATCGTAAAAGGTTTTTTTTAAATGTATAGACACTTCCAGACATTTTTAAGTAATACAGTGAAAAATGTTTACATTGGCTCTCACCTGTCCCTACACTGACTAGAACCATCCACTGAAGAGCAGAGGAAAGCCCCTCCTCACTCAGACCTGAACAATCAGAAGAGCCAACTGCAGCATCTTCAGCCATAGGGACTGAAGGGGAAAGGGGCCCCTCCCAGTGATTGAAGCAGTATGTTCCTTCAGTGTGCAGGGGAAGACAGAGACAGGTAGCACTGTGTTTTCTTTATGTACATCATTCCTGCTGCCAGGAACTTGTTTTCAGAGCCTTACACTAAAATTTCCCCAAAGGAGGGGAAACTACTCAGCACACAGAGGGCTGATTTCCAACCTGGTTTGGTGTTTTGTTTTCTGATTTCAAGTCCCTATCTAAAGTACATCTCCTATCTTCCAGAAGTATCCACATGTCTAAGCCAAGAAAAAGAGCTGGGAGCTTTGAAGCTTTAAAGTGCTGAGAATTCCAGCACTGGCTCTTCAAAGATAATGACCTTGGGTAAGTAACTCAAAGAATCAGTTTGAGGTCTCCATAAGAGGTGAAGATACCTGTTATTTAGAAGTTGTTGTAAAAATTGCACAGTTCTGGCTCTTAGTAGGAGGTTAGCAAGTGCTCTCTCTGTATTTGCTGTGGGCACACTGCGCAAAGAACAGGGAATCTGGCTGGGTGTCCATGTTTTCACTGCCCAAGGTTTGCCCATCAATCCACATTGATTTATGTCACAGAACCTCTTGCCTGCTTCTAGTTCGCTTTAGCTTCAAGTATCTTCAGAGCCCAAGAAATAAATTCTTATTAAGTACAAAGGACTAAGTTATCCTGCGTCGTCCTTTTCACCTGTTATGGGCAAATTGTTACAACTCAGTCCTGGGAAGAAATGAGTACAGTATTTACATAGGCAAAGCAGGTGTCTGTACCTCTCCTGGGGAAAGGCGTGGGGAAGAGACCCTACCTAATCTCCAAGTCGGGAACAACACAAAGGGGAGAGGAACAAGAAAGCCTGAATGAAAGGGAAGCCTCTGCGAGAAGGTCCTTGCTGGGGACCCTGTCCTCAGCGCACCGGGAGGAAAGGATGCTAGAGGGGAGGAGCCCCAAGGGCAGGAGTACCTGAAGACTCTGGCTGCTGTCTGGTTCCTCCTCCACGCCGTGCCCTGTTGCAGCACCCCGTGCACGATCTCCTTCTCGTTGGGCAGCCGGTAGACTGGGAAGATGTAGAGCCAACAGAGGACCACAACGCAGAGGGCACTGGCTCCCACTGGCAGCCGGGTACGCGG
This sequence comes from Xerus rutilus, assembly GCA_028644305.1. Taxonomy (NCBI): domain Eukaryota; kingdom Metazoa; phylum Chordata; class Mammalia; order Rodentia; family Sciuridae; genus Xerus; species Xerus rutilus. Next base: position 79,168,607 of record CM053403.1, on the reverse strand, counting down.
GAACTTCCACGCCAGTATGGCCATGGCCCCTCTGGACGTGTGTCGCCGGGCCTGCCCACAGGGGTTCATGGCAGCCCCGGCGTCCCAGAGATGGGGGCCGGAGCCTCAGTATAACGTTAGGCACAGTGGCAGTGGAGGGTGCCCCCACCGCCGGCCCCCCATGCACACACACCTTTCGCTTTCTTGCTTGCACAGGCACGCACACTGCTTCAGCCCCTACGGCCCCAAAGGTCAACACAAGGATTTTTGATAAGGCAACTTTTTCCAGTATTTCTCTCTACGGGAAGTGGCCGGCAGACAAGTCACGAGCTACAGTCATCGTCGTTTCCCCTGCAGAAGGCGGGCGCTGGAGGTCTCCAAGATCCGAAAGAGCAGCGGCGGCGAGTCGCACCTACGGATTCTATAGCATCACGGTAGCCCTCCGCGAAGGTCCGGCAAAAGGCGCGGCTCGCTCTCAGACCTTTAGCTCGCGGCGTCCCCTTTTGAGCGATGCTCCTTCGCCCTTCTCCGCCTCTCCCCGCCTCCTGCGCTGCTGCGCCGCCAGGCACCCCCCCTCCTCCCGCCCCAGACGCGCTCTCCGCACCGCGCCAAGTCCTTGGAAATTTCCACCTCGGCCCGGGACCGCTATCCTGCCCCTGGCTCCTCGGCCTCACCCGCCAGGACCCTCGCTCCCCACCCCTCCCGGAGAAGAAAAGAACTCCGTCTCATCAGTTAATTCAGCCGCGCGCCGCAGCCTTCCGCTGCGCCCCGGACTTCGCAGACAAACGCCCCGGGATTGGTGGAAATCAAGGTCTCCCCCGCCCTCCCCCACACGCAAAATTGCCTCCTTCGACCGGTTCAGATCCGTGAGGCTCGCCCAGCGCGCGCACCCTTCTCTCTTGCCCTTGTTCTCTGGAGATAGAGGCAAACAATAAAAACAGCAGCTCCCTTAAAAATACATATCTATTCCCCGAGTGTGGCAGAGACTGACTGACATTCCGGCCCTTCGACACGCGGCTAGTGGACCGGGGCTGCTGCTGTCACCCTCCTGTAAGTGGTTGGTTATTGACCCGCAGGGAGTCGCGAAGAAGCCAGCGGAGATTTATTCTTTCCTGGGCCCCTAACCCCATTAACCGGTCCCGTAGCCACAGATATAGAAGACACCCGTGCGCGCTTGCGCACGGGGACACACACACATACACACACACACACACACACACACACACGCAGACACACAGACACACTCCCCACTCGATGCTCTAGGGCGCGAGCGAGCGCGCGCATAGGGAGGTGCAAGCACACCCGGTGCTCGCCTCCGCCCTGCAGGGAAAGATGCTGCTGCATCCAGATATGCAGGCAGCTAGTGCCCAATCATGCAGACCTCAGACGTGATTACGCCTCCGAGGAGGGTTCCCTTCTTCTTTCTTGTAGATTAAAGGACTGTTTATTCTTAGCAGTGCTTCTTGCTCCGCGAACAAGCTTAATGGCACTCTAGACCTTGGGAATGCGCCTCTCGCCTGGACCTGCCTAGTCCAGAGAGCCAGTATTAGCCATTTCTGCTGGCAGGAGCCGTAAACACATATCTCGGGTACCTCCTAGCGGCTGCCTATTCTATTTGCTTAAGCATCTTGTCAAGCATAAAATGTGCAAGGACAAAGAAGAAACTGCAGCCTCCGAACCCGGTCAGCTTAGTCATCACGAAACAAAAATGCAAGGCCATAATTCCATTTGCTCAGCTGATCAAGCTCCCGCGCCTGGGTCAGCCTACACTGACTGCTATGTGACCTGGGATCTTTTTCTAGCATCTTTCTAATGTAGAGGCGAAACTTGAGAACTTGGTGCAAAGTTATTTACCAAACACGAAGTAGGATACCAAATGACTGTAGTGTCATTTCCTCAACGCTACTGTGCTCTCTTGGGACAATGACCCACTGCCCTCCACTGGCAGGCATGTCCCAGAAATATCTTTCCTACTTGGGTCAATCCATAGTCACTGGAGAAATCCAAAGCTACATCTTACCACAGTGGAGCCTAACAGATTCTTCAGAATGAAAATCACCTGAAGTCCTACAAAGTAACCAGCCAGCCCTCTTTTGTGCTAGAGAGGAAGAAGGGGGAATAAGGGGAGCTTTTTTTCAGTTGCCAAAACTTGCATAAATGATCCACCACTTTTCCTCCTAAAATTTAAATAAAGCACAAGCCATCTCAATTTCTCTTTTCTTCCCCAAGTCCAAGAGGTACTTGTGGAGTAAATAAAATAAGCCAACAAATGAAAGTAAAATATATATATTACAGTTATGAAGGTTATATTAGTATCGTGTTAAATGGGGAAATATTTATGTGGCAATTAAATGCAATGGCTGTTTTCCTTTCTTGTTGGCTCTTGCCTCTCCTTGCAATTCAAATATATTCCCTGATTTTCCTTAGAATGTGTTATGGATTGGCTGTGAAGTGTCCCCCAAAAGCCACTGTGTTAATGCAGGAATGTTCAGAGATGAAAGGATTAGATTATGAGAGCTATAATCTAATCAGATGATCAATTCATTTGATGGAAGTAGGTGTGTGGAGGGGTGCTGCCCTTGGAAATTACATCTTGTCCCCTGGATTCCTTATTTATCCCTCTCTCTCCCTCCACCCTGCTTTTGCTTTCTGACTGTCCTGACTGAGCAACTTTCCTCCCCCATCTTCTTCTACCACCATGATGTTTCGCCTCACCTTGGACCCAGAACGATAGAACTGAACCTCTGAAAATGAGCTCAAAGTAAATTTTTCTTCCAAAAATTGTTCTGGTTTGGTATTTTGGTTACAGCTATGGAAAGCTGACTAACACTGCATGAATGCCAAATTTAATCAGGCCATTCCCTTCACCCTTCCAAGTGCCAAAGGGATCACTTCTGTCACTGTTGTAATCCATGTGCCTGGAATGTATTTTTTTTTTCTCTCTCTCCCCATACAAATCCAATGCATCATTCAAGGCCAGGCCAAGCGGCTATGAATTTCTCACTCAGTGATGTTTCTATACCACCTAAACTATGGCTTCATGGGGTAGGAACTCAATAAACATTTGTAATTTCTCCTCCTATTTCCTTTGACCTCCTACTCCGAATGCATATAGAATTTGCTGACTCTGATAATTGATTAGACACTTGAGTTATGAGTTATGTTGTGTTGCAAACATTTTCCATATGGAACTTTGCCTCAGCCACTGGGCAACCAGAGTATTTGTTCTCATATATCAAGTGACAAGCCTGTGTTTTTAATCTAAATTAGGACACTACATGTCATTCCTACATGTTTTGGGGGAGAACAGAACAATATTTCATTTTAGTTATGTTTCTCCAGGTACCAACTCAGACCTGAAAACATAACACACTAAAAAATAATTGTTATTGAGTGTATAAAATTTACAGGCTCAAATTTTCTCAGGCAATTTATAATGCAGCACTGTTTAAGGCAAAGTGTCACTCCCAAGTCTTAACATTTTAAATTAAATATTTTACCTGATAGTTAGCCATGTTATTTATATGGCTTTTAGTAAGTGGCTTAGGTATCCTTTTATGCTTCTGCATGTGAATGCAGTTAGAGGACACAAACAGGGTTTGTTCAGGGACTGAAAAGCATTTAAAACTGTGTAGGTGTTTATTAGAAAAATATAGAGACAAGAGTCCCACAGAATGAGCTCAAGCTTTAGGGTTAGACTAGGCTGGCTCAAATTCCATCTCTGTCACTTACTAGCTCTGAGTCTTGAGCTATTATGGAAACTCTGAGCTTTGTTTTTCCTACATTTGTAATAATAATAATATTCACTTTGTTATTATAAATGATAATCAGCAGAAGTAATGCATGACTAGTATCTTCCTACTGTCCTCAGTCTTCTTTTAGAACAATGTGAGAGTGGAAGGAAGAATATTCTAAAGAATTTAATCATAACTAACAAACACAATAATGCTGGTATAAATGCTCCCTCAGTAAGTATTGTATTATCACTAACTTGTCTACCACAACCATTCACCAGCTCATAAAATGTCCTACAAGCACTGAAGAGTTTTCTCTCAGTGAAAAACTCTTACTTACCTTGGTAAGTAAACTATTGAACTATTAAAAACAATATGCAAATATGCTTTATTCTTTAGGTAAACTTGATGCAAGCTTTGGCAACATTGGAGTTGTGGTTGAAGCCAGCATAAGAGACAAAACCACCACATAATTGTAACAAAGGAGAAGAGAGGAAAAGAAGCACTCATTAGGGGGCTGGGATTGTGGCTCAGTGGTAGAGCGCTTGCCTTGCATGCGTGAGGTACTGGGTTCGATCCTCAGCACCACATACAAATAATAAATGAATAAAAAATAAATATCCATCAACAACTAAAAAAAATAAAAAATAAAGAAGCACTCATTGAGAAGAATAGAGAGACTGACAGAGAAAGCTGATTGTAGAGAATAGGACACATTTACAAGCTAGTTTGAGTGTAAACATATGTGAAGACAAATATTAATAGTCACACAGAAAGAAATCTCTTGTTAAAAAAATGAATAAAACTGGATAGAGTGGTGCACACCTGTAATCCCAGCAGTTCAAGAGGCTGAGGCAGGATGATCACAAGTTCCAAGCCAGCCTCGGCAATTTAGCGAGTTCCTAAGCAACTCGGCGAGAACTTGCCTCAAATTAAAAAATAAAAAGGGCTGGAAATGTGACTTAGTGGTTAAGTGCCTCTGAGTTCAAACTCTGGTGCATACGCGTACACACACACAATTTTAAATTAAATTATCAATGATTTGAGATAAAAATTTCAAAAAAACTCTTTATTTCTTCTGTCTGTTTAAGTTCTTGTTAAAATTGCTTGGAATGGAGAGACGAAATCATGAAGTCATGACTTCCCACATCAGTAAAAACACCAGGGCAAAGAAAGCTGTAGATGGAGAAAGGTTGAATATAGTTTATCTGAATAAATTTATTTGCTTATCTTCACTCCCTCTTGGGATGCTGCTAGAAGACAGTAAGGGAGAAAAGAGGAATAAACTCACAAGAGCAAGAAACAAGGAAATACACAAAAATAGACAATTGATATCAAGAAGTTCACAAGCAGGAAAGTGGTTAAACAAGTGACAACTGCTTTATGGGATGGAGAAAGTTCTGGGCCTTCAAGTGATTACATGCTTGTGTGCACATGTGTGTGGGGGGTGCATGTGTGTTTTTTCACGGGAGGGGATGCTGATGGGCCTATGAGACAAGTCAGCAAGAACCAAGCTAAATTGTACTACACGGCCCTAGAAACGCTTAGAAATTAGAGGCACTGGGGATTCTGCAGGTGGCAACAATGAATGAAGCACAATAAAAGGTTTGTTTGAAAGTCTTTAAAAAGAGCAAAGAAGTTTCTAGATCTCATCCACCAATCTAATTTGAAATAGGAAGTTAACTCTCTAGAGAGATGTACCAGCACAAAAGAGAAGACCTACAGATTCTGAGATGACAGGAGGGCTCCAGGGAGTTGTATCCCTGTCTGACACCAAGCCCGCCCTTTAGCACACATGCTCTATCCACACAAACAGAGGTTTAGCCTTTTTTAAAGCCTCATTCTTAAATGTGAAGTAAGAATCAAGGATTCCTAGAAAATTGAAAAGAATCTCCAACATCAAAGTAGGAACAGTGAACAAAGGTGCGCGTGCACACGCACACACACAAACACCACCACCCCTGGGGGTGTTATATAATTCAGAAAAGATAAGAAATCTCAATTAAAAACTGTTATTGATATTCTCACCATAACAAGAAACAATCCATGAAGTAAGAACAAGAGGAACATTCAGATGACCAAAACAAAAGTTCTTTAAAATTCAAAACATGGTAACAAAAAAGAATACAATTCATAGAAAGTTTGAAATACAAAGCTGAGGAAATAGCCAATAAAATAATCCAAAAATAAACCAATTAAAATGATAATAAATTATAAACTCAAGCAGAAAAATAAACATCTTGTTATGAGAAGACCACTCAGAGAACACTCTAAGTCCGAGTATGAACCAAATTAGAGAGTCTTTATTATCTGGCCAGAGACTGTTCTTCACAGGGTTCAAGTGACCCTCAGTGAGAACAGTAGCATTTGTAAATAGGCCAGAGTACATAAAGGGAAAACTACATCCTATGGAATCTACAAGTTGCAAGCAAGCTGGATATAAGGGCTGAGAAAGCAGCAGAGCAAAATCAGACAACCATATCCTGGGTTCCAGCACATTTGTGGGCATGTGAAGTACAGAAAAACAATTTGTTTTAACATCTTCAAAACAACATATAACATGGGCTGGGGTTGTGGCTCAGTGGTAGAGCGCTTGCCTTACATGTATGAGGCACTGGGTTCAATCCTCAGCACCACATAAAAATAAATAAAGATGTTGTGTCCATCTACTACTAAAAAAAAAAAAATTTAAAAAAAAACTTATATAACAAGTCCACACGGGAGTCATAAAAATGGAGTCACTATAGCTATACTTTTTTATATTTGCTTATGGCTATGTCTTATATTTATCTAGTTTTATAGACCTATATTTATCTATATTTACCTCTGGGCTCATACCTACCACCTTTCCCTGTTCTATACCTTATTTCTATGTCCTACAGTTACTTATGTTTACTTCTTCTAGCTTGTAACTAGGGAAGCTTAACATTATTTATTTTATAACACTTATCACATAATCCTATTATTCTACTTATTAATACTTCATAACCTAAAATCTATAATCTATATTGATTAAATTCAGACCATAACAAACTGAATCTCAGAAAAAGAAAAAAACAGAAAATTTGCAAAGACATACTAAAAAACTTTCCAAAAATTAGAGATTTCTGTAAGGAGTCAGTAAGATGAATTAAAAAGACCCACACAAAGGTAAATAAAAGTGAAATTTTAGAAAATGAGAAAGAGAAAATCATGTAGGATTAAAAAGAAAAACATACATGAAGGATTGGAAGTCACAACAGCAATAGACTTATTAAAAGGAACATTGGAAACTAGAAGAATGGGGTTAGACTATCAAAACTCTTAGCAAAATTATCTATGACCTGAAATTCTATGCCTAGACAAAATATAACTCAAATATGAAGGTATAATAAAAACATTTTCAAATGCAAAGTCTAAAAACTTTACTCCCATGAATTTTTCCCTAAGAAGATATCAGAGATACTCCACTAAAATAAGAGATCTACCAAGAAGCAGCAAGGGATCCCAAAATCTAGAGCTCCTATGCAAATGAGAGCAAATTCCCAGGGAAAAACTATGCCTCATATCAAAAGAGCAACTCATAACTTCTGGATAAACCATCAGTTTTCTTGAACCATCAGGGAAACTACCACCTCTGGTATAGAGAAGCAGGCAAATCCAGAGCCAGAGTTTAGATATGTTTAGATCTGAAGCAAAAGATGTTGGAGCTATAAATGGACAGAGATACTTAAATGGTAATTAAAAATTGTTAAAATGAATTAGAGAAATGCAAATCAAAACTGCTCTAAGATTTCATCTCATGCCAGTCAGAATGGTAGTTATCAAGAATACAAACAACAATAAGTGTTGGCGAGGATGTGGGGGGAAATGCACACTTATACAATGCTGGTGGGACTGCAAATTGGTGCAGCCAATTGGAAAGTAGTATGGTGATTCTTCAGAAAACTTGGAATGGAACTACCATTTGAACCAGCTCTATCCCACTCTTGGGTCTATACCCAAAGGACTTAAAAACAGCATATTACAGGGACACAGCTTCTTCAATGTTTATAGAAGCTCAATTCACAATAGCTAAATCGTGGAACCAACCTAGATGCCCTTCAACAGATGAATGTATAAAGAAACTGTGGTATATATACACAATGGAATATTACTCAGCAATAAAAGAGAATAAAATTATGGCATTTGCAAGTAAATGGATGGAGTTGGAGAATATCATGCTAAGCAAGGTAAGCCAATCCCAAAAAACCAAAAGCTGAATGTTCTCTCTGATAAGTGGATGCTGATCCATAAGTGAGGGGGGGATGGGAAGAATGGAGGAACTTTGGTCAAAGGGCAGGGGAGGAGGTAAGGGGACATGGGGGCAGGAAAGATGATGGAATGAGATAGAAATCATTGCCCTAAGTACATGTATGACTAGGCACATATAGTGTGACTCTACATTGTGTACAACCAGAGAAATGAAAAGTTGTGTTCCGTTTGTGTAAAATGATTAAAATGCATTCTGCTGTCATGTATACCTAAGTAGAATAAATAAATTAATTAATTAATTAATTAATTAATTAATTTAAAAAAAATAAAAATGATTAGATCAAATTGCAGGAGGCTGATTATGGACTAGAGTGAGAAGCTCCTGGGTTTTCCACTGTCCTTTAGGCCTCAATGCTTTTGTGAGTTTTACCTCCAATAATACCACTAAGTTCACATGGTAAAAATCTAGACAAGATCATCTTGAGGCTCTGGTAGAGAAAGGAGGAGAGTAACCATTATGAAATATGCCAAGAGGATGCTTCATAAGAGAATCCTGCTCTCCAGGAAAAATGGCTTCACTATAGCCTTATCTAATCTAGAAGAAAGGCCTATGCCCTTCAACTCCCTCTAAATCTCCTATCTCACCTATACTGGGAAAACAAAACTAAGAAACACTCATAAAATTCACAGACCAGGGATACAGAACCCCTAAACCACAGAAATTTAACTATAATACTGTAAAACATTTCCCTTCACCTTACCATCATCCCAGTACAGTATCGGTAAATTTTAGCTGAAAGAGATATGAGATAGATCATCTCTGAAAAGAAGCATTTAATCCCAATGTCAAAGGAGAAAAAAGTAAGAACATTAGAAGAATGTGAAGTCCTCCAGCACTTTCAGCTACAACAGACACTAAACCAAGTCCAATGACTAACCAAGTTAACAGAAAACTTGACACTAAAGGTCTATTTACTTGTTTTCTTATTTCCCTGTGCATTGTGTTTGGCTTTCAACAAAAAATTATAAGGCATATTACAAAAGATTGTGAAGAGACAAAGCTAGCAAGCAACAGAACCAGATGCAGCATATAACATATGACACAGGTGTAATAATTTCAGAGAGAATTTGAAATCACTATCACTGAGATGTTAAATCCTTCAAAAGGATTAACATGCAAGAACAGATGGCTGATGTAAATAAAGAGATGGAAACTCTAAGAAAGCATCAAACAGAAATGCTAGACAACACAAACACTAAAACAGAAATGAATAACACCTTGATGTTTGTCATCAGTGACCAGATATGGTTGAGGAGATCAGTAAGCCTGAAGACAGGTAAATAGGACACCAAGCAGAACTGTGGACAATTTCAAAAGGTAAATGCAAGTGTAATTGTAATACCAGAAGGAAAAAAGAGAAAGGAACAGAGGAAATGTTTGAAGTGATAATAACTGAGAATTTTCCAAAAATAGTAATAGGCAACAAACTGGAAGACAGCTCAGAGAATACCAAGGAAGATAAATAGCCAAAAATTACACAAAAATCTGGGTGCAATGGGTGCACAGGCCTATAATCCCAGGAACTCAGGAGGCTGAGGCAGGAGGACTGCAAGTTCAAGGCCAGCCTCTACAATTTAGTGAGACCCTCAGCAACTTAGACCCCGACTCAAAATAAAAAATAAAAAGAGATTGTAGTTCAGTTAAACACCCCTAGGTTCAATCTCCAATACCCAAAACAAACTTACACAAATCACACAAAAATATATTCTATTCAAACTAAAAAAAAAAAAAAAGACAAAGATAAAATACTAAAAGAAGCCAGAGGTGGAGAGAAGCAACTTAACCATAGAGAAAAATATGAAGAATTATATCTAAGTTGTCATCAGAAACCATGCAAGCAAGAAGATAACAGAATGAAATATTTAAAATGCTGAGAGGAAAAAAGTCACCAACCTAGGATTCTGTATCCAGTGAAAGTATGCTTCAAATAGCAAAGGATGAAGACTTGCCCAAACAGAAACTGAGACAATTCATTACCAGCAATTTGAATCTGAAAAAAAAATGTTAGAAGTTCTTTCAAAAAGAAGAAAATAATATAGGTTAGAAAAAAGAAGAAAATAATATAGGTTAGAAACTTGGAGCTATACAAAGAAAGGAAGAGCATCAGGGAAGGAATAAATGAAAGCAAAATAAAATATTTTTCTTATTCTTAATTCATCTAAAAGACAGCTGTTTGAAGTAATCATAGTAACAATATATAGGGTGATTCTAACATACAGATAAGTGAAATGAATGACAGCAGTAGGATAAAGGTAAGGAAGGAAGAATTGGAAATATTCTGTTGCAAAGGTACCTACACTACACATGAAGGAATATACTGTTTTAAGACTAGTTTAAAATATATATGGCAGTTTCTTGCAATCTCATATCCTATAACCCATAGCTAACAGAGGAGATAAAATGGAGTCTTATAAAATACTCATTAAGGATAAAAAAAAAGAGGGAAGGAAAAAGGAGCAACCAGTGTATGTTAGAGCAGAAAGACAGATAGGACCTGAGAAAGGAATTCTCTCAGAAGAAAATTAAACTCACAGGTCACCAGATATACTTGAGTATCTTGAATGTGGATACTTGTGTTCACTAGTTTGGGGCCAAAATTGCAATAGGTATATAGAAAATTAAGCTAACGTAAAAAAGAAAGCAATCATTAACTCCAGGTAAAACAAAAAGTTGTGTAAGAAGAGAAACATTTTAACACATTCAATCCACAATCTTAAAAACATAAATACTAAATATTAATTTAACAAAAAATGTGAAAGTAATATTGGGTTAGCTTTATTCTTTCTGCAGGAGAAAGAATAAAATAGATAACTTTTTTTAAAAAAATCAAGAAAAGGCAAATATAAGAGCATTATTTAGAATTATGGTGTAACTTCCTAATAAGAGCTGAAAGTGATTGCCTTCATGGAGTAGGGACTTAGGGATGAAACAGTACTTTTTGTTTATTCATTTGTTTGTGCATTTATCCACTTACTTTTCTAAGTGTAGTAGTACCAGTAATTAAATATGTACTTTTATTCATTTTGTTAACAAGGGGGAAAAAAACAAGCAGGAGAAGAGACAAAAAATATTGATAGAAATCATTGAGTCTGAGATGTTTACAGTAGAGATGAAGGAATTAGAGAAATATTTGAGGATAAAAATGATGTGAATTAAAGATGAATTTAAAAACTGACATGAGGGAATTGTGGGTGGAGAGGGTAACTTACAGGCTTCTGGCTAAATAAAAGGTGCCATTCTTATAGTCAGCAGACACTAGAAGAGAAACACGTTGGATCTGACAGCCTGAGTTTGGTTTTGAACTTGAGGATTACAAGTACCTTTCAGATATCCAAATAGAGCTATCATCTAGATAGGGAGATCTTGTATCTGAAACTCAGAGACATTTAGCATGATATATATTTAGAAATCGTGGATCTGTAGTCCAATTTCATGGATGAAATTGTTTAATGGAGGAAAACTTAGGGGGGCAGAGGCTAAGATTGAACTCTGGATTCCCAGCATTCAGGTAGAAGAATAGAAGAGAATAAGTGTATGAAAGAGAAAGGAGTTGACTCTCAAGGTAGAATAAAAACCCAGAGAGTAAGGTGTCACAGAAGATAAGGAAATAAAGTACTAAACAGAGGAAGGCATAACCAATGGTGTTATAAAAACTGAACAGATTTCCCTTTGTGTGACCCAAAATTTTTTAGGTTATCCAAAGTCATGTCCTGGTTGCAATATCAAAGGATGATTTTATATATTGATATTTAATCATCTGAAAACTATAGCAAAGAGTAGTTTGGGGAGGAAATAGCCATTTTTTTGTATCATAACAGGTCTGAGAATTTTTAAAAGGCTGTTTCTGATAAATTAAAAACAAAAAGGAAGGGCTAGAGTTGTGGCTCTATATGTGAGGCCCTGGGTATGATCCTCAGCACCATATAAAAATAAATAAAATAAAGGTATTGTGTCCATCTACAACTAAAAATAATTTTTAAAAGGAAGCTGGGCACAATGGTGCAAACCTGTAATCCCAGTGCCTGGGGAGCTTGAGGCAGGAGGATTGCAAGTTCAAAGCCAGCCTCAGGAACTTAGCAAGGCCCTAAGCAATTTAGCAAGACTTTGTCTCAAAAATCAAAAATAAAGGGGCAGTGGGGCTGGGGAAATGGCTCAGTGATTGAATTCCGCTGGGTTCTGTGTCTGGTACCAAAAAACAGCATTTGCCTAGCATACACAAGGCCAAAGAAAGAAAGAGAAAACAATTAGAAGGAGGAGGAAGGAAAGGAGGAAGGGAGCTAACACCACTGAAACACTGAGTTTGACACTAAGCACGCATTCCCTCATTTAATCTTCATGTCCATATTTTTCAAAGAAGCAATCTGAGGCGTGTGAAGGTTAACTTACAACTTAGTATTCTTTTTCAAGGTCTGCCTAGAAAAACATCCTGGGAAATTTTTTTCTTTTAAATGGATAGTTTCCTATGGAATGTCCTTAAGCAACAAAACGGAAGGGGCTTAGAGTATTACTCTTTCCACATATATTCAGAGAATACTTAATGAATTAATATTTTTACACTAAAAATAATGTATTATCAATTAACTTTATGTTTAACTCAACTTTAAAGTAATCCTAGGCCTCTAGGTCATGGATAGGAAAAATGAAACATTTTTTGGTGGACCTCACTCATCTAATCAGAATCTGCCAATTCATTGCTGTGTCTTTAGAATACAATCTTCCCTTGGTAGTTCACTTGAGTTTGGTCCAATTCTGCTTCTTAATTTATCTCCCAACATTCTCTTTGCCTGAAATTGTTTAACTGACATATGTATCTATTGAAAGCACTTTTCTGGGGGAAGTGCTGGGGGTCAAACCCAGGGCTTCCTAAGTGCTAAGCAAGTCCTCTACCACTGAGCTCTGTCCCCAGCCTGCTAAGACATTTTCCATCTCATCATCCTTCACTAAACAAGCACTTCCCAATTGCCTACACCTGTATCCAGGACCCACAGGCCAGCACCACAATGTACCACTTTCTCAGCAGATCTCATTTTTGCCTTATACCCCACTACAATCAGTTCCCTCCATCCAAGGCCTTGCATACTGTGCCCCAGCTTGTGCTTGCCTCATTCATGTGAGCCCCTCCACTTGAAATTCTGTTCCACTTTCTCTGCCTATCCAAATCTCACCCATCTTCAAAATCCCATCCTTTTCAGGAGTGTTTATGAGCCCCCACCACCACATTCTAAGTCCAGGTCTCTGCTGATTTTATGCCACTATACATAAGCATCTTTTAACAGTGCGTCAAATAGTCTTGCACCATAGTTTGAATTTTCCTTTTTTTTTTTAATCAGCATATTGGACTTACAGGATTTGACTTCTCACTTATGTTTTAAAAGACCTGAGAGCAGATACCAGTCAAATACAAATAAGAGACCACCTTTTAAAGCTAAGCCATAATAGTACAAGTAAGAATGCAGCTCTAAACAAAATGAGCACACATCATACAGATCATACACTGCTTACAGCCTCCATCCTTTGGGGCCCAAGCAGCTTTTTGTATCTAAATAGAGATTGAGCTGTCTTCAGTGAACATGCCTACACATAATTCCTGCTAGCATAAGACAAACTCTTTGTCATACAAAGTACCCATAGAACATGGTACTTTTACCAAGACAAGTATGTCTTCCCAAGTTCAAAGTTTAAAGCGAAGAAATTCCCTCCTCCATACATACATGCATGTCTTGTATTGAATTCTGTTTCAGTAAACTAGGATGGTTTTATCATGTCTCTGTGTCCAAATAAGTTCTTTAGAATCTATTTTAAGAGAACCCTTGGAGACTAAATACTCACTCCCTCTGGCATAACATATTCATTTGTTCCTAAATGTCAACATATACAGTATGCCAAAATCCACTCATAGTGGGTCACAAAGTCAAGTAATCTTTCAGGACCACACATTTATTTGATAATATTGAAGTATATTTGTGTTGTTGGTTGGATTGAGGTGTCCCCCAAAAGTTCATGTGTGAAACAATTCAAGAAGGTTTAGAGGAGAAATGAATGGGTTATGAGAGCCTCAACCCAATTAATGAATTAATCCTCTGATGGGTCTAACAGAGTGGAAACTGAAAGTGGGTAGGAGATGCCTTCAGGGTATGTATTTTGTAACAGACAAGTAGAGTCTCTCTCTACTTTCTTATCATGATGTGAACTGCTTCCCTCTGCCACATTCTTCTGCCATGATGTTCTCCCTCATCTTCAGCCCTGAGGAATGGAGCCAGCTGTCTATAGACTGAGACCTCTGAAACCATGAACCCCCAAATAAATGTTTCCTCCTCTGCAATTGTTCTGATTGGATCTTTTAGTCACAGCAGTGAAAAAGATGACTAAAACAATTTGATAACCTTGACGTTCCCTTCAGGTACAGAATCCTATGATTATACTTACATATACTAGAGGTATCTGAGTGGTAAATCTAGATGTAGAATCTGAGTGGTAAATGTAATTTGGATGATAAATGAAGAAAAACATATTTAGTCATAGAATGAAAAGGGAATTGAGGGGGTGTGACCAAAGAGGTCAGAGTGGGAATTCAGATGAACTCCCATCTTCCTTATCAGAACTGTTACCCAGCCACCCATGACAGACCTGTTTGGGGGCAAATGGAGCAGTTAAAAACTTAACCTGATGGTTCTAGATAAATACTTGGCTTTTGAAAAAAACTATTTTATGTAATATAATATATTTAAAAATATCAAAACTGGATAAAGTCCCTAATACTTCTTTAGGTCTACTGACAGAAAATATAGGCAGTTTTGCATCATTAGTGGGATAGTCAAGTCTATTCCAGTGTTTCTAAACTTTGGGTACATATGATTCACCTGGAGATCTTCTTAAAATTTAGATTCTAGGTCAGAAGATTTAGAATAAAAATCTGCTATTCTGAAACAGCCATAATCCTTAATTACTCAAAACTCAACTAATTTGTACCATGGAGAATATAAATACCTTTTTAATTTGTAGCCCTGTGGGTATGATAGAAACAATGTCATAATTTAGGCTGGCCATAGTTAATGTAGCCTTGTAGTGTAACTCTCTATTATACCTGGACACTGTCCTTAAAGTCTAATATATCTTATTGTAAAGAACATGCCAAAGTTTATGCCTCATTCAGAGATGTCAACAAATTTCATCCTCTATCGTTTGAGTAATAGGCACATATTGCTTCATTAACTTTCCAAACCAACTGTGAAGCCTACGGTAAACCCTCTAGTTGTCCTTATGTGGCTTAACAGGTCTTTTCTATTATAATGTCAAGACTCCAACAGAATCATCTCCACTTATTTCCCCATACCAAGTCCAACTCCTTCAAAGGAACCATCTCCACATACCAAGTCCAACTGCCAAGACCCATAAGCTTCCTTTTGTACACGGAGGCCAGGATTGTTTAAGGCACAACATATGGTTGCCACTGCAGATTTGTTGTTTGGGCAAAATTCAAGAATTATGTTAGTTGAGCCTGTGCAAAAATTAGGTACAGTGCTGTTCATTTTGAATAAGCCATGAAATTTCTCATAATTATTCTTTTTGAAGTTCCAAGGATGAATTATCAGTGATGTATGATGGACAGATCAAGCCAATATTCACCCTCTGGGGCACTATCCTGATTCCATCATGATCTGCTTGTGTAGCACTCTGTGTACACATCTGGTATAGTCAGATGGCCAAAGTCATCACTGACACACAAGGCAGGCAGCAACGCAGCATGTCATCTCTCTGAACGGGCTGTCACCTTTGTTCACGGCAATGCATAATATCAGCTACAGATGCCAAATCCACTATGTATCTTCTAGTTTCAAGATACATTTCCTCTAATAACTCCAAAAGAATCAATACAATAAATACAATCAACATAATGCAACCCAAATGGCAATTGAAAATTGGTTATTCAAGCAAGTCATCAAGGGATGCTGATTAATCTTTTCTTTATATTTCCCAAGTAAATTCTTTGGATGAGGACTGCAGTGTGGATTCAGCTCAATTCTCCTTCTCAGGAGAAAACAATCTGCGGGCTTTGCCTACCCCTGTTGGCCATGACTCAAAACCTTATTCTCTTGCTCTGAGAGATTCTCTCAAGAAATGAATGATGATGCCCTTCCTAGCATCTGCACCAGTTATACTCCCTTCCCTTCTTCCACTATTTCCACTTGTTTCCATTTACTATTTACTATCCATCTCCCTGGGTGGGAGTCTGTGTCTGACCTTTGGACAATTAGCAAGGATAGCCTGGCAGAGTTTCCCTTTTTGGAAGGTCAGTCCCAGACTCAGGACATTTGGATTCAGGAAAACAAAGACAAATTTTGCAACAAGAAGAATACAAATTTATTTTGACTGCATCAAACCTTATTCCTTTCTTTCCAACTGCACATTCCAGAAACTTTTCCAAAGATATCTCTTCCCTTTACTATTCATATATTCTAGGGAAACACATACTCACTCAAACACTCAAGTAAATCAACCATCTTTTCTTGCCTTATCATCTCTCAGGTTTATTGATAGTTTTTTTAAATTGCTCAACAAGTTTTCAAACTGTTATTCTGGATATAGTCAGGGACATCATTCTGTGTGTTATTCTTTTTAGTCCAAAGAATAACACTTTTTAGTCCAAAGAATAACACTGCTAGCAGCTAAATGCATACCTTGGTCCAGAAATATATGGTTTGGGAAATCAATTAATGCACAATCTGGTGTTCCATTGCTTGGATGGCTGGGTAATCACAGAATAAACTAGAGTACATGTCAACACAGGCAGGATCCATCTAAAGCTAGTTGGGACTACTGGTGAGTGTCCTGTGTGTTCCTTCTCCCCATTAATACCAATTCTTAAATTCAAAGACTCTTGCCCAAGATTCAATTGCCCAATTATCCAAGCATCTTTGGATAATTCTTTTCTTCTTGGCATTTTGTGTGGTCTTCTACTTCATTAGCAGCTTCAATGGGAAGGGAAAGAATATGTCATTTTTTCCACCCAGCATTTCCTAATTTGAGCATCTACATTGCTCAGTTTATTTACCTAGGAAGCTATTCCCAGAGGCTGAACTAGGGCAGCTTCTATATCCCAGTGCCTCTCTGGATCACCCACTGGATTTTCTAATTGTCATCTACATTGCCCACATCAGTTTATTCTGGAAATTCCTATGGGGACTTTCATACAGGAACTTCGATAATTGCATTCATCACTAAAAGAAGGCAGGGGGTGTGAGGAGATAGGGAAAAGGGAGTAAGAGGAAGGAAAAGAAAAAACAAGTGTTTCCTTACTATATAGCACAGGCTTGGTGAGGCCAAACCTCTTGCTGTTCTGTGGATATTCTGCCCTCAGTTTTGAAAATTGATTTTGCAAATTGATTCTTGCTTCTTTGGCCAAGGTTTTATGAACCATTGACTGAATGAGGGAAAACTTGTAAACTGTACTAGGTCCTGGGTTTGGGGACTTCTTAGTAAACCATGAAACTCATTTGCTTTAATAAGGAGAAAAACCTTCAAACCACTCAACACTAAGGCTGACAGTTTGGAGGATTCCTGTAGCTCTTTTAAAGGACAAGGAAGCAATATGTTTATGGATATAACATATAACCCTGGGCCACAGCAAGTGGGGTATTCTTTTTTATGTAGCATTTCTATCTTCACACTGAACCCTGCTGAGCCACTCCTTCCTTATCTCAATAAATCTAACATTATCCATGACATTAGATATTTGGGATCTTAGAATTATTCCAAATCCTTGAGTGGTGGGAGCAATCTCTACTAAAGCCTAGTAAAAGGGCAGTAACTGTCTCTCAAAGAAGCCATATTGCATCTTGGCATCAGGTAACTTCAAACCTTTCTCCAGCTTTTCCCACTCAGGTACAGAAAATAGTGTTAGAAGCCTTCTGTAGAGCTGGGCACAGTACCACATGTCTGTGAAACCAGCTACTTAGGAGGTTGAAGCAGGAGAATTATAAGTTCAAGGTCAGCCTCAGCAACTTAACAAGGACCTAAGAAACTTAGTAAGACTGTCTCAAAATAAAAAAGCTTTGGGGATGTGGTTCAGTGGTTAAGCACCTCTGGGTTCAATCCCCAGTATTAAAAAAAAGTGGGGGAGAAACAGAAAAAACAATGTAAATGGATATTTATCTGAGTAAATTTGTTAAAAATTATTTTTCTCTTAAGTTCTTTAAATTTGTATAACCATCAAAAAGCAAAAACAAACATTTTCTGATGTGGGTTTTCAATTTATTTAGGTATAAAACATTTGACAACCATAATATAAAAGGAAGATGTTAAAGAAAAAGTTCCTGTACTTTGCTTAAAGTGTTTAAATTTTAACTGTAAGGAGGCTATAAAAGGTTAGGTAGGTTTATTATAATCTCTAGAGCACATGTGCAGGCAGGCCATAGCTGCATGGGGCACTTTACGCTACTCTAGTTTCTGCAGGCTGCAGGCCCTGGGCGTAACCCAGCACGGCAGCACTGGTGGCCACAGGACAGTCCAGTCCTTGACCCCCACATCCATAGGCAGGACAACATGGAGAGAGATATTTTCCATTTGAAAGAAATAGAGGGAGGTAAATGCAAGCTGTTGCTTAGGCGTCTAGGACAAATCCCTCCATGATAAGGCCAAATGCTAAGCAGAATCCTATGGAGACTGACCATAGGCCATTGACTATGGATAAGGCATCTGGATTCATCCTGGTCCCTGGAGAAGTCTAAGGGATGGACCTCTGTCTCTAGGCAAGTGCCCAAATATGAAGCCTCTGGACTTGTGAACACCAACCCACCACTGTCGAAATGGACAGATCAGCCAGACAGAAAATCAACAAAGAGCAGCAGATCTAAGAAAGAGTGAGTTAGAGAGCAGATGCAGAATCCACGTTCTTCTCTACAAGTACATGGGACATTCTCTAGGATAGATCATATGATGGGGCACATAAAGCCAATTTTTAAAACTTAAAATCAGATTGAGAATCTTTTCCAACCACAATGCAATAAACCAGAAATGAATAGCAAGAAAAACCTTGGATATTACAAAAATACATGGAGATTAAACAACATATTGCTGAACAACCAAGTGAAGAATATAGAAATCTAAAAATTTCTTGAAGCACAAGAAAACAGAAACATAGTACACCAACACCTAATACAGAAAAAGTAGAACTTGGAAGTTTCTAGGAATGAACACCTACATGATTCAATACATGAAAACTATTAAACATATAATCAAAGCATATCAACAGAATGAGAGATAAAAAACTATACAATCATCTCAATAGACACAGAAAAAGCTTTTTTGTTTTTTTCCCTTTTGGTACTAGGGATTGAACCAAGGGATGCTTTACCACTGAGCTATATCCTCAGCCCTTTTATTTTTTATTTTGACACAGGGGCCTTGCTAAGTTTCTAAGGCTGTTCTCAAATTTACAATGCTCCTGTCTCAACCTCCCAAGTCACTGGATTACAGAGGTGCACCCCTGTGCCCTGTTGAAAAAATCATTTCTTAAAATTCAACATCCCTTCATGATAAAACTTCTGAACAAATTTAATATAGAAGGAACATACCTTAGCATATTAAAAGCCATACAAAACTAGCCCACAATTAACATCATACTAAATAAGGAAAAGCTGAATGATTTCTAAGATCTGGAACAACACTAGGATTCCCACTTTCACTGCTTTTATTCAACACAGTACTCAAAGTCCTGGTCAGAGTAGTCAGGCAAGAGAAAGAAATAAAGAACATCCAATTTGAAAAGAAATCAAGTTGTCACTGTATACAGATGACATGATCTTAGACAGAGAAAACCCCAAGGCTAGATATGTAGCTCAGTGACAGAACATCGCCTAGCATGCATGAGGCCCTAGATTCAGTCCACAGTGGAAAAAATTTTAAAAAAAGAACCAAAACAACTCCACCAAAACACTATTTGAACTAATAAAAAAAATTCAACAAAATTGAAGGATACAAAGTCAACATACATACCAAAATCTGTAACATTTCTTTTTTTTTTTTTTTTTTTGGTACTGGGGATTGAACTCAGGAGCACTCGAACACTGAGCCACATCCCCAGCCCTATTTTGTGTTTTATGTAGAGACAGGGTCTCACTGAGTTGCTTAGCGCCTCACCGTTGCTGAGGCTGGCTTTAAACTCCCGATTCTCCTGTCTTAGCCTCCCAAAGTGCTGGGATTACAGGCTTGAGCCACTGCACCCGGCTCAAAATCTGTAACATTTCTATACACCAATATTGAATTATCTGAAAAGCTACTCCATTTAAAATAGCTACAAAAAAAACCCCTGCAAATAAATTAAACCAAAGAAGTGAAATATCTCTACAATGAAAACTGTAAAATATTGAAAATATTGATAAAAATAATTGAAAAGGGCATCAAAAAATGTAAAGATGTTCCAATGTCATGGCTTGGAACAATAAACACTTAAAATGTCCAAAGTGGGGTGGGTGGGGGGGGAGTGTCAAAGATAATGGATTAGTGTGAGGCAGCATTTCTCTTAGCTCAGCCACCCAGAACTCAAACCTTGGGAATACCACCTATCCCCAAGGAGAAAAATCCTGAGACTGGAGGAGCAGTCTGCCCTAGCCCAGCCACAGATTGCTTGACTCATTAATCAGATACCAAAAAAAACAAACAAACCCTTTCCATCAGAGTTTATTAATCATCTGCAATCCAGAAGTCATCATGGGACTGCAGCCTAGAAGAGCCTATGGAAACCGAAACCCAGATCCATGAGTTTGCAGCTAGGTCTGTGTGGGCCTGTCTAAGCCTAACAATCCAGTGGAAAGTCAGAAACTGTGAGCATTTCACCCAAGGGCACACAGGTTAGAGAGGCTATCGAGATCCGAGCTTTCCCCAGCTTTGTAAATTCTGAAGGGCGCAGGGACTGATGGGGCTAGCTACAGTGGATCAGAAGGTTGGAAGAGGGTGTGAAGACATCTTGCTCTCAGCTCACCCAGCTAGCCAGTCCAGCACCCACCAGGTTCCTGGAACCCACTCAGGCTGGCACTCACCAGTCCTTGCACCAGCCTGGTCCCCACTCCCTCCCTAGTAGAGTATCTACTGGTGCCTTCATTCCACTAGGTCTGGCATCAGTCTGGCACCCAAAAGGGCCCTCTGGCTCTCCAGTCCCCAGTCTCCCAATCCCTCCCTAGCCCCCAACCCACCTATTCCTTGCAAATTCATGGCCAGCCCGCAGGTCTCAGTGCCTGGTCTTGATCTACCCAACACACATCAGCTGGGCCCCAACGTGGCTGGGCCCCACAGGCCTCTTAACCACCAGAATGACCGGCCAGGTCCAGCACACAGCTCCGCAACTGGTGCACAGGTCCCAGCAACCAACTCTCAGGATCAGCTGGGAGAGAAGTGCCTGACTGAGAATTCGAAAGGGTGGGGGTAGGAGAGATCAAGTCTGTAGACCAAATCAGAGATCAGAAATTGTGGGGTCTACAAATGACGTAAGGGGCTAAGAACAGGCTCCTATGTCACAGGAGTGGAACCCAAAGGAGATTCATGGGGTATAGTCTTCCAACATGGAACCACAATTGCTGGGTTCTGGAGGTGCAGTGACTTAAAATCTCCAGACCAATTAGTATCCAAGGAAAAGACCTGAGCATACCTAGCCTACACTCTGCCTCCAGGAGCTCCACCTCCAAGACTAACCCTGGCATCCTAGCAACCCAACTATACTGAGGGTGGAGCTAGCATCATATACCAGGCAACCCCACCTACCTGCTGAGAAGGGAAGATGAGAAACTTGAACTCAAATGGAAACAATTGGTCAATTTTTCATCAAGATCCTCTTCCTTTTTTTTCTCTCACACTTCTACCATTTTTGAAATCAAATATTTTTTATGCATCAGTTTATTGAGGACTGGAATGTCTGAATAGCATATTACAGTTTTATTGTGTATTCTTTTATTTTCAATTTTTTTACACTTTTTATTTGTTCTAATTATTTGTACATGACAGCAGAATGCACTTTGACACATCATACATAAATGGAGTATAACTTCTCATTCTTCTGGTTATACATCCTGTAGAATCACACCAATTGTGTAGTCATATAGGCACATAGGGTAATAATGTCTGATTCATTCTATTATCCTTTCTACCCGCACATGTCCTCCCCTCTTTTCACTCCCCTCAGCCTAATCCAAAGTAACTCTATTCTTCCCTAGTGCCCTCCTTCATTGTGAATTAGCATCTGCATATTATAGAAAACATTTGGCCTTTGGTTTTTTGTCTGTTTGTTTTTAAATTTTTACTTTATACATATTTTCACCTCACTAATCTGTTTCCATGAATTCTCTTTCTCTTTTCTCCTGCTAACAGCCAACTTCTATTAATTCCTCTTTCACTCCTCCTTTAATTTTTTATTTCTATCTTCTCTCTTCCTTCCTTATAAACATCACATCCTATATCACTTCTGTTTTTTGTCCACCATTTGAAATTATAAATCCTTTTGCAAACTTACTGCTTATATTGTATACAATAATTGAACACATCATTTCTGTTTATTGTGACAAAACTGTAGACATCTTAATAGGAGCTATTTGGTCTAAGGCTGTATATTGTTAGCATTGGATGCTGTTAATATTGATCTCCCCCTTAAAGGTGAGGTACTGGAAACCTTCAGGGACACTATAAGTCTACAAGGTAGAAACTATACTGCCTCATATCCACATTGCTAGATGGGAAGACACACAAACAATATGAAAAATCAAGGGAACAAATTACCCCAAACAAACCAAGATAATCCAATAACATAATCCAGTGGAAGAAATGTTAGAGAAGGAGTTTAGAATGTACATAGTTAAACTGATCTGTGACATAAAGGATAATGTAAGGAGTGAAATCAGAGATAAGATTTAGGAGGTGAAAGATCAATTCAATAAAGAGAGATTCTGAAAAGAAATCAAGCAGAAATCCTCAAAATGAAGACATCAATAAACCAAATTAAAAATTCAGTGGAGGGCTGGGGATATAGCTCAGTTGGTAGAGTGCTTGCCTCACATACACAAGGCCCTGAGTTCAATCCCAAGCACCACCAAACAAAACAAAAAACATTCAATGGAAAGCATCACCAACAGACTAGACCACTTGGAAGACAGAACCTCCGACAATGAAGACAAAATATCTAATCTTGAAAATAAAATTGAGCAAGCAGAGAAGATGGTAAGGAATCATGAACAGTACTTCCAAGAAATATGGGATAAAAAGAAAAGATCAAATGTAAGATTTATTGGGATAGATGAAGACAAGGAGATACAAACCAAAGGAATTCACAGTCTTTTCAAAGAAAGAATATCAGAAAATTTCCCAAACCTAAATAATGAAATGGAAAATCAAATACAAGATGCTTACAGGACCCCAAATGTACAAAATTACAACAGACCCACATTGAGGCACATTGTAACAACAATGCCTAACATACAAAATAAGGATAGAATTTTAAAGGCCATGAGGGGGAAATATCAGATTACATATGGGGGGAAACCAATTCAGATATCATCTAATTTCTCAACCTAGACCTTCAAAGATAGGAGATCCTGGAATAATATATACCAAGCTCTGAAAGAAAATGCCAACCAAGAATTCTATATCTAGCAAAATTAAACTTCAGATCTGAAGATTAAATAAAAACCTTTCATGATAAACAAAACTTGAAAGAATTCACAATTAGAAATCCTGCACTACAGAACATTCTCAACAAAATATTCCATGAAGATGTAATGAAAACAAAGTGAAAACCAGAAAAGAGTGGAAATACACCAAAGGAATAGTCAATCAAAGGAGAAACTAATTCAAATTAAAAACCAGAAATAAAAAAAATGATCAGGAATATAAATCATACCTGTTTTAGTCAGCTTTTTCATTGCTGTGAATAACAAACTCAACAAAAACAATGGGAAAGGAGTAAAGGTTTATTTAGGGGCTCACAGTTTCAAGGTCTCAATCCATAGACAGCAGTCTCCATTCCTTGGGGCTCAAGGTGAGGCAAGATATCATGGTGGAAGAGTGTGGCAGGGGGTAGCAGCTCATATGATGATCAGAGGCAGAGAAAGAGACTCCCCCCTCCAGATACAAAATATATACCCCACAGCCATGCTCCCAGTGAACCACTTCCTCAAGCCACACCCCATCTGCCTCTAGTTACTACTCAGTTAATCCCATCAGGAATTAATTCACTGACAAGGATAAGGCTATACCCTAATCATTCCTCCTCCAAACCTTCTAGCATTGTCTCACATGTGAGCTTTTGGAAGATACCACATCTAAACCATAACAATATCTCAATAATAACCTTAAATGTTAATGTCCTAAACTCATCAATCAAAAGACATAGATGGGCAGATTGGATTAAAAACAAGGCCCAACAAAAGGCTGTCTCCAGGAGACTCACCTCATAGGTAAAGACATCCACAGACTAAAGGTGAATGGAAGAGAAAAATCATATCACTCACATGGACCTCATAAACAAGCAGAGGTTTCTATCCTCATATCAGATAAAGTGGAATTCAAGCCAAAGTTAATAAAAGGAACAAAGAAGGACATTTCACACTGCTTAAGGGAATTATAATATCAAAAGACATAACAATCATATATAATTATGACCCAAACAATGGAGCATCAGAGTACATCAAACTCTTCTCAATTTCAAGAATTAAATATACCACAACACAATAATAGTGGGTAATTTTAACACATCTCTCTCACTACTGGATAGATCATCCAAACAAAAACCAAACAAATAAACTATAGAACTAAATAATATAATCAATAATTTAGACTTAACAGACATATATAGAATATTTCATCCATCAATGAGGGAATACACTTTTTTCTTAGCAGCACATACATCCTTCTCTAAAATATACTATAACTTATGCCACAATAAACTCTCTTAGCAAATACAAAATAATAGACATAATACTCTGCATTCTATATGATCATAATGGAATGAAATTACAAATCAAGGATAAAATAAAAAATAGAAGCCACTATAACACCTGGAGTCTAAATAATATGCTGTTGAATGACAAATGAATAGCAGAGTAAATCAGGGATGAAATAAAAAATAATTAAGAGTAAATGAAAATAGTGCTATGACATATCAAAATCTCTGGGATACTATGAAGGTAGTGCTAAGGGGAAGATTAAAAATGATATAACATTACATCTCAAATCCCTAGAAAAAGGCGAACAAGGGCAGAGGTTTCAGCTCTGTAGTAAAATGCTTGCCTAGCATATGAGGCATGGGTTTGATTCTCAGCACCACATAAAAATAAATAAACAAAATAAAAGTGTTGTGTCCATCTACAACTAATATATATTTTTTTAAAGAAGAAGAACAAATCAACACCAGAAGCAATAAAAGACAAGAAATAATTAAAATCAGAGCTGAAATCAACCAAATTGAAATAAACAATTCAAAACTCTTGACAAAATGAAAAGTTGGTTCTTTGAAAAAATAAAAATTGATAAAACTCTTAGACTAATGAAGAGAAAGAGAGAGAAAACACAAATTAATGAAATTCATGATGATATATATGCCCCAATGAAGCATCTACATATATCAAAAAAATCCTAGCCAGGCGCAGTGGTGCATGCCTGTAATCCCAGAATTTGGGGAGGTTGAGAAAGGAGAATCACCAGTTCAAAGCCAGCCTCAGAAATGGCGAGGCACTAAGCAACTCAGTGAGACCCTATCTCTAAATAAAACACAAAAAATAGAGCTGGGGATGTGGCTCAGTGGTTACACTTGAGTTAAATCCCCTGTACCAAAAAAAAAAAAATCCTTCTCAACTACAAGAATCAAATAGACCATAACACAATAATACTTGGTGACTTTAACACAGCTCTCTGACCACTGGATAGAGCTTCCAAACAAAAAGTAAACAAAGAAACCATAGAATTCAATAAAATAATCAATAATATAGACTTAACAGACATACATAGAGTATTCCATTCATCAATGAGCGAATATACTTTTTTCTCAGCAGCACAGGGATCTTCTCCAAAATAGACCATATGTTATGTCACAAAGCCAGTCTTAACAAATACAAAAAAAATAGAGATACTGCCAGGCATCCTATCTGACCACAATGGAATAAAATTAGAAATCAACAACAGATTAAAAAATACAAACTACTCTAACACCTGGAAACTAAATAATATGCTATTGAATGATACATGGATAACAGAAGACATCAGGGAAGAGATAAAAAAAATTCTTAGAGGCAAATGAAAACTCTGATACAACATACCAGAATCTCTGGGACACCATGAAGACAATGCTAACAGGCAAGTTCTTTGCATTAAGTTCATTTATTCAAAAAAGAAAAAGTCAACAAATCAATGATTTGACACTATATTTCAAAGCCCTAGAAAAACAGGAACAAAACAACATCAACAGAAGTAGAAACAGGAAATAATTAGAATCAGGGCTGAAATCAATGAAATTGAAACAAACGAAAAAATTCAAAAAATTGACAAAACCAAAAGCTGGCTCTTTGAAGAACTAAATAAAACTGACAAAACCTTAGCCACCCTAACAAAAAGAAGGAAGGAGAAAAACCCAAGTACTAAATTTTGTGATGAAAAAGAAAATATCATGACAGACTCTGCTGAAATACAGAGGATATTTAGAAACTATTTTCAAAATCTATACTGCAGTAAAATAGAAAACCCAGAAGACACTGACAAATTTCTAGAGCCATATGACCTACCCAAACTGAACCAAGAAGTCATACACAACTTAAACAGATCAATTACAAGCAAGAAAATAGAAGATGCCATCAAAAGACTCCCAAGCAAGTAAAGCCCAGGACCAGATGGATTCTCAGCCGAGTTCTACAAGACCTACAAAGAAGAATTAATACCAATACTCTTCAAACTATTTTGTGAAATACAAAAGGAGGGAACCCACTCAAACTCATTCTATGAAGCGACTATCATCCTGATATCAAAATCAGACAGAGACACATCAAAGAAAGAAAATGTCTTTCATCAATATCCCTGATGAACATAGATGCAAAAATTCTCACAAAATGTTGGCAAATTGCATAAAAAAACATATTAAAAAGATAATGCACCATGATCAAGTGGGGTCATTCCAGGATTCAAGGTTGGATCAACATACAGAAATCAATTAACGTAATCCATCACATCAATAAGCTTAAAGATAAGAATTATATGATTATATTAATTGATGCAGAAAAAGTATTTGACAAAATATAGTACCCTTTCATGTTCAAAACACTAGAAAAACTAGAGATAGTAGGAACATACCTCAACTTTGTAAAAGCTATGCTAAACCCAAGGCCAACATCATCCTAAATGGAGAAAAATTGGAAGCATTCCCTCTAAAAACTGGAACAAGATAGGAATGCACTATTTCACCACTGCTATTCAACATAGACTTTGAAACACTAGCCAGAGCAATTAAACAGACAAAAGAAATTTAAAAAATACAAATAGGAAAAGAAGAACTCAAACTATCATTATTTGCCAACAACAGGACTCTATACTTAGCAGATCCAAAAAATTCCACCAGAAAATTTCTAGAATTAATAAATGATTTCAGCAAAGTAGCAGGATATAAAATCAACACCCATAAATCAATTGCATTTCTATACATCAGTGATAAACCCTCTGGAAGAGAAATTAGGAAAACTACCCCATTCACAATAGCCTCAAAAAAAAAAAAAAAAAAAATACTTGGGAATCAATTTAACAAAAGAGGTGAAAGATCTGTACAATGAAAACTACAGGACACTAAAGAAAGAAATTAAAGAAGACCTTGGAAGACAGAAAAATCTCCCATGCTCTTGGATAGGCAGAATAAATATTGTCAAAATGGCATACTACCCAAAGTGCTATATAGATTCAATGCAATTCCAATTAAAATTCCAAAGTCACCTCTTATAGAAATAGAAAAGGCAATCATAAAATTTATTTGGAATAATAAGAGACCCAGAATAGCCAAAGCAATCCTTAGCAAGAAGAGTGAAGCAGGAGGCATCACAATACCAGACCTTAAACTATACTGCAAAGCTATAGTAACAAAAATGGCATGGTACTGGCACCAAAACAGACAAGTAAACCAATGGTACACAATAGAAGACACAGAAACAAACCCACTTAAATACAATTATCTTATACTAGACAAAGGAGCCAAACACATACACTGGAGAAAAGATAGCCTCTTCAACAAATGGTGCTGGGAAAACTGGAAATCTATATGCAGCAAAATGAAATTAAACCCCTAGCTCTCACTCTGCACAAAAATCAACTCAAAGTGTATCAAACACTTTGGCACTAGAACAGAGACCCTGCACCTAATAGAAAAAAAAGTAGTCCCAAATATCCATCATGTTGGTTTAGGAACTGACTTCCTGAACAAGACTCCTAAAGTGCAAGAAATAACATAGAGAATCAATAAATGAGATAAAATCAAACTAAAATCATCTTCACAGCAAAGGAAACAATCCAAAATGTGAAGAGAGAGCCTAAAGAATGGGAAAAAATCTTTACCATATGCACCTCAGACAGAGCACCAATCTCCAGAATATATAAAGTACTTAAAAAACTTAACACTAAAAAAACAAATAATCCATTCAATAAATGGGCTAAGAAACTGATCAAACTCTCTACAGAAGAAGACATATAATCAATCAACAAATATATGAAAAAAATGTTCTACATCTCTAGCAATTAGAGAAATGCAAATCAAAAGTTCTCTAAGATTTCATCTTACTGGGGCTGGGATTGTAGCTCAGTGGTAGAGCGCTTGCCTTGCATGCGTGAAGCCTTGGGTTCGATCCTCAGCACCATATACAAAGCAATAAAATAAAGACATTATGTCCATCTACAGCTAAAAAAATATTAAAAAAAAAGATTTCATCTTACTCTAGTCAGAATGGCAATTATCAAGAATACAAGTAGTAATAAATGTTGACAAGGATGTGGGGGAAAAGGTACACTCATACATTGTTGGTGGGACTGCAAATTGGTGCAACTGTTATGGAAAGAAGTATGGAGATTCCTCAGAAAACTTGAAATGGAACCACCATTTGACCCAGTTATCCCACTCCTCGGTTTATACCTGAAGCACTTAAAATCAGCATACTACAGAAACACAGCCACATCAATGTTTATAGCAGCTCAACTGACACTAGCTAAACTATGGAACCAACCTAGGTGCCCTTCAACAGATGAATGGAAAAAAAATGTGGTATATATACACAATGGAATATCACTCCACCTTAAAAAAAATGAAATTATGGGATTTGCTGGCAATTGGATGGAACTGGAGAATATAATGCTAAGTAAAAAAAGCCAATCCTAAAGAACCAAAAACTGAATGTTTTATTTGATATGCAGATGCTAATTCACAATAAATTGGGGGGCTAAGGAAGAATAGAGTTACTCTGGATTACACAGAGGGGAGTTAAGGAAGAGGAAGGGGTGTGGAGATAGAAAGGATAGTAGAATGAATCAGACATTATTACTCTATGTGTATATATGATTACATTACTGGTGTGATTCTACATCACATACAACCAGAAGAATGAGAAGTTATACTCCATTTATGTATGATGTGTCAAGGTACATTCTACTTTCATGTA
Source organism: Xerus rutilus (assembly GCA_028644305.1). NCBI lineage: Eukaryota > Metazoa > Chordata > Mammalia > Rodentia > Sciuridae > Xerus > Xerus rutilus. Next base: position 79,138,944 of record CM053403.1, on the reverse strand, counting down.
TAACTAATTAGAACAAATTTTTTAAAAATGAAATAAAATGTCCATACTACCCAAAGCTATCTATAGATTCCATGAAGTACCTATTAAAATACAACAGTTAGTTGGTGATCATTATATGCAGGTTTACACATAGGCTTTTTTGACTACTATAACTTTATAGTGTATTTTGAAGTCAGGTCATGTGATGCCACTTTTTCTTTTTTCTTTTTTTTTTCCTTAAAATTAAAAATAGAGCTACCATATGACCCAGCAATCCCACTACTGGGTATCTATCCAAAAGAAATGAAATCAGTATGTTAAAGAGACATCTGTACTTCCATGATTATTGAAGTGCTATTCACAGTAGCCAAGAAATAGAAATAACTGAAATGTCCACAAACTGATGAATGGATAAAGAAAATGTGGTACATGTACATAATGGCATGGTTCTTAGCATTGAGTCAGGCACAGAAATACAAGTACCACATGATCTTATTCATATGTGGAATCTCAAAATGTTGATCTCGTAGACGTTGAGTGTAGTCACCAGAAGCTGGGGCCAGTGGGAGTAAGGAGGAATGGAGAAAAGCTAGCCAACAGGTACTATTACGGTTATGTGAGAAATAAGTTCTGATTTTCTAGTTCCCAGTAAAGCATTGATAATTATGACATACCATATATTCCAATAAAAACTAGAATAATTTTGAGTGCTTTCACCACAAAGAAATGATAAATATTTGAGGATATTCATTTGCTTACCTGATTTGAACTTTAGATAATATATACATGGATTGAAATATCACATGGTACCCCCAAAATATGCAAAAGTTTGGTATCAGTTAAAAACTAAAGAGGGACTGGGGATGTAGCTCAGTAATAGATTTCTTACCTAGCCTACAAGAAGCCCTGGGTTTGATCCCAATATGGCAAAAAATAAAAAAAAATAAATGTAAAAGGCTAAAGAACAAATAAAACAGCACCAAAATACATACAAATGAAATACATATAAATCTAACAAGATATACACAGGATAAATATGCTGGAAAATGTTACATACTGATGAAATAAGTTTTAAAAAGAAGCTGAACAGTGTCAATAGATTGCATTAATGAATATTGTTGAGTAGCTAATTCTTAAAAAATTAATCTAAAGATTTAAAGCAATCTCAAACAAAACCCTAGCAGGATTTTGTATAGGTATTGACAAACTTTTTCTAAAATTTAGATGGAATGGCAAAAGAACCAGAATAGCCAAAATATTTTTTTTTAAAAAATTGCACAATTGGATGGTTCACATCACATATTTCAAAAGATTAATAGAAAACTATTGCTCAACCCCCAGCTACAAATGCCCCAGTGTACTGTTATCCAATCCCAAAGAAAGAACTTGGAGGACTCAGCAGTGAGGTTTTGGACAAGCTTTACTTCTGGACAGTGGTGAGCCTGGATGCTATGGAGAGCCTCACTGTGCCTACAAGCTGGGAAATATATAGCACAGGTTGCATACCCACTGCACAGATGTTTTGAGTACATTTCTTTACAACCAAGGTCACTCTGTTCAGATCCTCTCCTGAAGACTGGAGATAAGAGATGTGACCAGCTTTCCCTCTCCGTTCCCTTTGGTAGCATATTTTCTTAGAGTCCTTATCTCACTGCAAGTTTTCCTAGGCATTGACAAGTGCTTAACCCATGATCATGGTGATGAAAACTCTGTGAAAGCTTTCAGAAAGACACTAGTCTCTGAAAGACACTGTTAAGAGAATTACACTGGGGAAATAGTCACAAATTGTACTGCTGACAAATAACTTGTATAACAAAAAAAGAAATTTCAAAACTCGATTTTAGGAAAACCAACAGCTCATTAAAAAATAGGCAAAAGATTTCAACAGACACTTGGGCAAAGTAAAAATACAAATGGAAAATAGGAACATGAAGATGCACATCATCATAATTCATTATGAATAATTATTCAAAACTATAGTGAGATATCACTAAACATCTATTAGAACAGCTTAATTAATTAATTAATTAAATTAAAAGGCATTAACAATACCAAATGCTTGTGAGCATGCAAATAAATTAAAACTCTCACCTATGACTGATGGGAATACAAAATCATACAGCTACAAAAGACCACAGTTTGGCAGTTTCTTACATAGTTAAATATTATTCACTGTATGACTCAGCAATCCTATTCTGAGTTATTTATCTAAAAGAAATGAAAATATATGTTCATACAAAAGCCTGTACATAGATGTTTATAGCAGCTTATTTTATATTTGCCCCAAACTGGAAATAACCCAAATGTCCTTTAACTAGTGAACGATAAAGAAATCCTGGTACATCCATGTAAAGAATATGATTCAGAAACTTAAAACACACACACACACACATACTGAACTATTGATACCAAACAAGAATGAATCTCAAATACATCATGCTAATTAGAAAGAGCCTTTATCAATGAGCTACATGTTGAGCAATTCCAAATATATGACACTGTGAGAAAGGCAGGAGTACCAGAGCATCAAATGATCAGTTGTTGCCAGAAGCTGGGCCTGGAAAGAGATTGGTGAGGAAGATGATAAAGCAGTTGTGTATCTTTATTGTGGTGGCAATTGTTAGATACTATGCATATTTCACAACTCAAGACTGTACACAGAAAATATAAATTTTATTAGGTGTAATATTCAAAGACATAAATTTTAAAATAAATTTAAATCTAATCTTGTGAGATCCTCTCCATGTAGTTTTTATCACTCCAGTGTGCTTTTTCCCTTATGCCTAGCCACAACACTAGTACTTTAATTGGGGAACAGACAATGTGTCATCTCACCATAGGAAGTTTACTTCTGAATGAGATTTTTCATTAGTATAAATTCTTTCCGTATAGGTCCATGAAGAGAAATGACAAAATGATTAAAAATGTACAGGTAGCAGAATAAAAAATCATAGCATTTCTCTCTTTTATATAAAAACTTAGTAAAACCATTGCAGGCTGTTTGTTTGATAAAATATTAAGAAATAAGAAGATCAATCTCAAAGGAATAGTCAGAAAAAGAAAGCACAAGGGAAGAATAAAGTGTAAAAGGGAAAATAGGTAGAATTGGAAATGGAAGACAAGATGAAAAGGGAATAGAATCTGATATAAAAAAATAGAGAATATATAAGATTTTTATCTTTCTTATGCAGAATACATTTCCCATGGCTGTAGTTATAAAACGAAAACAAAGTCAATTGAGTGTCAATTGTTCTTTTTGATAAATTGAATTATCTTTCTCACACAATGAAACAAATTACTAAAAGTTTTCTTTATTGAAAAAATATTGTCAATTATTTTCCCATAGTGCTGGCATATAAAATATCACTGTCTACCTCAGAAAATGAAATTGTCTAAATGTTCTTTTATGGGTATCACTGATGCCACTTCTTATATTCTTAAATGTAGGAAAACTGCTTGCTCCATAGATGTTAAAATGAAAACAACATTGAAATCAACTTATAAGCCAATTAAAGATTACCATAAAGTTATCAACAAACTAGGCAATGCTTGAGTATTTATAGTAGTACAATATAGCTTGAGTATCTTCATATCTGAGGAAATAGCCTGTTTCACTAAAATAAGATACCAAATCCCTCTAATCAAATTGAATTTATTAAAATACCAGTGAAAACACATAGACTGGAAGGAGTACTATCAAGTAAAGCTAAGACGAGAAAATATGCCAAATTCTAAGGATTTCCACTAAATGCATTGTCTACTGGGATGAATTAAATAGATTACTCTGGAATTATACACTATGTTTTTCAACCTATAAACCCAAACATAGCAGAACGTCTATGTGAATCATGGATCCCTCTCCTCACATTACCAATGAGAACGTTTAACATAAAAATGTATATATGCAGTTCTTTGGAACCTCTCACTAAAAGTCAGCAACTCCTGTTCATCCCAAGCAACCAGAGGACACCACATCTGGAAATCTGAGAGCAGTCCATCCTCTACTACTGTTGGTACCATTCTAGCCTCTCTAATGGCTTTCAGCTTTTGTGTTGAGAAGCAGGCTTCTCTAGCCCCCTCTTCAGTTAGGAAAGAGGAGTTTTTTTAAAAAGTTTCCACTTGGGTCTAATTCTCCAAACAGCAGCACACATTTTGATTATGACATATATTTATCAGTGGTTTTCAACTAAGGAGATTTTGTTCCCCAGTTCGGCAGCATGCAGAGTCATTTTGGGCTGTGATGACCAGGGAATGAGTGCTGTTGGCATCTAATGAGTACAGGCCAGGGTAACTACTAAATATTCTACAATACACAGGACGACCTTCCTTAGCAATGAATCATCAGTAGTGCTAAGATCAGGAAATCTTGATCTAGATCTACTTCAACATTTGTATCCTTCTCTGTATTTATTTTAAAATTAAACACTTGTTAGGGGGTTCTGGTAATTCAGTGGTTTAGGAGGATGTTCAAATTTTTCTGATAAGTATGCTTGGTTCTGGATAAGAGATCACAAGATTCATTATCTAATTGGAGGCCTTGAATGATGTCCTCAGTAATATTGAACATTTAGAGTCAGTTTCCAATTCAAGCTGCACAGCCTTGGTTTATGTAGCCATACAAACTCTAAAGAGGAACAGATCATCTAACTGGGAATGGAAACTTCCACAGTTCTAATGATTGTACTCCTTTCCCCCAAAGGGAATAATAATCTTCCTGTGACACTTAGCAAAAAGGCAGGGTCTACCTTTAAGCATGAAATACCAGCATAATTAGACTTTCAAAAACTTGGATAATTGGTACTTGTTTACCTGGCTAATAATATGTTAGTAAATTGAACTTATTCTTCCATGGCTCTTTAGACTCAGGTAATATTGCTCATCTCTGAGAGACACTGAATGTTCAGAATTTAAGTTCATTCTTGTAAGTGGATTTATTTACAATATAAAATAAATCAGAAAATTTTTTATTCTTTTAAACTGAGAGAGTATAAATGCTGAAATCTCTATTTAAACAAGAGATCAAATGGGGAGGAAGCAAGTGAAACTGAAAATTCCTCTAGTTTGCATGTGCCAAATATTCTCTGTAACAGTAAAAACATAAAGCTGAATTATAAGCCATCATATTAATACTTTAAAATTTTGGCATAAATATAATAAAAATGTAATAATTGTGTTTGTTTATGTTAATTTTCAAAAGATATCCCAGCACTTAAGAAAATCTTGCTGTATTAAACTTACAAAAATATCAATATTGGAGGCGGTTCCAAGATGGCGACCTAGACGGACGCCGCGGTCAGTCACCCCAGAACCGGCGATTGAAGTTGTGGAATAAGCATCTCCCAGCCAGCTTCTGGACGTCATCCTACAGCTCTCCCTGCAGGAATTCCACTTGCGTGTGTAAGCAGAGCCACCAGGCAGCAGCATTTGCCACAAGCAGCGTGACTTCAGCAGCATCTCACGCGCTGTGGCCGGTAGCTCCGGGGGGAACGGTTTGGAGCCCCAGCCCAGGGCCCCGCCCCAGGCAGGGCCTGCTTCTACACGAGGGGGCGTGGGACAGCTCATGGGAACAAACTGAACTCAACACAGAACACAGTGAAAAGACTGCGATTTCACCAGCGGCCGGACTCAGAGGTACACCCTGCTGTGAAACCCACACCCAGGACACCAGTGGGGAAAGCCCAGCAAGCAACGGACAACGCCACATACTGGAGGTGAAAGGAACCATACCTGTTTATTTACATTGAGACTTTTTTTTTTACTTTTTTTATTCTTATTTTTTATTTTATCTTTTATCTTTTTCTCCTAATATTACTATTGTTTGATCTTTTTGTTTTATTTCACAGCTATTTTCTTCTTTCCCATCTTTCTTTTTCCTTCCCTCTTATTCCCTCTCACTTTTTTCCTACCCTCTAATCCCCAACAGTTGTGAAACCAAGTATTTGTTATACAGTGGGTCATGGTAGATTGGGATTTCTGAACTGTATACTAGAGTGGTATTATATAGTTTTATAACTCACACTTGCATATGTTTTATTCTTCTTGATATCTTATCTCCTTGCTGTACTCCCTTTTCTTCCTCCTTACTGTTCTTCCCCAACTCTCAGTAGCTCTTTCTAGTAATAGCCAACTTCTGTTGGATTCCTTTTTCATGCTTTCTAAGATCTAATAACCATATCCTCACTTCCTACTACCCCAACAATCTATCCTACACCCCACCCTCAAGTTTCCCTAGCCCACCAACAGAAGCTATAGACCCTTGTGCGAACTCATTGTGTACATAATAGATTGTAAAGGAACCCATAATTGTTGTATATCGTGACTAAACTGGAAATGTATTTGGGAACAATTAGGAACTACTTGGTTTGAAACTATATATTGCTTGTATTGAGATCAATCAATATTGGTCTCCCCTTTAAAAGAGAGGTTTTGAAACCCTGCAGGGAAACAATACCCATATAGGAGTAAAAAATGTAACACCTTGGATCAGCAGAGCTAGAAGGAAAGGCACACAAACATCATGAGAAAACAAGGGAAGAAAGTGACTCAAACAAACCAAGGTACTACACTACTAGAATCCATGGTCTGTACAGCAGAAGAAATGACAGAACAGGAATTCAGGATGTACATAACTAAAATGCTCTATGACATAAAAAATAATATAAGAGACTAAACCCAGTCAGCAAAAGACCATTTCGATAAAGAGATGCATAGGCAAATACAGGAAGTAAAAGATCACTTCAATAAGGAGATACAGAATCTGAAAAGGAACCAGACAGAAATCCTTGAAATGAAAGAAACAATAAACCAAATTAAACTCAACAGAAAGCATCACCAACAGATTAGACCACTTGGAAGAAAGAACCTCAGATACTGAAGACAAAATATTTAACCTTGAGAATAGAGTTGACCACACAGTGAAGATGGTAAGACACCATGAACAGAACATCCAAGAGCTTTGAGGTAACATTAAAAGACCAAACTTCAGAATTATTGGGATAGAATAAGGCATAGAACTCCAAACCAAAGGAATGAGCAATCTATTCAATGAAATAATATCAGAAAACTTTCCAAATATGAAGAATGAATTGGATAATCAAATTCAAGAGGCTTACAGGACACCAAATGTTCAAAATCACAACAGACCTATACCAAGACACATCATAATGAAAATGCCTAACATTCAGAATAAAGAGAAAATCTTAAAAACCACAAGAGAAAGGAATCAGATTACATATAGGGGGAAGCCAATTAGGATCACTACAGACTTCTCAACCCAGACCCTGAGAGCAAGAAGATCATGGCAAAGCATATACCAAGTGCTAAAAGACAGTGAATGCCAACCAAGAATCTTATATCCAGCAAAATTAAGTTTTAGATTTGAAGATGAAATAAAAACCTTCCAAGAAAAATAAAAATTAAAAGAATTCACAGCAAGAAAGCCGGCACCACAGAACATTCTTGGTAAAATATTCCATGAGGAGGAAATCAAAAACAATAATGAAAACCTGCAGAGGGAAGAGCGACATTAAAGGCCAAACAAAGGAGAAACCCAGTCAAGCTAAAAACCCAAGAAGAAACCAAAATGTCTGGAAATACAAACCATGTCTCCACAGTAACATTGAATGTCAATGGCCTAAACTCAGCAATTAAGAGACACAGATTGGCAGATTGGATTTTAAAAAAAGATCCAACAATATGCTGCAAGAGACTCATCTCATAGAAAGAGATACTCACAGATTGAAGGTGAAAGGATGGAAAAAAATGTATCACTCACATGGACTAGGTAAACAAGCAGGAGTTTCCATCCTCATTTCAGGTAAAGTAGACTTCAAACCAAGTTAGTGAAAAGGGATAAAGAAGGTCATTTCATACTGCTCAAGGGAATCATACATCAACAAGATGTAACAATCTTAAATATCTATGCCCCAAACAATGGGGCAGCCATGTTCATCAAACAAACCCTTCTCAAATTCAAGAACCAAATAGACCCCACCACAGTAGTATAGGGTGACTTTAACACAACTCTCTCACCACTGGACAGATCTTCCAAACAAAAACCAAACAAAAAATCTACAAGACTTAATAGAACAATCAATGGTCTAGACTTAAATGGATATATATAGAATATTCCACCCTTCAACAAGCAGATACTCAAAGAACTCAAATTATCATTATTTGCAGACGACATGATTCTATACTTAGAGGATCCAAAAAGTTCCACCAGAAAACTTCTAGAACTGATAAATGAATTCAGCAGAGTTGCAGGATATAGAATCAATATCCATAAATCAAATGCATTTCTATACATCAGCAATGAGTCCTTTGAAAGAGAAATTAGAAAAACTACTCCCTTCACAATAGCCTCCAAAAAAATAAAATACTTGGGAATCAATCTAACAACAGTGGTGGAAGACTTCTACAATGAAAATTACAAGACACTAAAGAAAGAAATTGCAGAATATCTTAGAAGATGGAAAGACCTCCCATGTTCCTGGATAGGCAGAATCAATATTATTAAAATGACCATACTACCCAAAGCGCTATGCAGATTCAATGCAATCCCAATTAAAATCTCAGAGTCCTTTCTTATAGAAATAGAAAAGGCAATCATGAAATTTATTTGGAAAAATAAGAGACCCAGAATAGCCAAAGCTATCCTGAGCAAGAAGAGTGAAGCAGGAGGCATCACAATACCAGACCTTAAACTTTACTACAAAGCAATGCTAACAAAAACAGCATGGTACTGGCACAAAAATAGGCATGTAGACCAATGGTACAGAATAGAAGACACAGAGAGTAATGCACATAAGTACAGCTATCTCATACTAGACAAAGTTGCCAAAAACATTCATTGGAGAAAGGATAGCCTTTTCAACAAATGGTTCTGGGAAAACTGGAAATCCATTTGAAGAAAAATGAAATTTAACCCCTATCTCTCACCATGCACAAAACTCAACTCAAAGTGGATCAAAGACCTAGGAATTAGACCAGAGACCTTCTGTCTAATGGAGGAAAAAGTAGGCCCAAATCTCCATCACGTTGGATTAGGCCCCGAATTCCTTAACAAGACTCCTATAGCACAAGAAATAAAAGCGAGAATCAATAAATGGGATGAACTTAAACTAAAAAGCTTCTTCTCAGCAAAAGAAACTATCAAGGAGGTGAACAGAGAGCCTACATTCTGGGAGCAAAGTTTTGCCACATGCACATCAGATAGAGCACTGATCTCCAGGATATATAAAGAACTCAAAAAAATTAACACCAAAAGACAAACAATCCAATCAATAAATGGGCTAAGGAGCTGAATAGAAACCTCTCAAATGAAGATATACAATCAATAATATATATATGAAGAAATGTTTATCATCTCTAGCCATTAGAGAAATGCAAATCAAAACAACTCTCAGATTTCATCTCACCCCACTCAGAATGGCAGCTATCCAAAATACCAGCAACAATATGTGCTGGCAAGGATGTGGTGAAAAAGGTACACTCAAACATTGCTGGTGGGATTGCAAATTTGTGCAATCAATCTGGAAAGCAGTTTGGAGATTTCCTAAAAAACTTGGAATGGAACCACCATTTGACCCAGCTATCCCACTCCTTGGCCTATACCCTAAAGATTTAAAAACAGCACACTACAATAAAGCAGTCACTTCAATGTTTATAGCAGCACAACTCACAATTGCAAAACTATGGAAGCAACCCAGATGCCCTTCAATAGATGAATAGATAAAGAAACTGTGGTATATACACAATGAAATATTATTCAACAATAAAAGAGAATAAAATTATGGCATTTTTAGGCAAATGGCTAGAATTGGAAAATATTATGCTAAGTGAAGTAAGCCAATCCCAAATAACCAAATGCCAAATGTTCTCTCTGATTAGTGGATGATGATACTTAAGGGGGGTAGGAATGGGGAACATAGGACAAATGGAGGAACTTTGAATGTGGTAGAGGGGAAGGGAGAGGAAGGAAAGGGGAATGGGTATAGTAATGATGGTTGATTGAGATCGTCATCACTACCCTTGCTGCATGTATGAAGACACAAATGGTTTGACTATCTGGTTTGCAACCAGAGAAATGGAAAAATTGAGCGCTATATATGTACTATGACTTGAAATGCATTTAAATAAAATAATTAAATTTTTTTTAAAAAAAGAACTATAGTCCTGTGGCATCTCAATGCAAAAAAAAGCAAAATGACAAAAGAAAACCTTTGGAATTTGGGAAGAAGAGTCATGGCATTTAAAAAAAAAAATGTTTCACGAGGCTGGGGTTGTGGCTCAGTGGTAGAGTGCTCGCCTTGCATATGTGAAGCACTGGGTTCGATCCTCAGCTCCACATAAAAATAAATAAAGATATTGTGTCCATTTACAACTAAAAAATATTTTTTAAAAAAATGTTTCACTCCTAAGAATGGAAATATATTCAAAGTCAGGAAATGTTCTTATTGTTTCATTTATGTAAATTTCCTTTTCTATATTTTCATAAGTTTAGTAACATATGTCAAAGTTCTGCAGCTTCCACAAAGAGTATCAGGCAGACATTACTTTGTATTTAGATAATAAAAGGCAGACAAAAGATTTATTCCCACATCTGCTGAGCATTGACAGTAACTTTTATTTTAGTAGCTTCTAATAATCCACAGCAAAATAGGGGCCAACGTGTAGCTTTCTTTTGAAAGAATTACAAATTTCCAAATTGCCATTGACTTGGGAATTTCAGGTATCCTTGAAGCCCTCTAACCCTTTAGCATAACCCTCCCCCAACTCCTAGGTCAGTCACTTCCCTTGCATAACCCTGAAAGAGCATAATTAATATCTTGATCTCATTGTCTTTGTGTTTAGTCAAGAAATAAAATCAGATCGATTTAGGAAAGATTTTAATGTATATTGTCATGCAATAAGAAGAAACATAGAGGGGCTTGGGTTATGGCGCAGTGGTAGTGAGCTCGCCTAGCACGCGGGAGGCACTGGGTTCGATCCTCAGCACCATATAAAAATAAAATAAAGCTATTGTGTCCACCTACAACTAAAAAATAAATATTTTTTAAAAAAAGAAGAAACCTAGAGGCTGGGACTCAAGAGAGGGCCCAAAACCACTTTCAGGAACTGCTGTGGGAGCCCAGCCAAGGGGAGTCCTAGACTGCTAGCTGCTAGCGACAGGGGGGCCCACACTCATGGTAAGGGTCACCCACAGAGACCCTTGCATGAGACCCTGCCTAAGTGAGGCCTGAGACTGCCTTCAGTTCCACACCAGAGATCCTGCTGACTGGCAGGAATACAAGACAGGGCCCAAAACTGCCTTCAGAGACCATCTAGGGAGCCCAGCCAAGGCTACACCTACTGCCCCTTTGAGGTACTTCCACTACCATCGTAACCAACTTTAGTAACTGTAGTGTCCATCTGGGGATACCTGCTATGGACCAGAAGTAACTCCAAGGTGAGATACAGGAAATCTGTAATGTCACTACAAGATTATAGGATAGAAACCGCCATACCTCAGATTCGTATTGCAAGAAAGAAAAATACACAATCAACATGAAAAAACAAGGAAAGAAAGTGCCTCAAATAAACCTAGATACCACAGTAATAGAATCCATTGACAGCACAGTTGATAAAATGTCAGAGAATGAATTCAGAATGTACATAATTAAAATAATCTGTGAATTAAAGAATGACTTAAGCAAGCAAATACAGGCAAAAATTGAACAATCCAACAAAGAAATAATGAATGAAGTGAATGAAGGCAACCATTGATCACTCTAACAAAGAGATAAGAGAGCAAGCACAGGTAGCAAAATATAACTTTAACAAAGAGCTAAAGATTGTAAAAAAAAAAAAAGAGAGAGAAATTCTTGAAATGAAGGAAACAATAAACCAAATAAAAAACTCAATAGAAAGCATCACCAACAGACTAGATCACCTGGAAGACAGAACCACAAATAATGAATGCAAAATATACCATCATGAAAATAAAGTTGACCATACAGTGAAGATGGTAAGAAATTATGAACAGAACATACAAGAATTGTGGGACAGCATCAAAAGACCAAACCTAAGATTTATCGAGATAGAAGAAGGCACAGAATTTCAATCCAAAGGAATACACAATCTCTTCAATGTAATAATACAGAAAATTTCCCATCATGAAAAATGAATTGGCAAATCAAATACAAGAGGATTACAGGATGCCAAATGTACAAAACTACAACAGATCTACACGAAGGCACACTGCAATAAAAATACCCAGCATACAGAATAAGAATAGAATTTTAAAGGCCACAAAAGAGAGTAATCAGATTACATATAAGGGGAGACCAATTCGGATCTCAGCAGATTTTTCAACCCAGACCCTAAAAGCAAGGAGATCATGGAAAAACATATACCAAGCTCTGAAAGAAAATGGATGCCAACCAAGAATCTTATATCCAGCAAAACTGAGCTTCAGATTTAATGATGAAATAAAAACCTTCCATGATAAACAAAAGTTAAAAGAATTTACATCAAGAAAGCCTGTACTAGGGGCTGGAGCTATAGCTCAGCGGTAGAGCGCTTGCCTAGCATGCGTGAGGCACTGGGTTCGATCCTCAGCACCACATATAAATAATAAATAAATAAAATAAAGATCCATCAACAACTAAACAAATATTTAAAAAAAAAAAAAAAGAAAGAAAGAAAGCCTGTACTATATAGCATTCTCGGCAAAATATTCCATGAGGAGGAAATGAGAACCAACAATGAAAATATACAAAGAGAAACTACACTAAAATAAGGGAGGGGGCAATCAAAGGAGAAACCAAGTCAAGAAAAAAACAAAAATAAACCAAAATGACTGGGACTACAAATCATATTTCAATAATAACCCTGAATGTGAATGGTCTAAACTCATCAATTAAAAGACTTAGATTATGGAACTGGAAAGCATTATGCTAAGTGAAGTAAGCCAATTCCAAAAAACCAAATGCAGAATGGTCTCTCTGATTAGTGGATGCTGATGAATAAGGGAGGTGGGAATGGGAAACATAAGAGAAATAGAGAAACACTGGACGCGACATGGGGGAGGCAGGGGGCAGGAAAGGGGAATGGGTATAGTAAAGATGGTTGATAAAAAAATATATATAAATAAAT
>CM053403.1:78975464-79125728 GCA_028644305.1 Xerus rutilus | reverse complement strand
TGCATATAAAGGTGTTTAATATGAAGAATGTAATCTGCTTATAATTTTGTGCAAAGTTAGAAAAATTATGATTGTAACAATTTTTTTCTATTTGCCTCAACAAATGTTTTCAGTGAACAGTGTGTACAGCTTCTGAAAATTTGTTTTTTTCTGTTATGTTTGATAACATGTATTAAAATGCAACTTTTGAGAAAAAAAAGAAATAAAGGTCAAGAAAGAAAAAAAATAAATTTATATATTTATAAATGTTTAAAAAAAAAAGACTTAGATTGACAGACTGGATAAAAAAAGAACCAACAATATGCTGCCTTGAAGAGATGCATCTCACAGGAAAAGATAACCACAGACTGACAGTGAAAGAGTGGCAAAAAACATATCACTCACATGGACCCATAAACAAGCAGGAGTTTCTATCCTCATATCAGATAAAGTGGACTTCAAACCAAAGTTAGTGAAAAGGGATAAAGAAAGATATTTCATACTTCTTAAGGGAATCATACATCAACAAGACATAACAATCATAAATATCTATGCCCCAAACAATGGGTGTATATGAAACAAATCCTTCTCAGCTACAAGAATCAAATAGACCACAAGACAATATTAGTGGGTGACTTTAACACGGGCTCTCTCACCACTGGATAGATCTTCCAAACAATAATTAAACAAAGAAACCACAGAACTCAATAAAACAATCAATAATTTGGACTTAACAGACATATATAGAGTGTTTCATCCATAAACAAGCAAATACATTTTTTCTCAGCACCACATGAATCCTTCTCCAAAATAGATCATATGTTATGTCACATACCAAGTCTTAGCAAATACAAAAAAAAGAGATACTACTCTGCATCCTATCTGACCACAATGGAATAAAATTAGAAATCAATGTCAGATTAAAAAACAGAAACTACTCCAACACCTGGAAACTAAATAATATGCTCTTTAATGATGCATGGGTAACAGAAGACATCAGGGAAGCGAAAAAAAGATTCTTAGAGGTAAATGAAAACTCTGATACAACATATCAAAATCTCTGGGACACCATGAAGGCAGTGCTAAGAGGAAAGTACATTGCATTAAGCTCATTTATTAAAAGAAGAAAATGTCAACAAATCAATGACTTGACACTACATCTCAAAGCCCTAGAAAAAGAACAAACTAACACCAAAAGAAGTAGAAGATAGGAAATAATTAAAATCAGGGCTGAAATCAATGAAATTGAAACAAAGGAAACAAATGAAAAAATTGACAAAACAAACAGCTGATTCTTTGAAAAAATAAACAAAATTGACAAACCCTTAGCCACCCTAATGAAAACAAGGAGAGAGAGAACCCAAATTACTAAAATTCATGATGAAAAAGGAAATATATGACAGACACTATTGAAATACAGAGGATCACTAGAAACTATTTTCAAAATTTATACTCCTGTAAAATAGAAAATCCTGAAGACTCCAACAAATTTCTAGAGGCATATGACCTCTCCAAACTGAACCAAGAGGTCATACACAACTTAAACAGATCAATTTCAAGCAAGGAAATAAAAGATGCCATTAAGAGCCTGCCAATCAAGAAAAGCCCAGGTCCAGATGGATTCTCAGCTGAGTTCCACAACACCTACAAAGAAGAATTAATACCAATACTCCTCAAACTATTTCATGAAATAGAAAAGGAAGGAACCCTTCCAAACTCATTCTATGAGGCAAGTATCATCCTGATAAGAAAACCAGAGACACATCAAAAAAAGGAAATTTCAGACCAATATTCCTGATGAACATAGATGCAAAAATTCTCAATAAAATTTTGGCAAATTGTATACAAAACATATCAAAAAAATAGTGCACCATGATCAAGTGGAGTTCATTCCAGGGATGCAAAGTTGGTTCAACATACAGAAATCAATTAACATAATCCATCACATCAATAGACTTAAAGATAAGAGTCATATGATTTTATCATATGATGATAAAATTGATGATAATATTGATGCAGAGAAAGCATTTGACAAAATACAGCATCCTTTTATGTTCAAAACACTAGAAAAAGTAGGGATAGTAGAACATACCTCAACTTTGTAAAAGCTATCTATGCTAAACCCAAGGCCAACATCATCCTAAATGGAGAAAAAATGGAAGCATTCCCTCTGAAAAATGGAATGACACAGGGATGCCCTCTTTTATCACTCTTATTCAATATAGACCTTGAAACTCTAGCCAGAGCAATTAGACAGATGAAAGAAATTAAAGGGATATGAATAGGAAAAGAAGAACTCAAACTATCATTATTTGCAGATGAAATGATTCTATACTTAGTGGATCCACAAAATTCCACTAGAAAACTTCCAGAATTAATAAATAAATTCAGCAAAGTAGCAGGATATAAAATCAACACCCATAAATCAATTGCATTTTTATACATCAGTGATAAACCCTCTGAAAGAGAAATCAGGAAAACTACCCCATTCACAATAGCCTCAAAATAATAAAATAAAATACTTGGGAATCAACTTAATAAAAGAGGTGAAAGACCTCTACAATGAAAACTACAAGACACTAAAGAAAGAAATTGAAGAAGACCTTAAAAGATGGAAAGATCTCCCATGCTCCTGGATAGGCAGAATCAATATTATTAAAATGGCCATACTACCCAAAGCACTATACAGATTCAAGGCAATCTCAATTAAAATCCCAAAGTCACTTCTTATAGAAATAGAAGAGGTGGGGCTGGGATTGTGGCTCAGAGGTAGAGCACTTGCCTCGCATGCATGAGGCACTGGGTTCGATCCTCAGCACCACACAAAAAAATACATACATAAATAAAATAAAGATATTATTTAAAAAAAAATAAATAGAAGAGGCAATCGTGAAATTCATTTGGAATACTAAGAGACCCAGAATAGCCAAAGCAATCTTTAGCAAGAAGAGTGAAGCAGGAGGCATCACAATACCAGACCTTAAACTATACTACAAAGCTAGAGTAAGAAAAATGACATGGTACTGGCACCAAAATAGACATGTAGGACAATGGTACAGAATAGAAGACACAGAGACAAACCCACTTAAATACAGTTATCTTATACTAGACAAAGGAGCCAAACATGTACACTGGAGAAAAGATAGCCTATTCAACAAATGATGCTGGGAAAACTGGAAATCCATATGCAGCAAAATGAAACTAAACCCCTATCTCTCACCATGCACAAAATTCAACTCAAAGTGGATCAAGGACCTGGAAATCAGACTAGAGACCCTATGCTTAATAGAAGAAAAAATAGGCTCAAGTCTTCATCATGTCAGATTAGGACCTTACTTCCTTAACAAGACTCCTATAGCACAAGAAGTAAAATCAAGAATCAATAAATGGGATGGATTCAAACTAAAACGCTTATTCTCAGCAAAAGAAACAATGAAGTGAACAGAGAGCCGACATGCTGGGAACAAATCTTTGCCACACACACATCTGATTGAGCACTAATCTCGAGGATATATAAAGAACTTAAAAAACTTAACACCAAAAAAACAAACAACCCAATCAATAAACAGGCCAAGGAGCTGAACAGACACTTCTCAGAAGAAGATATAGAATTGATCAACAGACATATGAAAAAATGTTCAACATCTCTAGCAATCAGAGAAATGCAAATCAATACTACTCTAAGATTTCATCTCACGCCAATCAGAATGGCAATTATCAAGAATACAAACAATAAGTGTTGGCGGGGTTGTGGGGGAAAAGACACACTCATACATTGCTGATGGGACTGCAAATTGGTACAACCAATCTGGAAAGCAGTATGGAGATTCCTTAGAAAACTTGGAATGGAACCACCACTTGACCCAGCTATCCCACTCCTTGGTCTATACCCAGAAGACTTTAAAACAGCATACTACAGTAACGCAGCCACTTCAATGTTTATAGCAACTCAATTCACAATAGCTAAACTGTAGAACCAACCTAGATGCCCTTCGATAGATG
The DNA here is from genome assembly GCA_028644305.1 of Xerus rutilus. Classification (NCBI taxonomy): domain Eukaryota; kingdom Metazoa; phylum Chordata; class Mammalia; order Rodentia; family Sciuridae; genus Xerus; species Xerus rutilus. The sequence continues at coordinate 79,121,747 of CM053403.1, read as the reverse complement.
AATGGATAAAGAAACTATGGTATATACACACAATGTAATATTACTCAGCAATGAAACAGAATAAAATTATGGCATTTGCAGGTAAATGGATAGAGTTGGAGAACATCATGCCAAGTGAAGTAAGCCAATTCCAAAAAACCAAATGCCGAATGTTCTCTCTGATAAGTGAATGAAGATCCATAATGTGGAGGAGGACATGGGAAGAATGGAGAAACTTTGCTCACAGGGGTGGGATGGGGAAGGGGCATGGGGACAGTAAAGGCAGTGGAATATGATGGACATCATAGCCCTAGCTTTATGTATGACTGCATGTATGTTGTGATTCTACATCACATACAACCAGAGAAATGTAAAGTTGTGCTCCATATGTGTAGAATCAATCAAAATGCATTATGCTATCATGTATATCTAAGTAGAATAAACAAATAAATAAAATTTTAAAAAAAAAGAACAAACACAGAACATGGTCCAGGAAATTTTGAATTTCCCTCAACAATTTCACTGCAGTTTATAAAGCGTAGATGAGGTAGTATTTTGACCTTTTGTGTTTAGCTGTTATAAATTTACATTCTTCTTTAGGCAAGCAGATCTATTTAGGCTGCATTGTTTGTAACTAATTGGTTTAATGTCATTGAGTCATACTGACTAGGATGAAAGCTTGTGTTTTGTGTTTCATTTGTGATGCGAGCTAGCATTGCAGGTTTATATGAAGGAATTAAGCTAAGGATGGCTGGGCTTGAAGTAAAGTAATTCCCTGGTATCCACAAGGAATGGGTTCCAGGATCTCCTGAGGATACCAAAATGTGTTCAAGTCCTTTATATAAAACAGCATAGTATTTTCATATAACCTACACAAATACTTAATCTGTAAATTACATACAATACCCAATACAATGTAAATATATAAATAGTTGCTATACTGTATTGCTTAGGAAATAATAACAAAAAGAAGTCTATATTTGCTCAATACAGATGCGATTTTTAAAATAGTTTTATTCTGCAGGTGATTGTGTGGATGCAGAGCATGGAGAATGAAAGGTTTGACTGTATGTATAAACTGTGGGCTCCATTTTTATTTCACTTTAACAATGCCTTCCTGTTGGTCATTTCCTCAGTTAAACTGAATGTGACCAACTCTTTAGCATGATTTTCAGACTCCAAATGGAGTCTGAAAACTTTCCATAAACATCTGTAGGTTACCAACCAGATTCTTTCCATAAACATCTGTAGGTTACCAACCAGATTCTCAATAGATTTTTAGTTTGGAGTTGTTTTTTTTTTTTTTTTTTGTGAGGGGAAGGGAGGATTGTGTGTGTGCATGCTAAGGGTTGATCCTAGCGTCTTGAGCACACAAAGCAAGCACTTTACCACTGAGCTACTTCCTCAGCCTTCAATGATACTTATTCTTCTAGATTTTGTTATTCAGTCCTCAAGGAGATCGTCTGTTGAGTTAGTGGCACTGATGAACATTTAAAACTTTTTAATGTTTTTATTGGTGCATTGTAGTTCTATATAATATTGGGATTCATTGAGAATACAACACAGAAGGAATATTATGAATATGATAAATAGGAGAATGGTACCAAGCATTTAAGAAATACTATAAAAACTAGGTCCCCAAAAGCCAGAGTCTAACCAATCAAATTGATCAGTTGATTGTGCTTCCCCAGTCTGGTGGAATACCTGGATCTGACCTTTTAGATCTCTAAGAGTTGTATCTACAATTCCTGACTTTCTGACATAGAAACAGCATTCCCCCTCTCCCTCAATACAGCAGTTTCAGTCTAACAGATTTTCCTGGTTGGCAACTTGAAAGTCTCTGTGACATCTTGGGTATTCTGGTGAACTTCCTGCATGGACTATGTGGGGGACATATGCAAGGGCATGCCACAAAATGGCGCCGAGCTACCAGCTCAGGCCTGACCACGCTGCCTCGGGAGAGCCATCACCTCGCCCTTATTGGCTGACCTCTGCTTCTGTGTTCGTGGACAAGACATGGACAATGAATACTCTCCTATCTAAGTGCCTCTGTACATCCCACTTCCGCATTCTTTTTTTTGTTTTTGGTTTTTTTTTGGTACCAGGGATTGAACTCAGGGGCACTCGACCACTGAGCCACATCCCCAGCCCTATTTTGTGTTTTATGTAGAGACAGGGTCTCACTGAGTTGCTTAGTGCCTCGCCATTGCTGAGGCTGGCTTTGAACTCGCGATTCTCCTGTCTCAGCCTCCCTAAGTGCTGGGATTACAGGCTTGAGCCACCGCGCCCGGCTCGCATTCTTAGCTTAGTAACAGGACACCTACCCCCTCCTCTATATAAGCCTGTATCTCTCCTCAATAAATCAGTTCCTGCTTAAGACAGAACTCTCCGGCTCAGGCGTGGTAATTGCGTGCCGGACGACTTTACCATTCTCAGCCGTCGTGTCGGAGACTCCCGGGGACCCCCTCCTCTCCGCTGACCGAGAGGGGAGACTGATACCTGGCTGGGAGGACCCCGACAGACTACACAGCAATAGACACAAAGGTGGTTCATTTTTGAGCTGTTGTGATGATTTCTCTGAAGTTTCTGTCAAGTCATCCAGTGTATAGGGCTGCAAGACTTAGGAACTGCTAAAGATCAGTGGTCTGATCTTATTGTTATCAGAAACCAGTATATCAGTCTTTTCCATTAATCTCTTACACTTATTCACCACAACCACTTGCAAAAACTTTCAGGAAAATTTAAGAATAAAGCAATAAGTTAAAATGACTGTGGTTAAAGATTGAATGAGAGTTTGGCTAAATGAAATAGAAATTTGTTTATTCTGTGACACGATATTTTAAAATAATATCTAATTATAACTGATTATACAGAGTAAGGACCATGATAACTTTTTAGGAACTTTATACACTTTTTGCAACCTTAAAGGTTTGTCATTAATTCTTATTTGCCAATGCTTCTGTTATGATTTAGATATTAGATGTCTCCCAAAAGTTCATGTATGAGACCATTTTGGAGGTGAAATGATTGGGTTATGACAGCCTTAATCTATCAGTGCATTAATCTTCTGATAGGAATTAACTGAGTGGTAACTGTAGGCAGGTAAGGTGTGGCTAGAGGAGGTAGGTCCCCTGAGGGAGTGCCTTTGGGTATATATTTTGTCTCTGGAGAGCAGAACTCTTTCTCTCTCCCCTTTCTCTCTGCTTTCTGGTGTGATGTCTTGAGCCACTTTCCTCTGTCACATTCTTCTGCCATGATGTTCTGCCTCGCTTTGGGCCCAGAGCAACGGAGTCAGCAATCCCTGGACTGAGACATCTGAAACCATGAGCCCCCAAATAAACTTTTGCTCCTTTAATAGTTCTTGTCATATCTTTTGGTCACAGAAGTGAAAAGCTGACTAAAACTGCTTCCCAAATAAACCTAATTATTTTAAAATCTCTTTATTATGAGTAGGAAGAGAAATCCTTTTGAGGCTATCCAAGGGGATCTCTGGGAAATCTCAAAAGTTAGTTGAAGGTCAAAAAAATTAATTTAAGATTTGGATTTGGGAAAGCAAATTTGTCAAAAATGTCAGAAGGTTTTAAACATTTGATTAAATTAAATCCTAGGTCACTGTAAAACAATATTTAGATAGCCATGTAATCAAAATGATACAGACTTCAAAGGCAAATACGGAAAGTTGCACAGTTGCAAAACCTTAGCTCCTTTAACAGAGAAGTTTCAGTTTTATGTAATCAAAGACATGACAAAGACAACATGAATCATAGGGAATTATTTTGATAGGACAAAAAAATCTTCTGTTTTTAGTCTAATCATTTACTTAAAATATAAAGAGAAAATTTTTTAATCTCTTATCAAAAGAAAATCAATAGTCAGGCGTGGTGGTGCAACCCATTAATCACAGCAGTTTAAGAGGCTGAGGAAGCAGGAGGATTGTGAGTTCAAAGCCAGCCTCAGCTACTTAACGAGGACCTAAGCAACTCAGTGTCTCTAAATAAAAAATATATATAAAAAGGGCTAGGGATGTGGCTTAGCGGTTAATGCCCCTGAGTTTAATCCCCGGTACCATCCACCCCCCTGAAAAAAGCAAATCTATAATCCAAGAAAACTCCTTTTAACAGAGAACATCAAATTATAGTTTTACATCAGTGTTCCTTTGATGTTGAGGTTCATTTTTAAATCCTTTTTATAAACTTTTAAATTTATTAGCCAGCTTAACCATGTGTCTTGGTCTGTTTCTGGTGCTATAACAGAATGCCACAAACTGGGTAAATCATAAACAACAGAAGTTTATCTGCCTTGCAGTTTTGGAGGCTGAGAAGTACTCCAAGTGCATAGTACCGGCATCTGGAGAGGGCCTCTATACTGTGTCCTGATATGGAAAAAGTCACGTGAGCATGCATGAGGCAGAGAAAGGAAATTGGGCCAAACTCATCCTTTTATCAGGAGCCCACTCCCACAATAGCTAAACCACTCCCTTGGTTAACAGCGTTGATCCATTCCTAAGGGCAGAGCACTCATAATCTAAACACTTTTTAAAGGCCCCAGTATGGGTTAGATTTTTAGTAAATGTCCCCCAGAGGCTCATACACCAAATGCTTGGTCAGTAGCCTGTGGTGCTCCTGGAAGGTGGTGAAACCATTCGCTAAAATAAGTCCTTCCTCTTTTAGGTTGATTTTTCTCAAGTATGTATCTCAGAAATAGAAAGCTTCTTCACACAAGTCCCGCCTCTTTATACTGTCACAAGGGCAACTGAATTTCAACATGAGTTTTGGAAGGACATTCAGACCATAGCATCACATAAGAGTCTCTCTCTCTTTCAAGATTCTCTGTTCCCTACTTTGTATATCCACTTATTTGTTTCTTCATTCTCCTCTTTATTATTTTATTCTTCATTTTGGAATCTTTAAATCTTTAAATCCTGAAATAGGACTAAATGATTTTTTCCTTTTCCTTAACAATAAAATATATCTTCACACCTTATAAGTTTCTGCACCAAAAAATACATTCTATTTTTCTTGTATTCTTCACATACAGTTCTTTCCCTTATTATTTTAGTAGTTTCAATTACTTGTATTAATTTTTAACTTTTAGTAACCTTAATTTAAAAAAAAAACTTTCCCTAAAAAAAATGAGAAGTACATTTTGCAACTTCAACCATATTGAAGAAGCATAGTACAATTTTTTAACCAATCATGTCTACTTACAGACTCAAGTATTTTTAGTCTTTCTGCAATCAAAGTCTATAAGGTAGGCAAATTTTTCTCTCTAGTGTCTTGAAGTTTTCAGCTGGACTTAAAAATTAAATTGTTGTTTGTGCAGGTTTGCCTTTGCCTCAACTTCCCACCTAGGACAATAAGAATGTTACTTTTCTTCTGGTATAAGGGCAAGGTCTATTCACATGAGAATTTTTATCTCCAGTTTTTAAAAGAAGGAAGATCAGAGTGTTTAGTTTTTTGGTTTAGTGTCTGCTGTTTTTCAAAATGTTTTAACTCAAAGTAGTCAATATGTCAGTTGGCATATTTAAAGGTTAGGTGTTCTGAGGTATTTCAAAGTACAAAGTGGATAAACTTAAGTTCAGAAATTAGTTCAGCAATTAGTGTTTTGATATTTTCTCTTATTTGAAAACAACAGATAGTCAACAAATATTCATCATTTAATTTAACTTTGTATAACTTTAAGAGTGTAAGTTACCAAAGAAATATGGAGAACTATTTCGGAGTAGACAAATTATAAAACATAATTATGAAAAAGTATTTTTGAACTTTTGCCTTACTTACATCTGCTCACTTCATTTGTCTTAGCCATTATGCTTGGGATGCTCGTGAAGTTTCATGAGATATTAAACATCTAGCCATCATCTTAAGTTCTTATATTACATATAAAATACTATAACATAAAAATATTACACGCTTATTTTACTAGTAAACCTAGGTAGAAAACTTGTGTGTCTGTTGCATTGATTTCTGACAACTCTGAAGCTACATCTGGTAGTTGTTTTTTGTTTTGTTTTTTGCTTTTGTTTTGTCAGTGGAGCCCACCCATAAACAGTGATGCCCCTTTAGTCTCCACTAACTATACTGAGTTCTGCAGGGGTGTGAATGAAGAATTCATTTTCAATTTGTCCTATAGCAAGAAAATGATTCTCTCTGCTAAGAGATATACTATAAACCTTCACCTCATTCTTTCCTTCTAAGGAGACAGTAGGTGCCTGGAAAAACAAACGTAAGACTATTCATTCAAGGACTGAGCTACAGCATTACCATCCTGTGGCCAAATCTACTCCCTTGGAAAGCAAGAAGCCTAGACAAATAAGTGCAACTTGGGGTAAACCTAACTTTCCCAGAGAAATAATTGACAGAACTTAATGCTTATATTTGTACTTTAAAATAAGTATATTAGTACAAATTATAACTTGGTACAGGAGCTTTGATTCAAGAGGTGGCTGTCCCCATATACTGTGGGACATTGGAGAGGAAGCCTTGAAGTGGGAAAAAGAACCTAGACAGAACAGAATCAGTTTCCCTGCTTGGTGATTAGGGGTTGCCAGCAGCTGCTTAATGAGGAGTGGCCAAGAACTTACACACTGGCACTCTTTGTATCCTTCGTGGCTGATTGTATTGGTGGTACAACTTCAGCTGCTCTTAACAAGTCTTGTTTAATTGTTATAAAAATCCAACTTAAAAAAAGTGTCCTGACTTAGAAGCTAGGGTTCAATGAATTATATGCAGTAGTCTGTCAAGATTATTCTAGTTAAATATAAGTAGCATTCTTTCCAGAAATAGCTTTAATAAGGCATAACTGTTCATGACTAGTGCAAGTTTTTCTGAGTACTATGTACTCATACAAAAAAAAAGTTACAATAATAACTACATTTATTAAGCACTCAATGCATGGCCGGCACTGTTGGGAGCACTTTACACAGAATGTTACTAGAATTATCCCCATTTTACAGATGAGGAAACTTAGTCACCGATTATTGCAATGGTTAGTTTTATGTGTGGACTTGGCTAGGCAACAGTACCCAATTATTCTAACACTAACTGGTCTAGGAGTTGCTGTGAAGACATTTTGCAGATGTGCTTAACATCTGTGATCAGCTGACTGTAAAGGATTGTCCTCCATAGGTGAGTGGGCCTCATCCAGTCACTGAAGTTCCTGTGAGGAGGAAGAAATACTGCCTGGAGTTCACAGTGTCAGCCCTGCCAGCCTGCCTAGAGATTTCACACTTGCCGAGCCTGACTGCACAATCACATATGCTAATTCCTTGAAGCAATATCTTGGTGTTTGTGCGCATGCACACATGCACACGCATACACACACATCCTCCTGCCTGTTTCTCTTGTAAAACCCCACTTAAAGACATCAAATAGCTTGTAAGTAGCTGAGATTAAAGGGCTCACTACTGATGTGTGTTTGGGCCAATACACTAACCCGGGGTGTTGGGCCTTGAACGAGTCCCTTATTCTACCACCTCATACTTCCCCTCTGGTGAATTCCAATTATGAGCAATGTGTTTGAAAATGTAAGACTTGGCCCTGTGGGGAAAAGCAGAGAAAAAGAAAAACAAAACACCCACAAGTTAAAATAAGTACAGTATCAAAGAGTTCTTTATGTGTACACATACGCAGAGAACACAGAAAAGCATTAGTCCCCAGAGAAGAAATTTTGAGTTATAGTAGGGCATAAAAATGAAGAATGTGTATTTGCTTAGAAGAGGAGGAGGAGCGCATTCCAAGTGGAGTATGTGACGCACACAGCGCCCAAAACAAGTCATGTGAAGTCGGCCGTGGCAGGCCGCCAGACCGGAAGGTAATGAGCGAAGGAATGAGATCTGTGGTAGTTCTCAATCCTTGCAAAATAAACCCAGGGCTGGATCCAACTGAACACTCCCCCCCACGTGGCAGGGATGTTGGCTGCCGCTGCCTCCAAGACATCGTACTGATGGTGATTTTTCTCCACCTGGGAGAGAAAGCAAGAGAGAAACTGGCTGTATTGCCTTTGATGATCTAGCCTCAGAAGTTAGGCAACAATTCTAGGTTCTAGAATACCGTGTGAGGCTGGTAGTATTGCAGTGTTTGGAATATACAGCCTGGAAGATTGGTCCTATGTGAACTGGATCAAGATCTCTCTTAAATGCTTTCTGATAAAAACTTGGTGGGGTGGGAATGGGTGCACCACCTCCCTGTTGGTCCATTCACTGACATTCTTCAAATGGGGGTCTGGGCTTTTAATTTCACACCTTAAACTCGGAGATACATAAAATATACATGTTTTTGTTTTGTTTTGATTTGTTTTATTTTTGGTACCAAGGATTGAACCCAGGGGCACTTAACCACTAGACCATATTATGAGCCCTTTTTATTTTTTATTTATTTTGAAACAGGATCTCACTGAGTTGCTTAAGGCCTCGCTAAGTTGCTGAGGCTGGCCTTGAACTTAACGATCCTCCTGCCTGGGCCTCCTAAGTTGTTGGGATTGGGGATGTGGGCGCCGTTGCACCCAGTCACACAGGTGATTTCTGTTAATGTTTTGTCACTCACAAGTGGGAAAAGGAAGCTCAGTGCTGAGCAAGTGACCACAGCCAGGGTAGCCAATCCCTGGCTCACAATGTGAGCAGGACTTAGAAGTAGGATGAACTGTGATAGGTTATTGTTATCTGACTCAGAAAATGACTTCCATTCACAGCAGAAGCAAAACAGAATCTCAGGTTTTTTGTTTCAAGGCACGTGTTTCTTGTTCTTCCTGTGGAATGTACATTAGCACAGACTTTCCACACTCATGGAGGGGGCCGTCGTGGCAAGTGCTATCACCACTTTCATACAAGTGAGACTTAAAGAGACTCTATCCTTTCCAATGTATGGACCCCGACTCTTTGTTCTGCTTGGGGCTGTTGTCTACGATTCATACTCTTTCCCCTACAAGCAACTTCTGTACCATACACTAACTGATCTCTAATAGCTGACCTCCACACTTTGCATTTACGTACTTTCCCTTGCTTCCAGGATGATGGCAAAAACACTCACTTGCAATCTGACTTCTCTGCTTAGAGACACTGATTTTTCTTGTTATTTTCTGAGAGCAATAAACACATTTCCCCCCCATCCATTGCTGTACTGACTTATCTGTTCAGCATCAGTACAAAGCCACATTGAGTGAATTATTTATTTTATCAGTTATTTCTATCAATGGCAAGTGTCCTAATAATCTAATACCAAGAATATGAAGGTTTCAGGAAACTAGGAAATAGGATAGAAACCTACAGGAAAAAAAATGTAAAAGCTCTTTGAAAACCATAAAACACCACGATTAAAATAAATATACACAGCTGGGTGCCATGGAGCACACCTATAATCCCAGCGATTCAGGAGGCTCTGAGGCAGGAGGATCGAGAGTTCAAAGCCAGACTCAGCAGCAACTCATTAAGACCCTGCTTCTAAATAAAATATAAAAAAGGGCTGTGGATGCTCTGTGGTTAAGCATCCCTGGATTATTTTTGTTCCTTGGAACAAAAAAAAAAGGTACATATGTAAAAAATGCAGATGCAGCTGCATCTGGAGATGTATGACCCCAGTGGCTGAGTACAGAGAGATCCTAGTTGGCAACCAAGATTTTCAGCGTCTGCCTATCAAATCACCTGGTGTTGGGCCAGCTATTCCCATGTTGGCTAGAGAATCCGCCAAAGCCACAATCAGGGAATTGTCTCTGCTTGGAGACTCCAAATGTTTTCTCACTTTGGCAAAGAGTTCAGAAGTCATCTCTTCCCCACATCCTGGAAACTGATCCACATAGAGGCTAAGAATATACTTTCCCTAAAATTTTAACATACTTTCATTGGTCAGTTTTTCACTTTCTGATGGCACTGTTTTTGAAGGTTATCCACTGGTTAACTACAACCAGGAAGAGAGAAAAGGGCCAACTTAGTATGATGGGAATCCCCACACTTCCCATCATATATTTTCTTAGCTAAGTTCTTGCACTTCTTTAAAATTATCTGAAAAAAACAGATGGTTGTAATTCATTTGACCTGGATACTTGAATCCTAAAAGACTAGTGGGACAGTATTTTTTAATATATCACTAAAATGATAAATCCTTATATTTATACAACTCCATCCATTTACAAATATTTTTTTCTTTTGAGGGCTTCTAGTCCAACGTATTCATCCTCTAAATTAGAAAAATAAGGCTCAAGGAATGATCTGGCTTGCCCAAGGACACACAGATTTAACAACATTCATTTATTCAAGTATTCCACTATTATTTACTTAATGAATACCCAAGTCCCATTTTTGCAGTTTTAAGATTTATAGTTCTTCATACTTTAACATCTCTGAGATCAAAATGAATTTTATGGTTGCTATCTGCCAGGAATTGTCTGCTCATAAGCATCAAATCTTTCTTTTTTATATCTTTATTTTATTTATTTATTTATATGTGGTGCTGAGGATCGAACCTAGTGACTCACGCATGTGAGGCAAGCGCTCTCCCACTGAGCTACAGCCCCAGCCCCATGAGCATCAAATCTTAAAGAATGAACAGGAAGAAACTCTCAAAGACAGTAAACTTCACCAGCATCGGTTTTGTTTTGATTTGTTTTGTTTTACAGTACTGGGGATGGGACCCAAGCAAGCACTGTATTCCTGAGCTACACCCCAGGCCTTTTCATTTTTTAATTTTAGATGGTCTTCCTAAGTTGCCCAGTTTGGCCTTGAACTTGTGTTCCTCCTGCCTCAGCCTCCCGAGCAGCTGGGATTATAAGCAAGTGCTGCTGTGCCTAGCATGCCAACACTCTGGATGGCACAGACAACAACATTATTGCTTAGAAAACAACATAAAACAGGAAATTTTCATTGAAAATTAATACTGAGGAGTTGGATTCTGTGTGAGAACTTTTTTCAGGAATAGCTTAACCGATTTATTAATGCTTATATTTTAATATTTAAGAGTGTAGAGTAAGATATACAATAAATATATGGTCTTTCTGAATAAACTTAAAGGAGGGCTCTTCAAGAAATTAAAAATCTAAGGTCACAAGAAAGCATTGCCCCATAGTTTCATTGGTGACATTTTTAAAATTTCTTGTTTACTTAAAATGACAATGCATCTTCAGATTGATGTCATCTTAGATTCATTGAGCTATGGTGTATTCCTGGCTCTCATCTAAATGCCGGATACTCAGCAGTGAAAAATGATGGAGAAAGTCTCTAACGTTTAAATTCTAGGAGAATAATAAGAAAAATAAACATGAAAAATATCAAGTAGAGAACAATAAGTGCTATGTAGAGAATTAAAATTGGTTGACATGAAAGAGAGTGACCGGATGGCTTTGGATTATTGTGGTTCTCACCATGTGGAGAAGGTGCCTTAAGAGGCAAAGAAGTAACAATATTAGAAGGACCAAAACTAGCCGGGCACAGTGGCAGATGCCTATAATCCCCAGCACTTAGGGAGGCTGACACAGGAGAATCGCGAGTTCAAAGCCAGCCTCAGCAATGGTGAGGTGCTAAGCAACTCAGTGAGACCCTGTCTCTACATAAAACACAAAATAGGGCCGGGGATGTGGCTCAGTGGTCGAGTGCCCCTGAGTTCAATCCCTGGTACCAAAAATAAAAAAATAAAAAGAACCAGAACTACAAGAGTCTCTTCAATCTCGGCATTCTTACCAGTCATCCTCAGCATGCTAATGGTGCAGATATCATGCCGAAGCCTGTTTGTGGTTTCTTATTTCATTCCTGGTATAATTCTCATTCCAGGCAACTTTCCTTCGTCTCCTCATGCAACATGTAAAAATAAATACCTCAGATGAGTGGTATTTTATGCTGCAAATCACATACAACACCTAATGCAATAAGTTACAAGGAGAATGAATCACAGAAATTCCTGTAAAGTGAGAAAAACAAAGGAAAGCAAATAATACTTAAAGTCAACTTACTTGCTCTTCAGAATTTTTGCCAAAGCTTTAAATAATTAGACAAAACCAATATTAAAATTGAGAAGTGCATTAATTTGGGTTTGGGCCAAAGAATCATTAACCTCCCTGCCATTTTATTCTTTTCCTGGTTGATTGCTGATTAAATAGCAGTTATGAAAAATCAGAATATTTACAAAAGGATGAACTAAAAGGTTCTTGGCCAGTGACCTTAGTTTTAAAATATCCATTGAGATTCTAAAAACAAGCCTACAAAAGAAAGGAAATAATTTTTATAATCTTAAAACACTTGGAGTGAAGAATAATAAAATGTTAAAACACATATAAGGGGCTGGGATTGAGGCTCAGTGGCAGAGCACTTGCCTCGCATGCATAAGGCACTGGGTTTGATCCTCAGCACCACATATTCATAAATGAATAAATAAAGGTTCACCAACAACTAAAAAAATATTTTAAAAAAACACACATATAAGGATAGATTAAGATATAGCAACCAGAGAAATGGAAAAACTGAGCTCTATATATGTACTATGACTTGAAATGCAACTAAATAAACTAATTTTAAAAAAAGATATATAGGATAGAATAAAATCCTAGAATAGATTAAAACTCAAATAGCATGATCTTAAAGCAGTAGCAAGTTATTAAAGACACATAAACATTGAGAGAATTAACTAACCAGGCGTGGTGGTACACGCCTGTAATCTCAGCAACTTCAGAGGCTGACAGGAGAATCCCAAGTTTAAGGCCAGCCTCAGCATCTTAGTAAGACCCTCAGAGAGTTAGAAAGACCCTACCTCAAAATACAAATAAAAGTCAAGTGAGGTGGTGCATGCCTGTAATCCCAGCACTTTGATAGGCTGAGACAGGAGATTTGCGAGTTCAAAGCCAGCCTCAGCAACGGCGAGGCACTGAGCAACTCAGTGAGACCCTGTCTCTACATAAAACACAAAATTGGACTGGGGATGTGGCTCAGTGGTCAAGAACCCTTGAGTTCAATCCCTGGTACCATAAAAAAGAAATAAAATGCAAAAATAAAACATAAAAAGTACTGGGATATAGCTCAGTAGTGAAATACCCCTGGATTCAGTCCCGAGTATCCCAACCTCCCCCCAAAAAGAAAGAATTAACTGATTTTTTCATGTAAATATTAAGAGAATTAACAGCCATATGCTTGAAAGCCTTTCTTGGATTGTAAATAACAGCATTTTAATTAAAAGAAGAAAAACTTTCATTCATTTTATAAGTAATAAATATTGACTTGCACCCATATTATATAACAATTTCGCAGCTGGTAGTAGTAGAACTCTGTCTTCATACACAGAGATCAGCTGAAGCAATATAGAAAAGCAACTGTTAATACTTTAATACCTAAAATCTAAGGGATAAATTTATGTCTGTGTCCATTCCATTGGTTATCAAAGAAAAGTGGACTCTAGCTGGGACCTATTAATTGGAGACCCCTTGGATTCATACTTCTGGAATGCGACAAGAATAAATGTGAAGGTCCCTCTGGAAAATGGCTGAGGGGACAAATAGCAATCAACCCACTGAGCCCAGTTGGCTCCTTGACTCCTTCCACTCATTATCAATTGATGCTTCAGCTTTTATTTCCATCATTATAATCCCTTCAGTAAATTAGGTGTTTGTGCCAGCTTGTGGAGGAAAACCTTATGTACCAATAAGTATATCTAATACCTATTTTAGCAGTCAACCATGGCTGAGCACTCTATTTAAAAGTGGAGGGGGGCTGGGATTGTAGCTCAGCGGTAGAGCGCTTGCCTCGCATGCGTGAGGCCCTGGGTTCGATCCTCAGCACCACATGCAAAGCAGTGAAGTGGGGACATTGTGTCCATCTACAACTAAAAAAAAAAAAAAAAAAATTAAAAGTGGAGGATAAGCTAGGCAAGGTGGCGCATGCCCATAATCCCAGCAGCTCAGGAGGCTGAGGCAGGAGGATCACAAGTTCAAAGCCAGCTTCAGCAAAAGCGAGTGCTAGGCAACTCAGCAAGAACCTGTCTCTAAACAAAATACAAAATGGGGCTGGGGATGTGACTCAGTGGTCAAGTGTCCCTGAGTTGAATCCCTAATATCCTATCCGCCCCACCAAAAAGGAAGTGGAGAATAAGGAAACTGAGATGTTTAAACTCTGAGGAGGTCCCTCCATTGTGAGTATGGCCAGACAAAAATAGAAATAATTTTTTCTCAGTTTCAGACAGTAAGAAAGATAAGAATGCCATCTGTAAATAGACTAGTTTCTCTAAATAAACCTAGCAGATGCTACACAAGGAAGACAAAAATAACCCAAATAGGTTACTCTGCTGTTAAAATATATATGTTTTAGGATCTCCTGGGGTATAGTTACCTTCATTCTTATGCCAAAAAGAGTTCATCCTGTTCTCTCCACCTGACCCACTAGCAGACTTTTTGAAAAATTATATCCAAGAGGATAAAATATTGCTTAGGGCTGACTGTAATACAAACTAAGGAGAAAAAAAACATTTTAAACCACAGTAGATGCTATGTCATTATTCATTTTAAGCTTCATCTGTCATCATCCCTAGGGATCTAATCAATTCTCCTAAACAACCTAAAATAAATAATTTCCTGTCAAAAAAGCATTATTGCTAAGAATATCAAGTTTTCCAATTAACCATTCATACTTAAACCTACTTCAAAAACTGTAACAATGAAAGCACTATTGATACACTTGAGGAGAGTCTTTAAATATTTGCTATTTTTGTTGTGGCAGTACACTTTCTACTCATTAATATCATTAAATTCTACAGATAAGAGTTAAGTCTGTAAAACATAATAAGATGATTCTATTGTTTAACAAGGAAAAATAAATAAACTTTATAAAATATTCTGAAGTATTTGACAGACACACAAATTCAATAAGTGGATGTAGACTTAAATCAGTATATTGGGAATATTTCTCACTGGATACTATTCTACAATTCTTTGTTGCCCAGAAATTACATAATTTTATAATTAACAAAGCATTTTCAAAAATATTACATGCATTATTTTTATTTTGGAACTCATGGACATTGTGATTTGGGACACAGATTATTTTTCTTATTTTCTAATGAGAAAACTGATATTTAAATGGATTTTTTCCAAAGACAAATTGTAATACATTGATTTTACATTGCAGGCTAATTCTTCTGAGTCCTAGCCCAACATTATTTTTGCTACTCTCATCTCTAATACTTGTAACGTTCATTCATTCATTCTTAGGTGCCTGGTGTTCTGCTAGGAACTATGTGGAACAGTTCTGAGGAAAAAGTATTGTGAGCCCAGATGTATATAATCAACTCAACTGTATCAACAATGAAGGTTAAATAATGAGATTTTTCTATTAAAAAATGTGAAATCTATACAGAACCAAAGTAATTAACTGTTAATAAATATACTTGAGATTCAAGAAGAAATATAAACTCAGAAGAAAGAAATGGGAAGTAAAAAGCAGTAAGCAAATATCAGAAAAGCACATTGCTAATCTAAATATATTTACAATGTGAAAACAATCACAACTTGTGTTTGTTTAAAAAAGTTAGAATGAAAAATCATAGACAACAATGTTAAACTCTTGGTTACTTGAGAGGATAGAGATCATCTAAGCTTGGATTTGTTAGAAAAATAAAAGATTAAGCCAGCAGGAGCATAAGAGAGTCCCCAAGGGCTGGGGTTGTGGCTCAGTGGTAGAGCGCTTGCCTAGCATGCGTGAGGACTGGGTTTGATTCTCAGCACCACTTACAAATAAATAAAATAAAGATCCATTGACACTAAAAAATATTTAAAAAAAAAAAAAAAAAAAAAGAGAGTCCCCAAGACTGCCTTCAGGGACCGCTGCAGGAGCCCAGACAAGAGCAGGCCCCGACTGCTAGCCGATAGCCACAGGGAAACCTAGACCCAGGGTAAGAATGGCCTACGGGGATCCCTGTGGGAGACCCAGCCTAAGTGAGGCCCAGAACTGCCCCTAGTTCTGCACAGCAGTTCCTACCAACCAGCAGGAGAACAGGAGAGGGCCCAAGACCACCTTCAGGAGCCACCTAGGGAGCCCAGCCAAGGCCACTTCCACTGCCTTCTTGAGGTACTTCCACAACCACCACCACCATCTTTAGTGGCAGTAGTGTCCATCTGGGGACACCTGCTGGGGACTGAAAGTGAACTCCAAGGTGAGATACAGGTAATACATAGTGACAGTAAAAGATTATAGGATAGAAACCGCAATACCTCAGAATCGGCATTGCAAGAAAGGAAGACACAAAATCAACAAGAAAAAACAAGGGAAGAAAGTGCCCCAAATAAGCCTAGATACTACAATAATAGAATCCATTGACAGCACAGCTGATGAGCTGTCAGAGAAAGAATTCAGAATGTACATAATTAAAATGATCTGTGAATTAAAGAATGACTTAAGGGAGAAAATACAGGCACAAATTGAACAATCCAACAAAGAAATAGGAGAACAAATAAAGAACAAATACAAGTAGCAAAATATTACTTTAAGAAGGAGCTAAAGATTGTGGGGAAAAAAACAATCAGAAATTCTTGAAATGAAGGAAACAATAAACCAAATAAAAAACTCAATAGAAAGCATCACCAGCAGACTAGATCAT
Organism: Xerus rutilus; assembly: GCA_028644305.1. NCBI lineage: Eukaryota > Metazoa > Chordata > Mammalia > Rodentia > Sciuridae > Xerus > Xerus rutilus. Next base: position 79,105,209 of record CM053403.1, on the reverse strand, counting down.
TTTGGAGACAGAACCTTGGATAATGAAGATAAAATATACAGTCATGAAAATAAAATTGACCATACAGTGAAGATGGTAAGAAATCATGAATAGAACATATAAGAATTATGAGATAGCATCAAAAGACCAAATATAAGATTTATTGGGATAGAAGAAGGTACAGAATTTCAATCCAAAGGAATGCACAATTTCTTCAATAAAATAATATCATATTAATATCAAAATTTCCGAAACATGAAAAATAAATTTGCAAATCAAATATGAGAGGCTTACAGGACAAAATTGTACAAAATTACAACAGATCGATACCAAGGCACATTATAATGAAAATGCCCAGCATACAGAATAAGGATAGAATTTTAAAGGCTACAAGAGAGAGGAATCAGATCACATATAGAGTGAGGCCAATTCAGATCTCAGGAAATTTTTCAAACCAGACCCTCAAAGCCAGGAGATCCTGGAACAACATATACCAAGCTGTGAAAGAAAATGTATGCCAACCAAGAATCTTTTTTTTTAAATATTTTTTTAGTTGTAAATGGACACAATATCTTTATTCCATTTATTTTTATGTGGTGCTGAGGATCAAACCCAGTGTCCCACGCATGTGAGGCAAGTGCTCTACTGCTGAGCCACAATCCCAGCCCCACCAACCAAGAATCTTATATTCACCAAAAATGAGCTTCAGATTTGATGATGAAATAAAAAGCGCCCATGAAAAACAAAAGTTAAAAGAATTTACATCAAGAAAGCCTGCACTATACAACATTCTCAGCAAAATATTCCATGAGGAGGAAATGACAACCAACAATGAAAATATACAAAGATAGGAACTACACTAAATAAATAAATAAATAAATAAATAAATAAATAAATAAAGGCCAATCAAAGGAGAAACCAAGTCAAGGTAAAAACCAAAAATATACCAAAATGACCAGGATTACAAATAATATTTCAATAATAACCCTGAATGTGAATGGCCTAAACTCATCAATTAAAAGACATAGATTGACAGACTGGATTAAAAAAAAAAGAGATGCAACAATATGCTGCCTTCAAGACATGCATCTCACAGGAAAAGACATGCACACACTGAAAGTGAAAGTGTGGCAAAAAACATATCACTGACAAGGACCACGTAAACAAGCAGGAGTTTCCATCCTCATATCAGATAAAGTGGACTTCAAACCAAAGTTAGTGAAAAGGGATAAAGAAAGATATTTCATACTTCTTAAGGGAATCATACATCAACAAGACATAACAATCTTAAATATCTATGCCCCAAACTATGGGGCATCTACGTATATAAAGCAAATCCTTCTCAACTAGAATAATAAAATAGACCACAACACAATAATACTTGGTTACTTTAACACAGCTCTCTCACCACTGGATAGATCTTCCAAACAAAAAGGAAACGAAGAAACCATAGAACTTAATAAAACAATCAATAATTTAGGCTTAACAGACATATATAGAGTATTCTATCCATCAGTAAGTGAATACAATTTTTTCTCAGCAGCACATGGATCCTTCTCCAAAATAGAGCATACATTACATCACATAGCAAATCTTAGCAAATACAAAAAAAAAAAAAAAAAGAGATACTACCCTGCATCCTATCTGACCACAATGGAATAAAATTAGAAATCAGTGACAGATTAAAAAATAGAAACTAACACCTAGAAACTAAACAATACCCTACTGAATGATGCATGGACAACAGAAGATATCAAGGAAGAGATAAAAAAAATTCTTAGAGGTAAATGAAAACTCCCATACAACATATCATGGGACACCTCATGGTGCTAAGAAGAAAGTTCATTGCATTAAGCTCATTTATTAAAAGAAGTAAAAGTCAACAAATCAATGACTTGGCACTACATCTCAAAGCCCTAGAAAAAGAAGAACAAATGAACATCAAAAGAAGTAGAAGACAGGAAATAATTAAAATCAGAGCTAAAATCAATAAAATTGAAACAAAAGAAATAATTCAAAAACTTGACAAAACAAAAAGCTGGCTCTTTGAAAAAATAAACAAAATTGACAAATCCTTAGCCACCCTAACAAAAAGAAGGAGGGAGAAAACCCAAATTACTAAAATTCATGATGAAAAAGAAAATATCATGACAGACACTACTGAAATACAGACAAAATTAGAAACTATTTTGAAAATTTATACTCTAGTAAAACAGAAAATCCTGAAGACACTGACAAATTTCTAGAGGCATATGACCTCCACAAACTGAACCAAGAGGTCATACACAACTTAAACATCAATTTCAAGCAAGGAAATAGAAGATGCCATCAAGAGCCTGCCAACCAAGAAAAGCCCAGGTCCAGATGGATTCTCAGCCGAGTTCCACAACACCTACAAAGAAGAATTAATACCAATACTCCTCAAACTATTTCATGAAATATAAAAGGAGGGACCCCTCCCAAACTCATTCTATGAGGCAAGTATCACCCTGATTCCAAAACAAGACAGAGACACATCAAAGAAAGAAAATTTTAGACCAATATCCCTGATAAACATAGATGCAAAAATTCTCAATAAAATTTTGGCAAATTGTAAACAAAAACATATCAAAAAAATAGTGCACCATGATCAAGTGGGGTTCATTCCAGACATGCAAGGTTGGTTCAACATATGGAAGTCAATTAATGTAATCCATTACATCAATAGACTTAAAGATAAGAGTCATATGATTTTATCAATTGATACAGAGAAAGCATTTGACAAAATACAGCACCCTTTTATGTTCAAAACACTAGAAAAACTTGGGATAGTAGGAACATACCTCAACTTTGTAGAAGCTATCTATGCTAAACCCAAGGCCAACATCATCCTAAATGGAGAAAAATTGGAAGCATTCCCTCTAAAAACAGGAACAAGAAAAGGATGCCCTCTTTCACCAATGCTATTCAACATAGTTCTTGAAACACTAGCCAGAGTAATTAGACAGATGAAAGATATTAAAAGGATACAAATAGGAAAAGAAGAACTCAAATTATCATTATTTCCCAACAACATGATTCTATACTTAGCAGATCCAAAATTCCACTAGAAAACATCTAGAATTAATAAATGAATTCAGCAAAGTAGAAGGATATAAAATCAACACCCATAAATCAGCTGCATTTCTATATATCAGTGATAAACCCTCTGGAAGAAAAATTAAGAAAACTACTCATTTACAATAGCCTCAAAAAAACAAAATAAAATACTTGGGAATCAATTTAACAAAAGTGAAAGACCTCTACAATGCAAACTACAAGACACTAGAGAAAGAAATTGAAGAAGACCTTAGAAGATGGAAAGATCTCCCATGCTCCTGGATAGGCAGAATCAATATTGTCAAAATGGCCATACTACTCAAAGCGCTATACAGATTCAAGGCAATCTCAATTAAAATCCCACCATCATTCCTTATAGAAATAGAAAAGGCAATCATGAAATTTATTTGGAAGAATAAGAGACCCAGAATAGCCAAAGCTATTCTTAGCAAGAAGAGTTAAGCAGGAGGCATCACAATACCAGACCTTAAACTATACTACAAAGCTAGAGTAACAAAAACAGCATGGTACTGGCACCAAAATAGACATGTAGACCAATGGTACATAATAGAGACACAGAGACAAACCTACTTAAATAAAGTTATCTTATACTAGACAAAGGAGCCAAACATGTGCATTGGAGAATAGCCTGTTCAACAAATGGTGCTGGGAAAACTGGAAATCCATATGCAGCAAAATGAAACTAAACCCCTATCTCTCATCATGCACAAAATTCAACTCAAAGTGGATCAAGGACCTGAGAATTAGACCAGTGACCCTACTCTATGCCTAATAGAAGAAGAAGTAGGCCCAAATCTTCATCATGTCAGATTAGGACCTTACTTCCTTAACAAGACTCCTATAGCACAAGAAGTAAAATCAAGAATCAATAAATGGGATGGATTCAAACTAAAAAGCTTCTTCTCAGCAAAAGAAACAGTCAGTGAAGTGAACAGAGAGACGGCATTCTGGGAACAAATTTTTGCCACACACACATCAGATAGAACACTGATCTCCAGGATATATAAAGAACTCAAAAAACTTAACACCAAAAAACAAACAACTCAATCAATAAATGGGCCAAGGAGCTAGACAGACACTTCTCAAAAGAAGATATAGAATTGATCAACAGACATATGAAAAAATGTTCAACATCTCTAGCAATCAGAGAAATGCAAATCAAAACTACCCTAAGATTTCATATCACACCAGTCAGAATGGCAATTATCAAGAATACAAACAATAGTAAGTGTTGGCGATGTTGCGGGGGGAAAGGCACATTCATACATTCATTGCTGGTGGGACCACAAATTGGTACCAGTTGCTTACCAATCTGGAAAGTAGTATGGAGATTCCTTAGAAAACTTGGAATGGAACCACCATTTGACCCAGCTATCCCACTCCTTGGTCTATACCCAAAAGACTTAAAAACAGCATACTACAGTGACGCAGCCACTTCAATGTTTATAGCAACTTAATTCACAATAGCTAAACTATGGAACCAACCTAGATGCCCTTCAAGAGATGAATAGATAAAGAAACTGTGGTATATATACACAATGGAGTATTACTCAGCAATGAAAGAAAATAAAATTATGGCATTTTCAGGTAAATGAATGGAGTTGGAGAATATCATCCTAAGTGAAGTAAGCCAATCCCCAAAAAAACAAATGCCGAATGTTCTCTCTGATAAATGGATGCTGATCTATTATGGCAAGGAGGACACAGGAAGAATGGAGGAAGTTTGCTCACAGGGGTGAGAGTGGGGAAGGGTTATGGGGACAGTAAAAATGGTGGAATGAGATGCACATCATAGCCCTAGCTTCATGTATGACTGCATATTGTTGTGATTCTACATCACATACAACCAGAGAAATGAAAAGTTGTGCTCCATCTGTGTACAATGAATCAAAATGCATTCTGCTATCATGTACACCCAAGTAGAATAAATAAATAAATAAAATTAATTTTATTCAAAAAAATAAAAGATTAAATAAATGAATTAGACAAAAGAATAAAAAGTGCTAATGTATAGGATGAATAAGGCTAATGTATACTATGAAGACTATAGTTAATAATATGTTATATGCCAGTAATTTACCACAAATGTGGATTTTTATATAGTCTTATCATATCCACTAACATAAAAGAAGAGGGTAATTATATGAGATAATGAGTATGTTAATTTGCTTAATCTAGTAATCACTTCAATATGTACAGGCATATTTTGCTGTGCTTGATAGATACTGAGTTTGTTACAAAGTGAAGAGTTGTGGTAACCCTACACAGAGCAAATAGCACTATTTTTCCATTAACACCTGCTCATTTCACATCCCTGTAACATGTTTTGATAATTCTAACAACATTTCAAACTTTTTCATTATCATTATATCATTATATGGTGATATATTTAATGATCTTTGGTGTAATTGGGGGTGCCGCAATCCTTACCCATGAAAGATGGCAAACATAATCAGTAAATGTTGTGTGTCTGACTGCTTCAATGATAGGCTGTTCTCCTATTCTCCCTCTCTCCTGGGGCTTCCTTGCTCCCTGAGGCACAACAACGTAGAAATTAGTAATCAATTAATAATCCATTAATAACCCTATAATAGTCTCTAAGTGTTACATAAAAGGAAGAGTTGTACATCTCTCACTTTAAATCAAAAGCTAGAAATGATCAAGCTCAGTGAGGAGGCAAGTCAAAAGCCAAGATAAGCTGCAAGTGAGGCCCTTTGCACCAAATAGAGAAGTTGTAAATGGCAAGTAAAAGTTCTCAGAGAAAATTAAAATCACTGTTTCAGTGAACACACAAATGATAACAAAGCAAAACAATCTATTGCTGACATGGAGAAAGTTTTTGTGGTCTGGATAGAAAATAGCCACTACACCCCTAAGCCAAAGCCTGATCCAGAGCAAGACTCTAACTCTTTTCAATTCTGCGAAGGCTGAGAGAGGCGAGGGAGTTGCAGAGCAAAAGTTTGAAGCTAGCAGAGGTAGGTTCATGAGGTTTAAGAAATAATTCATATCCATAACATTAAAGTACAAGATGGAAGACTTCTGAAAATGGCAGACTAGAGGAACACTCCATAGGTTAACTGCTCTCCAAAACTGAATAAAAATGACATCTCTGCAGTGGTGTGATGAGACCACAGTGGCCAATTATGCTTTAATTTTCACTGGATTGGTGGGCTCCCAAGGCTTGAGTCAAGAAATGGAGACTGTAAAATAAACTTAGGGGAAGCTCTGGGCAGCAACAGGAGCCTGTAGCTGCCAGTCTGCTGTTTTGAAGATTGTATAAGAGCAAAGGGAAATTTCATTTGAAATTGGTGATCTGAACTCTGTGATAAGGAGCACGGAGTAGAACTGGACTGAAGCAGGATTGGGTGGGAAGATGCTACCTTCCCTCCACCCAGATGTATCCAGAGGACCTACTGACATGTCCTTGGGACTTGCCATGACCTCCCCACACAGACTAAGGCTCTTAAAACAAATGGTACAGTAAAATCCCGATCAGTCCACAGGCTCCCTGGATGAGAAACCTGGCTAGCAGCTCAAGCCAAAATTACACTCCCATCCCTGGATACAAAACACAGTTATATTGAGGGCAAATTCTGCTCTCAAATGGACAATGCGCCCCCAGTACAGGCTGGTAGACAAGGAGGGGATGGAGCTCAACGCACAGACTCCCCTAACAAGTTTGGACAATATGGGTCAGAACTGAAAATGAACACATAGCACAATAATTGTTTCCCACAAACATCCTCATAGATGAGAGATTCTAAAATTGAAACCCCAGAGAGAAGTGTCTCCATTTTAGAAACCCTCAGCAAGGAGAATACTGGATCTTTTTAGGATTGTTTTTATATGAGCTGTCTCATGTAGTGTTTTGTAGGTCTTCCTTTATTATTTGTATTTTGCCTCGTTCTAATTTTACATATGTTTTCAATTAACTAAACTTTTTCTTCATATTTCTTTTTTCTTCATACTTCTTTTTTCTTTCTCATCCCCATTCCTTTCCCTTCTCCTTCATCCTTTATCTCCTCATTTTTTCTTCAATCACCCTTCCTTCTCTCACCCTTTTTCTTTCTCTTTATTATTATTTCCCCTCCTTATTCCAATACAATTTAGTATTAAGGATACTATCATGTTAACTTTTCAGCCTATTCTATATTATTTTCACCGACTTTTCTCATTGGTTAATAGAGTTCTAGAGATCACAGTAACAAGTGTTTAAATAGACTGATATATGGTTTGTTATTAAGTTATCACCATTACTGGCAGTTACCTTCTCTTCTCAAAGTGATACTCGCAGTTAAATTTAGAACCTTCATTATGTTGATTGGATGTTTTTATGCTAAGATATATCCCCAGCTTAGGGCAGATTATAAAGGGATAACTGCTCACTAAAAGACCTTTACATAATAGAAGAAGAATCCATCATGACAGACATGAAGTCACAGCAACTTCAAAAAGAAAAAGAAAAAAAAGCAAGCTAACAAGATGCCACCAAAAGTTTATAAAGCCCAATAACTGAATCCACAGATACTGAAATGAGTGAAATATTGGACAAAGAATTTAAAAATTTGATTGTTAAAGGATAAATGAATTAAAAAAACATTTATGGAATAAACATTTAAGGAAGAAAACAGAAGATATGAAAGAGTATTTCAACTAAGAGAGACAGATTCTGCAAAAGAAACAAACTCATCTAGGAAATGAAAAGTTCAATAAACCAAATAAAAGTTTCCATTGACATTAACTCCAATACATTAGATCAATTAGAAGATAGAATATCAGACCGTGAGGGCAATGTAACTGGCCTTGAACTAAATTCAGACAATATTGAATAAAGAAAAAAATTATGATTCTAATATACACAAGAACTCCGGGATAATATTAAGAGACCAATCTTAAGGTTTATAGACATTGAGAAAGCAGCAGAGCTAGAAGATAAGGTATTTATCATCTATTCAGTGAAATAATAGAAAAATTTCCAAACCTTATGAGTAAATTGGACATCCAGATATTGGAGGAAATTAGAACTCCAAGTAGACAAGACTAGGAAAGAACATCTCCAAAGTACATTATAATTAAAATTTCAAAAGTATAGGTCAAAGAAAGAATTTTAGACACTCAAGAGAGAGTCATATAAGACAAACCCAGAGCTGATATGATAATGAAAGACTTCACATCTTTCAAGCTGAATACACTTGAAAGATTAGATTTCCTCTAAAATCATAAACAGACAAGAATGCCCACTATCACCACTCCTACTTAACATAGTACTTGAAACTTTAGCCAGAGCAATTAGGCAAGAGAAGGAAATAAAAAGATGCAAATAGATAAAAAATAAAAAAGTCAAATTGTCCCTGTTTTCAGAATATATGATCCTAAACTCAGAAGATACTAAAGGCTCTACCAGAAGACTTCCAGAAATGCTAAACAAATTCAGCAAAGTAGCTGGATATAAAATCAACATACAAAAATCAATAACTTCTTTAATCCAATAATGAGTCTGCCAAGAAAGAAATTAGAAAAAAATATTCTATTCACAATAGTTTTTAAAAATTAAAATACTTAGTAATAAATCTAACCAAAAAGGTGAAATATATCTACAAGGAAAATTACAGAACACTGAAAATACATAAATTGAGGAAGATACCAGAAGATAGAAAGAATTCCTTCGTTCATGAGTAGGCAGAATTAATATTGTTTAAAGGCCATATTTGCAAAAATGATATACACATTCAATGCAATACCCATCAAAATATCAATGATATTCTTCTCAGAACTAGGAAATTATCCTAAAATTTATGTAGAAGAACAAAACCCAGGATAATCAAAGTTATTCTGAGTAAAAAGAGTAAAGCTGAAGGCATCACAAAATCTAACTTCAATTATTCTACAGAGATATCGTTGGAAAAGGGGAAGGAACTTAGTGTTGTCATAAAAATATACACATAAACCAATCAAAAAGAATAGAAGAAGCCAGGCACGGTGGTGCACACCTTTAATCCCAGAACTTTGGAAGGCTGAAACAGGAGAATCGCAAGTTCAAGCCAGCCTCAGCAACGACGAAGCACTAAGCAACTAAGTGAGACCCTGTCTCTACATAAATCACAAAATAGGGCTGGGGATGTGGCTCAGTGGTAGAGTACCCCTGAGTTCAATCCCTGGTTTAAAAAAAAAATAGAAGACACAAAGACAAATCTTCACAGTTACAATCATCTGATTCTTGACAAAACTTACACTTGAGAGAAGATAGACTCTTTAATAAGTGGTGCTGGGAAAACTGGATATTCATATGTGAAGATTGAAACTAGATCCTGGTCTCTCATCCTGTACAAAAGTCAGTTTGAGATGGATCAAAGGCCTTGGAATAAAACCAGAAACTTTGCAATTCTAGAAGAGAACATAGGGAAACACCAACGTATAGGGATAGACAGTGATTTCTTCATAGAACTATTGCAGTTCAGGAAATAATACCAAGAATCAAGAAATAAAATGGCATCAAATTAAAGAGCTTCTGCAAAGCAAAGGAAATATCAGCAGCATGAAAAGAGAACATATATAATGGGAGAATATGAAATTTTTTCTAGTTACTCTTCCTACAGAGAATTAATATCTAGAATATATGAAGAACTCAAAAGATGACACCAAACAAATAACCTATCTGATAAATGGGCAAATAAACTAAACAAATACTTCTTAAAAGAAGAAATACAAATGGCCAACAATTGTATGAGAACATGTTCAATATCTCTAGCCATCATGGAAGTGTAAATCAAAACTACACTGAGATTTTATTTCACCCCAGTTAGAAGAGCAATCATCAAGAATAAGAGCTAGCAAAGATGTAGAGAAAAAGGAATGATTGCACACTACTGGTGGAAATGTAAATTGGTACAGCCACTACAGAAAACAGCATGGAAGAATAGGACCACCATATGACCCAGCTATACCACTCCCCAGTGTCTACCCATGAGAAGTCAAGTCACTATAATACAGGGATACATACATACCCAAGTTTATAGTAGCACAATTCACAATAGCCAAGTTATAGGACCAGTATAGGTATTCTTCAACAGACAAATGGATAAAGAAAATGTGATATATATACACAATGAGTTTTAATCAGCATAAAGAAGAAAGAAATTGCCAGGTGTGGTGGCACACGCTTATAATCCCAGTGACTCAGAAGGTTGAGGCGAAAAGATCACAATTTTGAGGCCTCAGCAAATAAGCAAGCCCCTCAGCAACTCAGCAAGACCCTGTCTCAAAATAAAAAATTTAAAAAAGACTGCAGTAAAACACCCCAAGTTAGTTCACTCCCCAGTGCAAAAAAAAGGAAGAAAGAAATTATGTCAGGAAAATACATAGAGCTAGAGAATATTATATTAAGTGAAATAAGCCAGACTCAGAAAGTTAAGGGGCATGCTTCCTCTTATATGTGGAAGATAGAAAGGAAAAAGTTTCTTAAAAAAGGAGGGTTCTTATGAAAATAGAAGAGAAACCAATAAGGTAGAGGTAGAACAGAGGAGGGGAGGCCAAGAGTGGGTATTTTGGAGTGAAATTAATCAAAGTAGGCTATGTGCATAAACAAATATGCCACAGTGAGACCCACTATTATTTAAAATTATTATGCACGAATAAAAAAAAAATGAAAAGTTCGAGGTGAGACAGCAAGGGTTCAAGCACTGAGGTAGAAGCTGCAGCAAGCTAATCAGAGAATCTAGCTAATGTAATAGATGAAGGCAGCTGCCCTAAACAACAGATCTTCAGTGTATACAGCCTTCTACTGGAAGAAAAGAGTCTCATGGGACATTCAGACCGAGAAAGGAGAAGTCAATCCTGACTTCAAATCTTCAAAGGATAGACTGAGTATCTTCTTAGGAGCTAATGCAGTTTGTACCTTTAAGTTGAAGTCAATGCTCATTGTCCATTCCAAAAATTCTAGGGCCCTTAAGATTTATACTAACTCTACTCTGCCTGTGCGCTATATAACCAAGCTTTGATGGCAGCGCATGTCTTTACAACATGATTTACTGAATACTTTAAGCCCATGTTGAGACTTACTACCCAGGGGGGAAAAAAGATTTCTTTCAACATATTACTGCTCATTTCAATGCATATGGTCACCCAAGAGCTCTGTTGGCAGTGTAAATGAGATTAATGTTGTTTTCATGCCTGCTGTTACAATATCCATGCAGCAGCCCATGGATCAAAGAGTAATTTTTGACTTTCAAATCTCATTCTTGAAGAAATAAATTTCATAAGACTATAATTGCCACAGATAGTGGTTCCTCTGATGTATCTGCGCAAAGTAAATTGAAAACCTTCTGAAGAGGATTTACCATTCCAGATGCCATCAAGAACATTTGTGATTCGAGGAAGGAGGTCCAAATATCAACATTAACAGAGGTTTGGAAGCAGTGGATTCCAACCTTCATGGATGACTTTGAGGGGTTCTTCAGAGGGACTACAGTGGAGAAAGTAATTGCATATGTGGAGAAAAAAACAAACAAACTAGAATTAGAAGTAGAACCTGCACATGTGACTGAATCGTGGCAGTCTCAGAACATTTTTACAGATGAGGAATCTCTTGTTACAACTGGAAAAAAAAGTTGTTTCTTGAGATGGAATCTACTTCTAGTAAAAATGCTGTGAACATTGTTGAAATGACAACAAGTGATTTGTAATATTACATAAACTTAGTTGATAAAGCAGTGGCAAGATTTGAGGGGATCGATTCCAATTTTGGAAGAAGTTCTACCATGGGTAAAATGCTATCAAGAAGTATTATGTGCCACAGAGAAATCTTTCATGAAAGGATGAGTTGATCAATGCAGCAAACTTCTTTGTTGTTTTATTTTAGAACATCAGCAACAAAATAAAGAGGGACACTCTAAAATGATAAAAGGCTGAATTCACCAATAAGATATAATCCTAAATGTATATGTATGTAACAACAGAGGTTCAAAATAAATGAAGCAAAAAAAAAAAAAACCAGAACTGAAAATTGAAAAATCCACCAGTATTCTTAAGGCTTTGACAATCCTCTGTAAGTAATCAATAGAACAAGTAGAAATAAAATTAGTAAGGATATAGAAGTCTTAAATAGTACCATCAACAATATGACCTAATTACTATTTGTAGAAAATGCCATCCAGCAAAAGGAGCTCTGAGAATTTTTTCCAAGTGCATATAGAAAATCTACTATAATAGCTCATATTTTGGGGCCATAAAATAAGTTGCAGGGCCCATGCAGCGGTGCATACCTGTAATTCCAGTGGCTCAGGAAGCTGAGGCAGAAGGATCACAAGTTCAAAGCCAGCCTCAGTAATTTAGCGAGGCCCTAAGCAACTCAGTAAGACCTTATCTCTAAATAAACTACAAAAAAGGGCTGGGGATATGGCTTAGTGGTTAAGCGCCCCTGGGTTCAATCCCTGGTACCAAAAATTAAATAAATAAATAACATAAGTCTCAGGCTGGGGCATTGCTCAGTGGCAGAGTGTTTACCTACCACTCTACCTTGCATACACGAGGTCCTGGGTTCAATCTGCAGTACTGGAAAAAAAATGTCAAAAAATTTTAAGAGTTGAAATCATAAAAAGCATATTTTCTTTTGCCAGCATGGTGATGCACACCTATAGTTTCAGGGACTCAGGAGGCTAAAGCAGGTGAACTGCTTAAGTCCAGGAGTTTGAGTGCAACCTGGGCAATACAAGTGAGAAACCATTTCAAAAATGAATAAATAAGTTAAAAGGGGGTAAAAAAGAAATAGAGAAAAGAAGAAAGGGACAAGATATGTTATCTGAAAAAAATGAAGCTAAAACTCAACAACAGAAATATATCAGAAAAATCCCTAAATATTTGGAAATTGAATGAGGTCCTTTCAAATAACTCATGTGTCAAATGAGAAGAGGGAAATTATGAAATAGTTTGAAATGAATAGACTTAAACATGATATCAATATTTGTGGATCTAGTTAAAGTAAAGCATAGAGGGGAATGTATCACTTTAAGTGCTCACATTGGAAAAGGAAAAATATTTCCAATCTACAATCTAAGCTTCTGCCTTAAACTAGAAAACTAAGAGCAACTAAATTAAAAGCATAAGAAAGAAAATAATAAAGATAAGTGTATAAATAATTAAAACCTAAAACAAAAAATACAGAAAAAAATAAAATCAAAAGCTTGTTCTTTGAAAAGATCAACAGGTGAAATTAACTTCTAGCTAAACTGATTGAGATAGGAAGAGAGAAGACTCAAATTACCAATATCAGAAATAATAGAGGATATACCCTGTAGATACTAAAAATGTAAGCAAGTATTATGAATAGCTCTCTACCAACAAATTCAGCAATTTAGAAAAAATGGACAAATTCCTTGAAAAACACAAACTATCAAAGTTTATACAAAAAGAAAATAACTTGAATAGCTTTATATCTATTAATGAAATTAACTCTAGTTAAAAATCTTCCAGTATAGAAGATCTTTAAGCCCTAGAAGTCTTTACTGACAAATGCTATCACATATTTGTGGATCAAATAATATCAGTTATGGATAAATTCTTCCATAGAGTAAAAGAGGGCACAATTGGTTCAGGGCTTAAAAGTCTATGTGTAATTTTCCATATCAAAGAAGAAAGTCCATACGAACATCTCAAAAGATGCAAAGCAACGTATGACAAAATTCAAAGGACATCTTGGAAAAACTCACAGAAAACAACATTCTTAATTGTGAAAAACTAAATATCTTCCCCCTAAGATCTGGAACAATGCTATGATGTACACTCTTACCATTGTACATTTTATCTAATAATTTAATAATGTAATTATTAATAAGGCCAATTTAATAAGAAACAAGGAAAAATAAGTAAAATCATCCAGATTGGAAAGGAATAAATAAATGTCCATATCCACAATCATGACAATGATTATCTACATAAAAACTGTAGTGATTCTACAAAAAAAAGTTACTAAAACTAATAAACAAATACAAGATATAAGATCAGTATAAAATAGTCATGTATATATACTAAAAATGAACAACTGAAAATTAAAATTAAAACAAAAACAGTACCATTTTCAACAGGGTTTTCCAGAAAATCTGGAATAGGTATTAAACAACAACAACAAAAATGTACAAGACTTATGTACTAAAAAAAAAAAAAAACATTAATGAGAGAAATAAACACAACCTACATAAATAAAGAGAAATATCATGTATGTGAATTGAAAAACTTATTATTAAGCTGTCAGTGGTCTTTAAATTGGTCTATAGATTCCATACAAGTTCAATTAAAAATACCAGCAGGGATGTTTAAAATAAAAATTAAAAAGCCTATTCTAAAATTCACATAAGAAAAAGAAAACAGAGAAACTCTAAGAATAGCTTCATAAAGAATTTTTTTAAAAAACATGTACCAAGTTTGGGAATTCACACTCCTTGATTGCCAGAGTCTCTAGAAAAGTTTACAGGAATCAAGATTGTGTGGTATTTAAAACAGCATGGATAAGTAGAGTAATGGAACACACAGCAGAGTCCAGAAATATGTGGTCAAACAATGTTCAACAAAATGCCAGTTTAGTTCAACATAGAAAAATTAGTCTTTTCACTAAATTGTGCTGGAGTAATTAGACATCCATATGCATAAACAAATAAATAAACAAATGTTGACCACACACCATATACAAGCTAACTTGAAGTGATCAGACACCTAAATGTGAAGCCCAAAACTCTAACTTCCAGATAATCTTTGTCATTCTGCATGAGGCAAATTAGGTAGAACACAAAAAGCATGAACCACAAAAAGGAAATGTGACCCCAAGCAAGGAAATCTGGAGGGAAGAGGATGTGAGCTGCTTTAAAGGTCATGGAAGACATCAATTTGGAAGAAATGGAAGAGGAAGTATGGCTTAAGGGAAAAAAATGAAGAAATGTGGATAAAGATCCTGCAAAGGAAGACATGGAAAAAGCTAAGAAGAGAAGAGGCTGCCCTCCAGCTGAGAACCTATCACCAAAGCCTCCTCTACAACAGCAAAAACAAAAAATGGCAAGGCAGATGAACACTATCATAGATACTGTGATAAACTACAAAGATGGTTCAGGGCCACAGCTCAGTGAGGTCTTCATTCGGTAACCTTCCAGGAAAAAGTTATCATAATATTGTGAATTAATTAGGTAGTCAGTGGATTTTTAAAAAAATTAAAGGAAAGAGTTCATAATCTTAAATCCCAGAGCCTGGGAGACCTGGAGAAAGTGGTTATGCTTCTCTGCACGACCCAGCCCTTCAAGTTGGAGGGACCCCAGATGGATGGGAGACTCCATCGTAAGAGTGCTCTGCAGAAAATTGTCAAAGAGGAAGAGTGTGAGGAGGAGAGCCATGAAGAAGAGGAAGCTTAAGAGGAATCAAAGTCTGAGGCAAAGTCTGTTAAGGTGAAAGCTCAATTAACAAGATGAGAAAGGGAAAATTGAGGGGAGATCAGTAGAATAGAGAAAGGAGACTGGGACATGGAGGAGGAGAGGGAAAGGAGAAATACTGGGGAATGATAATGGCCAAATTACATTGTTAAATTTTGTGCATGTGTGAATATGTAAAAACAAATCCCAAAATTATGTACAACTCTAATGCACCAAGAAAAAAATGGGAAAAAATTGAAAACACAATTTTAAAAAGTGAGAGAACTCTGAACAATGGAAAAGGCAAGAAAAGGCCAAATTGAGGAAAACCCAAACCTATAGTAAGTGATTTTGACAGTGATGAAGAACAGAATGAAAATGAAGAGTTAGAAGTGGGTGGCACTGATGGTGAATGATCTACGTGAATCTTCTATAGTAGAACTGAATACCTCTTCCCGTCATTTCTACCCAGTGAGTGCATCATCACGTGGGCACTGGATTCTGTGTCCTCATCATCTTAAACTAGCTTTAGAACAATGCCCAGCAAACAGTAAATAATGTTGAAAAACACACACACAAATATTTGTAACATATTGTGAACAAATGCACCTCAAAGATTCAAAAATTAAAACAAAAGCCTTTGATGGAAAATATGTAGGTGGATATTATATTTCTGTGGATGGGTTCAATTTGGTAATGGTTTGATTGAGCCTGGTTTTATCACCTGTTCAGATAAGATTGTTGTCTTTTGTAGCATTAATAACTGGTAGAAGCCATTAAAAGCCACTGATTATTTTATTTTTCATCAGGCAATTTTCAAGATTTTTATTTGTCTGGCAATTTTTATACTGTGAAACATATAAGCAACTGTAATAATGATAAATTTACAGTAGTTAGATTTCACTGGCATATACATTTTTTCCATTTTATATTCTATGATTTGAAAAACAAGTGCTTTTGGAACTGTATAAGATTTGTCTACTGTAATCATTGCTTAATATTTTTGTTCTTGGTTTAAAAAACATTTTGTTGAAAACACTTTTGAATATTGCAATCTGTATAGTGTATTATATGGCTTCTTTTGTCTATCTGATCTCCTGTGTTACCAGTGTGTATTTTCTCCTTCTCCCGAAAGTGAACTTAATCTTTGCTTCTTTTGCACAAAGTTTTTGGTTGCAAGTCATAAGCCTGAGTCAAACAAAATTCCAGTAATTTCAAAGAATGTAGAATTGGTGCTTTCCTAATATGCAGAAGGTTTAGCACCATCTGCTTATGGTGATGGATGAACAAGTATCTTTCAAAATTCATAGAATTTTATATTCAAAAAAGGCAAAAATTTTTGTATGTAAGCTATATTTCCATAAATCCCAACAATTTCTGTCTTTGTAATAAGGAAAGATTTGTTAAAATAGAAGTCAAAGACATATGAAATTAAATACTTAAAAGGTTAATGAATTTTTACCATATCATGACCTTTGCAAAATATAATGACATGAACAGATGAAGTTTAGTGAAGGATACCAGCAAGCCCTATGGCTGCTACCAGAAGATCATCTTGACATTCTTAAGTTCCCTTGGCGTCCCCTCACGTGGCTCCCTCTGGAGAGTAGGGGTAAAATTTCCTGCAAGCACCGAGGTTGTGGCTAAGATATGGCAGATTCCAGAACCAGATATAAGATGGACCTCCTTAGGTTTCCTGGCCCTTTGGAGGCAGCCATGATCGAAAAGTAAGACAGCCTAGAGCAGTAGGAATTGAACTGGGGCATGCTTCCTTGGAAGAAGTAGGAATCGGGGCTGGGACTGTAGCTCAGTGGTAGAGCGCTTGCTTCACGTGCGTGGGGCCCTGGGTTCGATCCTCAGCACCACATACAAAGCAATAAAATAAAGACATTGTGTCCATCTACAACTAAAAAAAATAAAAAAAAAAAAAAAGACGTAGGAATCTATGGCCTAAAGCATCCTTGAAGCCTGTGTAGGAGTCTTGGCTAGAAGGGCACCACCCCTGCATGAAGAGTGCAGCATCTTCTCAGTGCTATGTGGAGACCACTCCAACAGGACATCACAGGATAGTGAAAAGCAAAGGAAACAGTGAACCAAGGAGGTACAGGGGCTGGATTTAACCCTTTGAGAGTGACAGTGAGCCTTTGGAGTTCTTGGAAAATTTCATAAGTTGAGTCAAGCTAAAGGTGGGAGATGCTGAACTTATGCTAATTATGTAGATATACAAAAAAATTTGGAAAAATATGAGATATTAATTATATTCTGCATTTATGAAGCATTTCCTACTAAATGTTTCCACAAAAGCATGACTCTATGGTAATGTTTTACTTTATGTATCTTCATACTTCCACATTTACAAGAATTTTTATTATTTTTTTACTGCTGCCGTAATTACCACAACCTTGGTTGCTTAAATAACACAATTTTATTATTGCAGTAGGTTGGAACTAACATGGGTGTGCCAGACTAAAATCAAGTCATTGTGTAGGAGGGTGTTCCTTTCTGGAGACTGCAGGGAAGAATCCATTTCCTGGCTCATTCACTTTCTTTGCAAAATTCAGTTCCTTACAGTGTAAAATTGAGATCCCTGTTTCCTTTCCAGTTGTCAGCCAGGGCCATTTCCACATCTAGAGGCACCCATATGGTTAGCTTTTATTGGTTGATGGACTCTTTAGTTGATTTCATTCTTGGTCATTCTGAATAACACTGGAATGAACATGGGAATGTAGATGTCTCTTCAATATATTGGTTTCTTCTCTTTTGGATATATATCCATTAGTGGGATTACTGGATCACATGGCAGTTCTATTTTTAATTTTTTGGGAAAGCTCCATATTGTTCTCTATAATGGTTATAATAATTTATAACTCTTGGCTTGTAGCTTCCTTCTTCTTTCTTCAAAGCCAGCAATGGCAGGTTGAGTCCTCCTAACACAGACTCTTTCTCTTTCTGACTTCCTCTTCTACCTTACTTTTCAAGATTGATGTGACTCTAGGAGCCTCCCAAATAAACCATAATATTCCCAACTCAAGGTCCTTAACCTTGATCACATCCACAGTGCATTTTGTCACATCATGCACAAGGGAATAGGATGAGAAGATTTTGAGGGACCCATTATTCTGCCTACCATAGATACTTTCAGGTTTTTTAATATTTAAAATATTATCTCTTAAACTCCAATGAAAAAATGCTTATTTTAACTGATTCCTACAGACCTAAAACTCTTACTTCAAAGAACAGAGGAATCATTTTGTTTTTCATATTTTGCCTTTAAAATATAGGCTGTGTTGAAGAGTATGTGGAGAAAAGGAAAGCCTTCCATTGTTGGTAGGAATATAAATTATTATTGCCATTATGAAGAACACTATGGAGCTTTCTTTAAAAATTAAAAATAGAACTACCATATGATCCAATAATCCCACTACTGGGTATATATCCAAAAGAGAAGAAACCAATATGTTGAAGAGAAATCTGTATTCCCATGTTCATTCCATGTTATTCACAATAACCAAGATATGGAATCAACTAAAGGGTCCATCAACCGATGAACGGATGAAGAATGCAGTCTATATACACAATGAGACACAACCACTAGGCCTTATTGAAAGAAGGAAATCTCTCATTTGTGACAGCCTGGATAAACCTGGAGGACAGGACATTATATGAAATAAACCAGGCACAAAAAAGACAAACACTGCATGATCTCACTTATATGTGGAGTCTAAAAAGGTTGAGCTCATAGGAGAGTAGAGTGTGGGGTTGGAGAGATATTGGTCACAGGATACAAAATTTCAATTAGGAGAAATAACTTCAAGAAATCTATTATGCACCTGGTGACTATAATTAGTATCAATAAGTTATATTCTTGAAAATAACTGAAATAGATTTTAAGTAATTTCACTAAAAAGAAAATAAGTGAGGTAATGCATGTTAATTGGCTTTATTTAGCCATTCAGTAATGTATACATATTTCAGAACATGTTGTACACCTTATATATAATTTTGTCAATTAAATTTCTTAAAAAAATATATAATTTTAATATATATTTTATACACACACACATATTCATGTAGTCTCCAAAATGCCTTGGCTTTCCTGTCAGAAAAAAAAAAAAAGCCAAACTTTTTAGGGTAAAAATTTGCCCTTGCTAGGTACAGTGGCGCACACCTGTAATTCTAGCATTTTAGGAGGCAGAGACAGGAGAATCGTGAGTTCAAAGCCAGCCTCAGCAACGACGAGGTGCTAAGCAACTCAGTGAGACCCTCCCTGTCTCTAAAAACACAAAATAGGAGCTGGGTGTGGTGGCACATGCCTGTAATCCTAGCACTTTGGGAAGCTGAGACAGGAGAATCGTGAGTTCAAAGCCAGCCTCAGCAACAGTGAGGCGCTAAACAACTCAGTGAGACCCTGTCTCTACATAAAACAAAATAGGGCTGGGGATGTGGCTCAGTGGTCAAGTACCCCTGAGTTCAATCCCTGGTACAAAAAAAAAAAATTGCCCTATATTACTATTTTCTTTAGTCCATTTCCTTATTCAACTTGAGGTGAATGAAGTAGTTTCAATAACCTCCTGAAGTAAAGGCTGTTTCATGTGTACGCTTATTTTTCTTTTAGGAAAACAGTCCGGAGCTTGGATCAGATTTTCTGTAAGCATTTGTAAATATGGCCATGTGCTGGCCTAACATTTGTCAATGACAAACTACCTACAGGGTGGTAGATCCCATAAGATTGGCATGGAGCTGGAAAATTCCAATCATCTCATCATGGCATTTTAGCCATTCTAATGTCATAGAACAATATATTTGTGATGATGGGGTAAACAAACCTACTGCACTGGCTGTTGTATAAAAATATAGAACATACAATTATGCATAGTAGTACTTAATGATGATAATAAATGACTTACTGGTTTATGAATTTACTATACTGTATTTTTGTCATTAAAATGTACTCCTTATATTGATTAAAAAAAAAAAGAATTTAGTATAAAACAGAATGCCATGAGGCAGGGCAGTATGGTGGGAAAAGGATAGGCTTTGGATCTCCTGATCCAAACTAAAACTACTAAGAGGGTGATGACACTTATGGGGAGGTGATGTTGGGGGAGAAAAAGAATAGTAAAGGATAGCTAATTTAGTGCTGAACCACTGAGATGAGAACAATTCAGGATGTGTTAAACTTGATGAACTTTCAAGATGGTCCAAAAAATCAAGAGGAGAAGGAAAGTCATCTTAACTAAGGGGACCTAAAAAAAAAGAAAGATAATCACATTATTCATACTGAAATTCAAGAATGGATATGGTAAGGGTTACCATGAACTGTGTGGATAGACAACAAAGTAAGACGAAATTTTTTTCAAACATATGACAGATATATGGAGACAAAAATCAACCCCACAAAACAAAAGTCTCAATTTTCACAGCAAAGTATAAAATTCAATTGAAAAATAGTCTATTCATACTGGCCAAAAATATGCATGCATGAATGCAGTTCAAAAGCATGAACTGGGAATTGCTAAGTGCAAGAATCCATTTACATGCAAGGGGTAGTAGACTGACTGCAAAGGGACAACAGGGAACTTCCTCCTTTAAAAACTGGCATCTTGCTGTGTTACCCAGGCTGGTCTCAAACTTGCAGTCTCAAGGAATCCTCCTTTCTCAGTCTCCTGAGTAGCTGGGACAAGAATACACCACCAATGCCTGATCAAGAACTTTCTTGATGATGGAAGTGTTGTGTATCTCAGCTATACAGCTAAATCTATTTGTCAAGCCTCAATTTATGCACTTAAAATGGGTGAGTTTTACTAAATGTAAGTTATACTTCACTTGGAGGGGCTGGGAGAGATGTGATGGTCAAGACAAAATTAGGTAAAAGGTAAAAAATAAAACCACTCCATTTAAAAACACATAAATGCATAAATGGGATCACATACACAATTTTAAGGTGTTGTTTTACGTTTTATCTAGCTTTCTAATATATATCTCCCCATTGCTGTTAATAACCTAGTATGTAGCCTCAGATGTTTAAAACATCTCTAAGTGAGCTATAGCTTACATTCAGTAAAACTCATCTATTTTAAAAGTATAATTTGAAGCTTGACATTTTAATAGATTCAGCCATATAGCTGATTTATGGAACACTTTCATCAAGAAAGTGTATGCATTAAAAAAATAAATAAACTTTTGCCAGTAGTCCAACACTGCAATCCAACACTGGCCTCAGTATTTCCAAAAGACTAAGTGCGAACGTGTTCATTTCAGATGATTGTGTTTCTAGCGGGTTCCACACAGCAGTTTGTGTAGCATAGGTAACATTCAGTCTTTCTGGAAAGACCCAATGTTGTTACGATCAATTATACCTCAAAGGCAGCCCACAATAATGCCCAGGTGCAAGTGTAAGTGGCCAGGCTGCAAGCCTAAGAAATTCCAGCTTTGACAGAAATGGTCTGGGTCTCTGATGAACAGCAAATTGTTCGCACTAAAATGGAGATATCACTGTTTCTTTCATGGTTTCCTTTAAATATTAGTAATTATTTGTGTGTACAGGACATGACACAAAATAAGCACTCAATTAGAAACAGCTGCATTATTTTTCCTTTGACTAGAGAGGACTCTAGAATAAACGAGGCTATTATAAAATAGCTACTGGATAACAAATGGATGGATGGATGAAATTGTGACCAGAGTCAACTGTTTCCTGTGAACTGTTTCTGGACTGAACCTCTCTTGACTCTTCTGGAAAGCCAGCTTCATTCCAGGCTGCACTCACATTTCTCACCAAGTGTAGGTTTTAGAGCCAGACTGCCTGTACTTGAATCTTGGCTCCACTATTCATCATTGTCTTTGGGAAACACACATACTACTCAACTTCCTCAACTACAACATGGAGTTAAGAGCAAAGCTTCTATAAAGACTAAAAGGGTTAATACAAAAAAAAAATTAGACTAGCTTGCATATAGTAAGCATTCAATAAACATTACTAGTTGCTTAATATAACACATTTTACAAATAATTTGGTTTTGCAGCCAAATTTGGAGTTCTATGAAAGCATGAACTTAACTTTTGTTCACCACCTAAAACTATGCCCTGAAATCTAGTAGGCTTTCAGTACACAGATGGTGAAAGGATCACAATTACAAACCCACCCCTCCAAAATTAAGACCAGGGCCTTGCATATAATAAGTGCACAACAGATGTTTGTTGATGGAAGGATAAATGAAAATAAGATGGTTATGTGATTCAGAAAACTGACAACACTATAACCAAAAGGCAAAAAAGAGATTTAGGAACATTTCAGTTTATCTTTATAAATTTTTTATTTAAAAAATAAAATTATAAACAAAATACAGAAAAATATTGACACCTGTGATAACAAGGAAATGACTAATCCTTAGGGCATCTTATTGGAGAACAAAATCAAGAGTTTTATAAAGAAATTGTATTGTGCAAAGGAGAAATATAATATCTAAGATTCATTTACAATGGGCATTTGGCATTGACAAAAAAGTTTTTCTATGTATACATTCAACATTTTGCAGCATGTTTACTTCAATTTACATTTCCAAATTCTTTGCCAAATACATTCTAACTCATTATCAAAAATTTCTAAGATACTACTAAAATTCTGTATATTTGGTAGGAGTGCAATATTATTTTACTGGAAAATAATTTTTATGTTCCTACTAGATCAACTATATTTTTACTACTTCAATAAAATTCACAAATGTTTTCTTCCCACCTGAAGCCAAGCCTCTTCCAGACAAATGAAACACTAACTCAAATGTGGCCAGTTATGAAATTATATTATAAATTTTTCCTCCCTCCTTGGAGATATTAAAACTTTTCAATGAAAAGATATCAGTTTTAATAAATTACTTTCTTTTACAGTAGTTAGAGGTATTTCAGATTCAAGTTGCAGAATTTTAACTTCTTTCTAAAAGATGGCTGAAAGCACTTCCCCTCTGAGAGTTATTACCAAATTCCTCACCAAAATAAAACACATTAAGAAACCCACACTGTAGTTTCTTGAAAACTTTTCTTCATTTTCCCCACATTTCTCAAATCTATTATTTATTCATTAACAATCTGTGAATTTCTTGCTTAGTTTTTCTAAATTATATAAGGTAGCTATACTAGTTTCCTGATAATCCTCCCATTTCATTTTTAAATTATGATTTGATTAAAATTAACATAAATTACAAATAACTTTCATCTTTGCTACAGTTCACTTAGAAATTTAACTTATTGTAGGCGGAAGATTTCATGGGTCCTGTCCATCTAGACTAGGGAAACAAAACATCAAGATTAGAACTTCTCATTCCTCCAACAGATTCCAGACAAAATCTATGCATAATGTATCAATTCTTTCTTGACTATCTTAAATTAATTTCTTTTTGTCTATGATGATAATGACAAAACAATGGAGATAGACGAATCTCACTGAGGTGAGCTTTCTCTTTCCTATTTTCTTCAGGTTGTAACTTCTCCTCCAGTACATAATGGCTGGCAGTTGGCAGTAGGTTGCTGAGCTGATACCACTTCTAAGTCTGATTCACGAACAAAAATCACTGCATCACCACTTACATTTATAAGACACTGTGCCTATAAGAACAACAAACAAGACAGGTTCAATCACACTTAACAATACTCTCATATGCTTCTGTTATACATGGATAGTATTGTACAGCAAAAAAAGCATAGGCTTATAAATCACTAGGAAAAACAACTAACTCAACAGACAAATAACAAAAGAATGAGAGGACAACTCACAGGAAAATAAATTCAAAAGGCCTAGAAACATTTGAAAAAATATTCAAGATACATATATTGGCTAAAAAAAAACAGTAGAGGTTCAATATTACCAACTGTTGGCAAAGACATGGGGCAATATAAACACACTCAACATTTCTGGTGGGTAGGGGGTGTGCAACCACTTTAGAAAGTAATTTGGTGATATGAAGCAAAAAAAGTAGACACTTTGTGATCTGCCAATCTCACTCTCATCTATGTATGTGTATATAAAATACATATACTGTATATATATATATATCTTTTTTCATGGCCTAGAGAAAAATCTTGGATATGTATGTGAAAAAAATTAGTATATGACTTTCACTGTCATGTGTTTATAATAAAAATATAGAAAAAAGCCTAAATAAATTATGAAATATTTAAATGAACTAGAAATTCTATGAACATGCATAGAGCTCACATATGTCATGATGAATTAATGAAAATAAATAGAATGTGTAAAATTTCTCAAAGTAGGAAAACTTCTGCAGCATCTAAAAAAACTACAAAGGCCTATGCTTTGACCTAGCAATTTCATTTTAAGGAATTTTTCCTACAGATATACTCAGACCTATGCTAATCACTTATGTTTCATATTTGTTCTCATAGTGCTGTATGTATTAGCATAACATTTATTAGAAACAACCTAAAGGTTCATCAGAGGGGAACTAGTTAAAGGAATTCTGGTTGATCCATCCCATGGAGCATTATGTGGCTGTTATAAACAATGAGGACAATCCTTTTGCCCTCAAATGGAACAATCACCTAAAAAAATTAGGTAAAAGATACACCCCTGGCAAAGGGGTGTATCTTTGCTTGAATGTATTTATTTATTTATTTATTTATTTTTTTTTTTTTTAAACTTTTTTTAGTTGTAGATGGACACAATGTCTTCTTTTATTGCTTTGTATGTGGTGCTGAGGATCAAACCCAGGACCTCACGCATGCGAGGCAAGCGCTCTACCACTGAGCCACAATCCCAGCCCCTGCTTGAATGTATTTAAAATCTCTCATGTTACATCCTCTGAAGTGCTATAGTTCTAGAAAAGACATACAAAAAACACTAACAACTTTGGTTGTACATGGGAAGAAACTGGCTGGGATACAGGCCAGGGAGAAACTTTTCTTTTTATATCCTTTTAATACTCCTTCTGAATTTTTAATTACGTATTACCTATTTAAAAAATACACTAAAACATTTTAAAACAAAATGAGACTATAGTTTCATACATATGTAACTTTTAAAATATAAAAGCCTCATAGAAATGACAACAAAATAAGAATGGTCCAATTGGTAGGAAGAAGGAATAGGTCCATAGAGGTTCTCACCGTTTTTTTAATATTTATTTCTGAAGCTGTTAGGTTAAACATATTTGTTAGGGGGCTGGGGCTATAGCTCAGTGGTAGAGCGCTTGCCTAGCATGTGTGAGGCACTGGGTTCGATCCTCAGCACCACATATAAATAATAATTGAATAAAATAAAGATCCATCAACAACTAAAAAAATATTTTAAAAAAATTTGTTAGACAACTCTCCATACTTTTTTAAGGGTATGCAAGATATCAAAATAAATTAGGGCTGGGATTGTAGCTCAGCGGTAGAGCGCTTGCCTCGCATGCGTGAGGCCCTGGGTTCGATCCTCAGCACCACATACAAAGCAATAAAATAAAGACATTGTGTCCATCAACAACTAAAAAAATATTTAAAAAAAAAAAAAAAAAAAAAAAAAAAAAAAAAATAAATTAAAAGTGAATAAAAGCTAAATGGCATAAAGTATAGCACCCAACATGATATGCGCACATAAGTGTCAAGCAGTAATTAACAGTTATTATTCAGGAAGACTGGCAGTGGGAAGGCCCATAGCATTTGGAACCAAAGAACTGGGAGTATACTCTAGCTTTTCTATTTAGAGCCCGTACTGAGCACTAAAATTCTGCAAGCCTCAGTTTTCTCACCTACAGAAGGGAATTAATAATACCAACATGTTACAAAATGCTAGAAATGCAAAAAAAACACAGTTCATTTGGTGGAAACCTATATAAATAAATACATAGGGTAAGGACACTGGGGAGAGGTAAAAGGTAAAACATAAGTCTAAAAACGTCCAAAGAAGACAAATTGTGGAAGACCCTGTATGACATACTAAGAACCTTAAGTTTTATTATATAACTCACTGAAGACTTTGTAATATTTAAAAGATAATAGTAACAACTTTTATGGTATTTACTATCCACCAGGCACTAAAGCATATTACATGTTTCCCCAATTTCTATCCCAATATTATAGATGAGGACTAAGGCACAGAGAAAGATTCTGTTTTGGATAAGTTGATTTTGAAGCACTTGTCAAAGTGATAACTTAGTGAACACATCATACTAATCTAACACCAGGAAAAACCTAAAACTACAAATCTCAATCTCAAATACAAAATAATTAAGCAAGAAAGGATTTTTTCAATAGGACTATGGAAATCCTATCACACTAAATAAAATTACTGCAAAGAAATGCTCAGTTGAACAGGGTTTATTTTCAAGATCTGATAGATGCTTTCTTTGTGACCAGATTATATCAAATTATATAAAATTGTTTCAACAAATTATTAATCTAATCAGGGTGTCCCTTCTCTGGTTTCTTTATATCTCCTCACAGATGATCTGTCTTGAGGTAGTTCTTAGCCTCTTCTGACATTCCTACCTCTCTAACTTCCTTTCTAGCTCTTTCTGCTTCACTATATACCCTTTTTGCCCATCTATACAATCTCCTCGGCTCCAAATCTGATCAATACGCTGGTCCTGAATCTACAACTTAAGTTAAGAAATTTCACTGAGCCCTAAATATGTGCCAGCTATCCACCAAAAACTTTCCTAGAATGTTTGATAGGTCCCCTGCCTTCTCTCCCCTCTAACTTTCCTTAGCTATTTCTGAAATTTATCAGAACATAGTCTTCCAGTCTCATGACTTCACTATTTTTCTTCAATATCTATTAATGAAATATGATGAACTCTGAATAACAAAAGTATATAAATTGTCGAGACAAGCTTAAAAATTAAGTAAATGAAGCACCCTTCTGAAAAAACTAATTAAAAACTAATGACTTCAAAAGAAAGCTGAAACCACTTTAAATGGTACCCTCTGATCTCAGGGCTGTCCTCTGGGGCAGAAACAAGGAGCAATCACCAACAGCCATAAGCAATTTCATCCATTTACCATTGCATGTAAAATAATATGATTTCTGATGTATGCCAAGAGGAGCAGGTTGAGAAGCACTGCCTTTATCACAGCTCATATGACTCATATAGTCATTTACTTTTTAAAGAAACCTTCTACAATTTTAAGTGAATTATCTTAATTCAAAACTGATAAAAAAACTTTATTCTAAAATATAACCAAATAAGGCCTTTTCTATTTCTCGTGAACGGAATATTATTTAACAGAAATAAATAAGTAGTCTGGCACCATTATGATATACTCTGCACTGTATGGCAGTTAAAACTGGATAGCACCACAGTATAAACTAACCTGTACATTTAGCTCTCTGCAGTCAGACATCACTGTACTACAAACATCCACCAAGATGACAGTGGAAATAGTAACTCAGGAGCAGAAGTTCCAAAAATGGCTAAGAATAACTTATCTCCTGAGATGTGAGAACAGCACTTAAGCTATGTATGACCATGCTTATTAATAACCTCACTAAACTGCTTTTAGCATCTAGGATCAAAGAACTCTGAAAAGCATTTTTCTTCTGGGAGGGGGATGGAGGTGAGTGGCTAGCCTTGAGGGAAATTCTCGGGTTTTCCCTAAATCAGAGATTTCTAACTGTGTCTCACCTGGTTTTTATTTGGATTCTCCATGAAGACACACTGCTTCATTATATAGGAGACGACAGCATTTCCTCCTAATGCAGCAACGTGAGCTCTCACCATTGCAAACACCTCAGCTATGAAGGCATGGAGGAAACCGCTAACTCCTCCTTCCTAAACAACAATGCACAAAACAATCATATTACATATATACAATTAGGAATATGCATAAATGTCAATGAATTTATATTAAATCATCCCAAGTTATCTTAATAACAGGCAAAAATTCATAGGATTTATTGTATGGGTGAAAAAACCTTTACTGCAAACATGGTTGGATGAGGATTTACTATCCTTACTTTAAGCTTAACTGAAGCTCAGAGAATTTGTAATCTGCCCATGACAAATTATAATCACATAGGCAGTACTTACTTCATCTGTTTTGTACCTTATATACTAAAAACTAATTTAACAGTACACAAAATAAGTATTCCATAAATATTTGTTGGGAATAAAATCCAGTAGTTCAGGGAATTTTTTCCATGTTCAAAAAACAAACAAAACAGAAATTAAAGGTCAATCAAAAGTTTAAAATGTTTTTTCCACCTGTTTTCCAGAAATTTTCCTGGAGGTTACTTACAATCTAGGAGAAAATTTCCAATTTTAAATTGAAAGTAAGGGAAAAGCTGAGTACACTATTAGAATATCATTTTATTAAATCATATCTTTCTAAAAAGCCAGGGTATCCTACATAGACTTGTAAAGGTACCGTTTTTTGCAATTAAGGAATTAAGTGAGTTGTTTCAGACCACCTCCAACTCAATCACAGCTCAGTATATTTTTTTTCTTTTATTAGTTTCCTTCAGTCTATTAAATGAAGAAATTCCGAAGGCAGAGTATCTACAAAACTTTAATTTTAAAAAGTTTAATCGACTGCAAGAAAATAATTCATCGGCAATGAATACAACTGTAATACTGTGCTATAAAGTCTCTGTTAAGGGGAAATCTATGAAGCAACATTTTTGGGTACAGGAGCTTATGCAGTAGAGAAGATGTAGGAAATAAAATCTTATGGATTTGCCAGGGGTCGTGGTACATGACTGTATGTAATCCCAGCTACTCAGGAGGCTGAGGCAGGAGGATTACAAGTTCAAGGCCAGCCTGGGCAACTGAGCGAGACCCTGTTTCAAAACAGAATATAAAAAAGTCCAGGGTTGTAACTCAGTGACAAAGTGCCCCTGGATTCAGCAAATTCCCAGCAAAAAAAGAGAAAAGAAAAAATTGAAAATATTTTTAAAATAATTTATCTTAAAACCTCCATTTAATTAATGAAACAACCTATCAGAAGTCATCATTCATTTACACAAAATGCATCATGTTAACTCCATGTCAAACACTATGCTAGATTCAGGACAGGGAGCATGATATTGAAGACAGTATGCAAGCCTCATTTCTAGTTTTTCTAGGGAAACTATGGGGGTAGGGGGAAGCACAGCTAAGTCATTTCTATAACAAACATACTTTATTAAAGTACAAACTGCTACTAAAGTAAAATGTAAAGCAATTACTTGCTTTCATGCCTCAGTAATGAAAATTATCCCTATTTCACAGTATTAATTTGCTCAGCATCCCTGTTCCATAAGATACAATATAATTTTCTTTTTACCAAGTGAAAATGAAAAGTCCAATTCTCTTTTCAGAGGGAAGAAACAATAAAGCTAGATTACATAAAATATCTCCATAAACATGTCCATGGTCCTCCACTATTTTTAAATGTGATAACTTAAAAATTGCTATTTAAATGTATCTCAGGCAAATAACTACTGAAGAAACTAAGCTGTTCTTTCACAGCTGTTATAAGAATCTAATGAAGCACAGATAAATTTGTTTGATTTAATAAAAGACAAAGATCTAGAATTCCTAACAACAAATGTGTTTAAACCTAACACAACTTTTGGTAATAATACTAGCTGCTGTGCGAAATGCATTTAGTTTAATCCATAATCAACATATCTTAATTTATTAAGATACAAATAAATAAGTAAAATATGTACTTATACTTGTGTATATTTATTATTTTAGGGAAAAATAACAATTTGAGACTAGGTTTTGTTTCTAAATCTTCAATCAAAGAGAATTCAAAAACCTATAAAATAACTTCTATAAAATAACTTCTATAAAATTACCTCACGAAGAGAAGTGGTTTCTCGAATAAAAAACATGTTAATTATCCCAAGATATTTAGTTATTTTTGCTCCAGGAATGAAAGAAAGAGGTGTCATCTTAACAACTCCAACTGTAGAATTTGCACAAGGTGGAGCAGAACGATTCCGGAAATTTCCTTCACCCATTGGACTTGCTTTTTCAACTGTCACAGCTAATATTGGAGAAAAAAAAGAGGAAACATTAAGAACAGATACTGGTAACAGATACTGGTAACTTTATTCCCTAAGGTTTCCAAGTAAGTGGTGACAACATTCAGCTGTCTGTGAGGCTAAGCCATGTCATGAAAGAAAAGAAATCATCATGCACTGCATGCAATTAAAAGAGAGAGAAAGAAAAACACATGAGGAAATGCTGGAATGAATTCTTTTGGAAGGAAAAATGGCATTCCTGCAAAAGAAAATGTTGATGCGGAGTAGCTACACACACAATGATCAGTTATGAAGTGAAGAAAAAGAAAAAGCGGCAGAGCATTAAAATTATCTGCTGTAGGAACAAATTATTATAAAGAGAGTGTGAAAGTTGTATTTCCCAGTACAGTTCTTTCCATCTTTTTCAGACGACTTCATCATGTCAACTTGTAGATAAACCTTATGGTAACTAGTTGTAATATATTTCCTTTCCAAACCTTTTGATTAAACAAACTCATAATTTAAAAAACTTAGCAAATGACCTTGGCCATTTAAAGATTCTTTATAAAGTAACACAAAATAGTTACCACTTGCTAAATAACTGCTATCAGCCAGACATATTATGCACATGTGTATATATATATGTGTAAATATATATTGCTTACAACTCAGCAACATAGATTATTATCATCTCCATTTTACACATGAGGAAGCTGAAGCTAAGAGAAATCGAATAGCTTGCCCAAGGTCACACAGCTATGAAACTGGCACTTCTAGAATTCAAAACCAGACCTGGCTGGTTCCATATCCTATATTCTTTACTCTAAAAGGTAGCTCCTTCCCTTTTAATGTAGTTTTTTCACTCAAATATAGTTACTTCAAAATCTACCAAAACACATGGAATTCAGATAAAGAACATAAACATACTGAGTCTAGCAGTAAGATGAGAGTTGATTACATTCTCTCCAGAAATACTTATTCTCTCAGCCCTCTGGATGTCGCTTAGTAAGCTGACAGATGCAATATACAAAATACGCTGGGTCCTAGAAGAGTTATCTCTTCGATGAGAGAGCTGGTGATTACCTTCCATCTAGAAGGAGATCATACCTATTTACATATTTTTAGGTATACCTTCACAAGAAGTAGTATTTTAAAAACACTTCTGTTCTTAAAATTAACAAATCTAAAGGCCCTTCATTTACTCTTCCTATATGACCATTAGAGTCTGCAGCTTTCACACTCTAATACACAACTGATTGGCAATGTTAATACTAGGTAGTAAGTCTAGCCTTCATCACTGCGAAATCAGGAATATGCTTCTCAGATCATCATAATGTGGTAGAAACATCCGCCTACTTGTCTTAATTGATCCGCGCCTTATGGTCTGAGCTTTCAGTTTAATGAGCTCTATCCAGCTGCTGCATCTGTCTGCAAAGGAACTGTAATCAACTGACGTTGCTGAAAACACAGACAGAAAACAAAAGAAAAAACAAAGAAAAAATATGGATGACGTCTCTTACTCGTCATAACACTCCTTCTGATGATGCAATTTAACTGCAACTTAAAAAAAGAATGGTCCTTTTTAAAGTCAGATAAGAGAGGTGGTAAAGAGTCAAGCTTTCGACACTGATTTGTCCAAAACCAAGTTCTTGATCATCTGGCTGAGCATTTTTGGTGATGTCACAGCTGTATGGTCTCTTGGGGAGAATGTTAGTGGGGTCTAACATAAATACCAATGAGAGGACCACACAAAAATAACGAACGTTATTTTTCATTCTATTTTACACTATTTTAGCTATTCCTATTAGAATTTAATTTACAATTCAAACATTATAAATAATCTCTTTCTCTATTTTTATCCTAAAATAAAAAATAAAAATAATGAAAATGTTGAAAAACACTTGGGAAAAAAACCCTCACTAGTTGACTTATCTCGAATGAAAATATCTTCTTTCTACCATCAGTAATAAAAGTCACAAAGGGTCATTTTTGTCAATATTCTGTTTCTGCCTGACTTTTGGTAACAAAGCCTCTGATAAAGGGGGTGGGAAATGAGTGTGAGTCTAATAACTTCTCCCTTTAAAAAAAAATAATTTACCACTGCTAATTTTAAAAAAATGTCCAAGAGCTAAAATTTTATTTTTAAAAATTGGTAAACTATTAAAATGCTAAAAAATGAATATTTAGTGAGTAAAAATACACATTCTAACTACAGTAAAGCCACATTTTGGTGTCTATTCCATTGTCCAGTGCATTTCTTCAGTGTCTGAAATGTATGCACTACCGAACTAGAATTTCACACCTTTAGTGACTATTTGCTTAATTAAACAAACTCACCTCTCTGTGCAGCTGGTATACCTGAGTTAGAACTTGCACTCTCCAGGTGTTCTAATAAGACAATATGAACAACATTAGCTTGAATGCTAAGTACAAGCCAGCATTTCTTCTTTGTTGTTTGTTAATATCTTCTATAAGCCAGAAGAATAGGAATAACTCTTTATGGCTTCATTATAAAAGCAAATCAAATAGAAATATTTAGGTTTAAAATGTAGTTTCTATTGACATGAAAGCCAGCTCAGTTAATAAATAACATGTAAGGACAACTGCTTGTTACTATAACACAAAATGAGTTTCAGAAACTTTATAGTCACAAGAAAATATAAACAGTAACAAATGTTAGTAGAATGACAGTAGAATGTAAGAAAACTGGACAAAGGGTCACTGTGTTGGGAAGAATATCTGACATGAAACATGGAAGGGACATGTTTGTAGGGGGTAAGAGCCAGTAAGATTAAAAATTACAAACAAGGTAATGAGCTATGACTCACAGGTAACACATACTGCCTCCTACCCCTAACCCTCTTTACCAAGAACTTGTTTATTTGACTGCGCTATCAACAGCTCCCTCTAGTGGTAGCAAGACTTTGTGGAACTAAAACTGACGCATTTTCAGAGAAATAACTAGGAATCCCAAACTAGAATTACTCCATTTCCAGCACCTCAGGAAAGTAGCATTCAAGGTTTTCCCTGATATTTTATGTTTAGTAAAGATAATTACGGTATCGTGCAAATGTAAGTAGTACTATTAAAAAGTCATAATCCAATTTTAAGGTCCACGTTCTACCCACACTAGCATATTTGAATTTTTGTTTCAAAGTATTGTACAACTGAAAGAACAGTGTTGCCAATTGAGAAATGAAACATGAAAAACACTGAGAATAATCTGAGCCAGCCAGTTTTTAAAAAGTTATAAACTAAATATATTTTTTCATTTCTACTTAATGTGATCTTTTAGTAATCTTAAATTAATAAAAGTTTATTTTAAAATGTCATTTGTACAGAGTATTTCTCCAAATCAGAAGAAGCTCCCTTTCAAACCCATCACCATTTTTTAAGCAAGTGACCATTAGCGAATACCGGAGAGTGAACAGTGGTTGACAATCCTCTGAATAGAGAGATGACAAATAGAAGGGAACACTAGGTAAGGTCCATGAAAGGTCTGTGAGGGTACCTAGCTGTGCACATTCCCTGACTGTTCTGTCTGTAGCCTGCAGGTCTAGTTGGGGACAGTCCTCATTAAGGATTTTGAGAAGCTTTGGAAGTCTGAGAGAAGATGGAGCCCACAGGAAGACCAGCAGGGAGACTTACCATACCTCTACAGAGAGTTCAGGACAAGAATGGACTCAATGCAGAAACTGAGACAGCAATGGGCCTACCTAAGGCTTAAATATTCTAGGAAGGTTCAAAGGTTCTCCAGGGTTACTTCCTTGGGCAGTACAGACTTGGTAGGTATAGAATTACAGAGAGTGTAGTTGGGATTGATTCTATGAAAATTTGATTTTTAAATTCAGAGGCAGGGGGAATGACTAAAATACTTTTTGAAAAATAACTAAAATTAAATTCTCTACTATAACTCAATACTATCTGGGTAATACAGAATTTTCCAGGAGCAACCGTATACAATTTAATGACAAATATATAGACAGAGCTTGCTTACACATGCAGTTATATGTTCTCACCTCTAAGTCATTTCAAGTGGAAAAATCAAGGTACACAATAATCTGTAAAATATGTGTGTTCCAAGAAAGGATAAAAAGAGAATCTTTGCAAAGACAGATTATAAACTGTTGTGAGTAGTTGCCTCTTGGGAAGAGAAATAAAGGGAGAAGAGAGTTTTATTTTGAACTACATGATTTTTATGTCATTTGAACTTTTTAGAATGTGCAATTATTACTTCCCCAAAATAAATTTATAAAGGTAGGAAAGAAGGGAGTCCTGGGGGTGGGTATTTATTCCCTGACTTCAAATATAAATGCATTTGAATTAAAATCTGAAAATAATGATGGTTTAAAACAAGAGACACTCTTCAGAGAAAGGGTAAAGGAGAGAATTTCTTTAATCTCACTTAAAAAGAACAGTGAAATTAAACAGTGAGATTAACACACCTAGCTATGATCTTAATTTTTCTCTTAACAGAAAAGGCCCCAGGTGAGCAGGTTCTGGCAGCAGATAGACTCTGATTAACACCTCAGGCTGGTCTGAATACCTTAAATACCCAATGACTCTTTCTTCTCATTAAAGTTAGGATTCCCAGTTCACAGGCCTTTCAAAAGAAAAGATAGTGCAGTTATAAGAAGTCTGGCTCACTGAGAAACTAGTAACTCTACTTAAAAAAAAAAAACAAAAAACTGAAGAACATGCAATCACTACACCCATTATAAATAAAAGACAGGAGATTTCATTATTCAAGGGTAGGAATCTCACTTAAAGTCATTCAGGCTTTGTGGAGCATTAGTTAATGCTCAGTTGAGTGCCATTTGTACATCTATGTGGAAGAGCACTTCTTACACTGGATCCCCATTCCAACTGCAAAGGGAGCCTCAATCCAGCTGTACAGCGGTCCACCCTCTGTTTCCTTTCCCATTTCATACAGGACAAAGATTAAACCCTATCATTCTCAACCCTATAAACTTAGCAAGTAGGACTATAAATTATTCTTGGCACACTCTGGGAAGCCCTATGTCTAGTGGTGTGAGTAGGTAAATTAACCCAGATTAAAAGCATTTTCGTGGTAATGAGCATATTGTTGACAAAAGAAAAACTATGGCAAGGATTCTTCCTCCTTCAATTATCCATTCTCCAATGTTTCTAAGGTTTGAGACTTTTTCATTCTTCTAAATAATTTGTTATAACCAACTCAAAACTATTGAATAGCTGTTACTGTTGTTTGAATGTTTCTCTCTTCCAAAACTCAGGTAAAATTTAATTGCCATCAAAATAGTATTAAGAGCTGCATGAGACAATGAGGCCACTAGGATTCTATTCCTGTGGGAAGGATTGGTACCATTATAAAAGGGTGTTTGAGCCCCTTCTTGCTCTCTTTCTTCTCTTCCTTCCTGTGATGATGCAGCAAGGTCCTTACCAGATGCCAATACCTTGATATTGAACTTCTCAGCCTCCAGAACTACAAGTTAATAAATTTCTGTTCTTTATACAATATTCAGTCTTGGTTATTCTGTTATAGCAGCACAAAGTGGACCAAGACAGCTGTAATAAAGTTTCTACACTGATCACCTAATCTTTTGACTATTCATTTTATATCGCTAGAATTTGTAGATCATCGTTGCTTTGAATCATTTTAAAAAGTATTTAAGACAATCTTATCTAGACATCTTTAAAAATTCCTAAAACTGAAAAAAATCTACAAATAAAATTCTCTGGCAGATTAAAATATATGTAATCTGGAGTCTTTAAATCTTATGCTTTATTTTCCCATTTAAACATTCTCAGTTTTAAACTAGTATGATCAAAATTGGGTTTTATGTTCCTTTAGGCACTCCCATCAATCTATAAGACTTTGATTAGCTATGCCTTATAACTATAAAATCTGGTTTAATGACTAAGTTAAAGTAAATGGTGTGTTTGAACATTCAGTATAAATTTTCCCATCAGGGTACTTAAATATTGATGGATTGATAATGAAATTGCCATATTATAGTTATAAATTATTAAGGTATAAAGAAAGATGGAAATAGCTTCAATTTGGATAGTTCAAAAAAGAAAAATTCAACAGCAATATACATAGGCAATACATACATACATTAGATGACAAAGAAATTAACTTCTCTATTTGGGTCATTTGTTTCCAATTAAAGGTATACAACATCCTAAGCCCCTTCTTATGTGTTCCTGCTTCCATTTCTAGACATCCACTCTTCCTCTTACTACTACTCTTTATGGCTTCTCTTCCAAATTATTTAGGTCTTCTGGCAGTTGCCCAATTCATTTTTTCTTTGCTTTTTAATCCCTCTGCCTCTGAATTTCACTGTCCTCAGGCCACCTTAAGGAAGCTAGAGAAGTAAAGGTTCTGTATCTTATTTCTTCATCAATTCCCTTCCTATACCATTTCGTGGATAAGTATTTGCATACATTTTCCTCACTTTAGTTTCTATTTTCCTCATTCTCTTCCATTCATCATCTCTCTCCTTTCAAGGGCTGCCATTGATTATTTTGGACATCCAATAACATAGAGAGCAGCAGCTGTTATTTTTACTGTTGCTACTATTTGGTCATAATGACAAAATACACAGTACTTTAACAAAAAAAAAAAAAGCAGACATGCAATAGATTATCAGTCTTTAAATACATTTTTTAGTTAGTATAAAGAATTATATTTACTTGTTAACTATTAATTAGCAGGAAAAATAAGTTATTATAGTTTTTAGAAATTTATATTTCTAATTGCTAGTTTAAAATAATCTTAGGCAAATCATTAAAATGAAACCATTAACTAATCTTTTTAAAATCAAATCTGGTTTAACAAAAACAAACTCTTGTAGTCTATAATAAAAATAAAGACTTTTAAAAACTACTAATGTGTAGACTTAATTATGGAAAGCAATGCATTGTAGGTATAAGTCAATTTGTTTTACATCAAAAGTCAGATACTAACTAATACTTGCTACACTAGTCAGCAGTTGCTATAATTAAAAAGAATATTCCTGCCAGGCTATAGGTACATCATGTACACAAAGAAATCACCCAGCGTAAAGCAAAATGAAAACAGAAAACAAGATGGGTATTTTTAAAAAAATCCTCTTCTATGTGGTTTCACTCAGATATATATATGTATATAGATATGTATATGTATATATACATAAACACTAAATGATACTAATTAAACCTTTTTAAAGCCTTAAACTATCAGTGCTTAATAAAAACTTATTTTATGAGAGATGACATTTATAAAGTACTTGAAATATATGGTACATGATTTACACATACTCTACAAGTTATAGAGTTAATAAGCTCTATAATATGACAATATAATTTAAGTCTTTAGACTTTTGAAGTGATATGCTAACCTTTTATAAAAACTATATGCAGGGGGCTAGGGCTTTAGCTCAGTGGTAGAGCGCTTGCCTAGCATGCGTGAGGCACTGGGTTTGATCCTCAGCACCACATGTAAATAATAAATTAATAAAATAAAGATCCTTCAACAACTAAAAAAATATTTAAAAAAAACAAACTATATGCAGGGGAGGTTGTAGCTCAGTGGTAGAGTGCTTGCCTGATATGTGTAAAGGCCTGGGTTCGATCCTCAACGCCACATAAAGATAAATAAAAATAAAACAAAGGTATTGTGCCCATCTACAATTTTTAAAAAAATTAAACTATATGCATAAAATTCTTTAGTCAGACTGCAGTTTATTAAAAAAATCTTACTAGTATTTTATTTATCTCCCAGACTGCATTTACTCAGACTCTTCATTCTTACTACGTTTACTTTCTTCTTTCTATATGCATCATTTTTAAAGAATCTTGACAATGATTTAGAGAAAAACTAAGGTCTTGGTAATAATGATGAGGGGAAAGTATAAAAAATTTGCTAAAGTTATTTTGTTTTCATAGTATCTTCATATGAACATAAATAATTTATGTTGATACCACAGCATGTATGTTCCTCAGAGTGCTCAGCAAGGAATTTTGATGACTTCATGTAATAATATTTTTTTAAAAATTATTGAAGCTCAGCACCTTTTAATATTAAAAAAAGAGATAACTAGCAAGGTAACACCAAATCAACATAAATTTGAGACATACATCAAACTATGTTATTACCTTGAAAAACAAAACCAAATATAATAAATGATGGAAGGAAAAAAATTGAACATGGATGGACAATTCAGGCCCAGGCTTACTCAACACAGTGAACCAAGATACATGTAATTGCAGTGTCATTTTTTCATATGACATTTACTCATTTTCAATAACATAAAAAGATAATGGAAGGTTTATCTACAAGTGAAAAGATGGAAGTGCTAAAAAACATACTAAGCTTAGCTCTTGAAACTATTCTACCTGTCAACACACCAGAAAATAATTTTAACACATCGTCCTACTTGTGTTAAGAACATGAGATGGAAACTAAAATCCACCTATTAGAATTTAAAAAAAAAACTTATCGGCTTAACTAACCAGCTTAGTAAAACTATAAAAGCTATACATTTATCAGTATGAGTAGTTGACTTTTAAGCCTTTCTGGCTGCACAGAGGAAAGCAGACACATTTTTTACTGTTTACT
The DNA here is from genome assembly GCA_028644305.1 of Xerus rutilus. Taxonomy (NCBI): domain Eukaryota; kingdom Metazoa; phylum Chordata; class Mammalia; order Rodentia; family Sciuridae; genus Xerus; species Xerus rutilus. The sequence goes on along the minus strand of CM053403.1, from coordinate 79,066,214 downwards.
CTTAATACTCAACTTTCTCTTTCCTGCTTGTTTCCTCTAAATTGCTAAGCTTAAATTTTCAACACTTTCCATCATGTCACAGCACATAATTACTCCATTCATGTTATGAGACTCTATTGCTACATTTTTCAGACCTTTTCAAAACCCATCTTACCCTTAATTCTTCCAAATTACTTTGAAATAACTTTTAAAGACACATTTAACTCATGTCCTCCTGAAAAGACTTGAGGAAGCAAAGACAATAAATAAGCATGCATCACAAATCACAATTTAGAAACTACAAAACTATAAAGAGGTACAGATGCACTTTTAGGTGTTTACTAATAATTTTAAGATGTAATATTCAACAAAAGGCACATAGGTTTTATAGTTAACCACTCAGAGTAAAAAGCTTTTACATGTATACTAGTACTAGATATGATGAAGCTGATAATTACAGTGATGATCATGATCTGATTCAGTGGTTTTCAAACCTTTGAAACCCCTTCTTCAAAACATAGATAGAAAAACAATGTGTAAAATTTACTGAATCAAAGCTGCTCTGGTTCAGAGGTAGGTCATCCAGAGATCTATCCTCTCAATCCTCACCCTTCTTTGCCACCTGAGGCGTCTCTGAAAAAATCCCTATGATTTGGAGGAGCAGAGTTTAAAACTTATTGGATTAATTGATTAGAAGATTCTTGGAGGGCTGAGGTTGTGGCTCAGCGGTAGAGTACTCAACTAGTGTGGGTGAGGCACTGGGTTCGATCTTCAGCACCACATACAAACTAATAAATAAAGTTAAAAAAAAAAAAAGAAGACTCTTGGAAACATTTAATTTAAAAAGTACAGAAGCTCAGTATGACCTTGAGCCTAATTCAGCTTTTGATTTTTCTTTAAGAATATAGCATGTTTATATAATAGAAGAACTATAAAACACAAACTCAAGGAATCACAGAATTTTAAAGGCTAGAGAGAATCTGTAACCCTTTCACATTTTACACATAAGAAACTGAGGCTTAGAGAGGCTAAGTAATTAACCCCAATTCTAACATATTGTCAAAGAACGGAGAAGAGGGCCAGATCTGCTTTTTTTTTTTTTTAATTTGACCATGGCTTTATTTTACTCTTCTCTCCAAATTTCTGTTGTTTTTTCACCTCACTCATGGTCCCTCTCCATGCTGCCTAAAATGATTTGCAAATGTTTCTTACCTTGTTCTTTAGTTCATAAAGTATCATTTTACAGTAATGACTACATAAGCATTAGTTATAATTACCTTGGATAACATTTTGAAAGCTGTCAATACAGATAAGCCAAACTTACAATTTAATCTTCTGTAGGTATTAACAATATGGTAACATTGAGCTGATATGGCCCAACTTCACAAATATATGTTCCTAGAAATTAGCAATTCATCAAGTCTTTTTGTGTTAATTAGGTCTTGGAAGGTTTTTGCCCACATTGTAGGGTAAGAATTAATGAAATGATACCTAAAAGTGATTTGGAACTAACCCTTCATAAAAGACAAGTTTCTGTGATTCTATACAACTTCCAACTAGAGAATTGATATGTTATCCTCTATCTATGTACAATGAATCAAATTGCACTGTTAACATGTAAGCCTAAATAAAACAAATAAATTAAAACAAACAAACAAACAAACAAAACTTGCTATCTAATGATTCAAGGAAGAATCTTGACAGTAATGTTTTCTGTTTTGGAAATTATATTTGATGCAGAAATATGAACTCAGATCATCTTTGAATTTAATTTTTCCTCTTTATTCTTTAAGGAAATTGAGATATGCTAAAATTCTCCATGGAGTTCTAAATTAGGATTTTAGGTGATGACAAAAAAAAAAAAAATTGACCAAAGTTACCAGGTTAGAAAGTTCAGAATCTGATAATAGCTTCTATTTTCATCTTCAAAATATGAGCCAATCCATTTATAGGCTTTGAACTGGTTTGTAAAGATTCTATTGATACATATGCAAAGTGAACATAAAACTATATTATACATAGTTTGGTATCAAAATAATTAACAAGTAGGAATCACAAAATAATTTCACTTGTATTATAAAATAATAAAATAAATAAATTCACTTGTATTATAGAATATAAAAATTAGAATATATTTGATTTTAAATAATAAATACATCATTTTTCAGAATAAAACATTTAGGAAAAATCACAAACTATATTTATTGATTATGTAGTGTAGAATTAGGTACGGTAGTTTTGAAAAGTTTTAAGAGAAAAATGGAAAAAAAAACTCCCATTTTTATCCAAAGATTATATAGATCAAAATAGATTTACTGCTATTAAATTAACAGGTAATTGTTTGTATTTAAAAAAAAATTGCAGTAGCTTACAAATACATAACAATGTTCTTCAATTATAGCCAAAGTTAACATATGACAGGAAGCTCATCCCTGTCTCCCTTGTACTACCCTAAAACTTCTACATTTATCCTCTGAAGCATTCTGGTGTCTATAAAAACCCCAAATTATTGAAACTTTTGCTTATTTCTGGAAAAAAATTTACCAAATATAATACAAATACCAAATCAAAACATGTAAATAGTTATACTATGAAATACAAATTTTTAAAAATAAAATGTTAATATATTTGAGGTCTGAGAACAGATTATCATATGAAAAATTACCTTAATAATTTATGGTGAAATTATTCAAGAAATTAGAGTATTACTTTCTCCTGTTAATGAATATGGAGAAACATAATGAAGAAATGAAGGATAAATCTCAAGATAAGAAAGATTAACTATAATCAGTAAAGTGAAAGCACTAGAAACTGGGATTTGTATTTGAATTTGTTACTTAACCAACCTTTAGCTGGTGGGAAGGGATGTGAAGGAAGTGAATCTGAACAGAGTTCCAGTGGAAACTGCAGAAGTTCTTCATTATCTGTAGAAGCTGGAGAGGAAAGAAAAACAAGTGATTTAGTACTGATCTATTATAATTTCTTAAGAAATTAAAACTTGCAACAACATATCTACTCTGTGTGGGAGCAGGTGTGCACACACGCACACACGTTTCTCACTCCTATACAATTTATACTGGCTATTTCATCCATGGTTTCTTCCCTCGATATCTTTCACCTGCACAATGTTGAGAGACGTGCTGCTTTACCTAGTGGGAAGGTTATGAAATTTTTAAAGATTAATACCCGTAAATCATTTAGCACACTGACTTGTAAATAGTAAGCATTCAATAATAATTATTATTCTCCTGTGCAGTGTAACTTACTAGTATATGTGATGTTTAAAACAGCTATAATTTAACTTCTCTGATAAATATATGAATGCATAATCATTTAATACATTTGGAATTAACTCAATCCTCAAATCTTATCAATTTCATACATATGGAATGTAAATCAACTTTAAAACATTTAGGCTAATCATGAATATTTTAGCTAATCAATAAGTCATTTAAACTTTAGAAAGCATTATATTCTTCCCTAGTCATTTCTTTTTCAGAACACCAATTTCTAATAATTTAGCTTGTTTGGAATATATTAAGAATGGCACTTCTTAAATTTTACTGGATTAAGTATACCTCTGAAAATCTGTTGAACACAATTGAAATGTTCCTGAGAAAAACAGGAACATTTTGCTTACTACATCAATTGATTCTCAGGTCCCTTGAGGACCTCACCAGAGATCTTGGCATGGAACCCCTAAATTACTGTAGAATTCACATGCTGTCATTCAAGTCTAAAAACAGCAGCATTTCCTATGTAAATGCCAGTTAATCACTCCATCATGTGTATAAAACAACAAAGTCTGCCATGTTATCCAATTACCTCAGTAAAGATGAGCAGAAAAAGTGGTAAATAGCTCTTCAGTTATTTAACCTATCTGACCTCTATATTTTATCACTGAATTGTAATGTAAACAAACATAAACTGTACTTCCTATCTATCAAAAGTTTACCTCTTTGTAGTGACTTTTCAACATGTGGTTTTGTGGTCTGTAAAGCCTGATTTTTGTCAAAAGTTATTGCAACTGCTGTGACTGTGACCTAGAATTGCAGAAACAATTATGATTAGCAAGATAATCATTGCCAAAATTAAACTTCATAAAAATCTTTTTCAGTACCATGGGAACAATCTGTGTCAATTGGTTAATTTGCCTTTCCTGGTTAAGATCCTCAATCATAATTACATATAAACTCAGATATTCAAACTACTACACTAAGCCCAACTTGTATAGCTAGATGTTCCAGAAAGAGCTCCAGAACTTCTCTAACCGACAGCAACTGGTAAAATCCCACAGAATGAGTACTCATCCTACTGTACATATGCTAGATCACATGTGTGAAATCCACCTTCAGATAACCAGAGTTCAGAAAAACAAAACTGACATGTTTTAAAATATTTTGAGGTAAAACAGTATTGCTTAAATTATTTAACTATGGCAAAATTATATTAAAACAAAACTGATAAAAGCTAGAAATATTCAATAATAGATTGAATCTTAATTACCTGAATTAATTCATCTTCAGGCAGAGACACTGTGAAATTTACATGGCAAAGGCAGCAGGGGATCATAGATCGTAGTTTAAAATACAGGCTCTACACAACAGAAAATATTAGTTATGCCACTTTGTTTTCATTTAAAAAATTTATAAAAGCTGACTTTGTCAATGTACACTATATTGTGGCAAATAAAAAATTTAAAAAGAGTAAAATTAAACTGGCCCAGTTCTGTTTCGTCTATCTTATATTGAGAATACCTTTTGTTCTTTCTCTTTTTTTCATTTTGGAACTAGGGGCTGAACCCCAAAGGTACTTTAAGCTGATCACATTCCCAGGCCTTCTTACATTTTATTTTGAAAGAGAGTATCACTAAGTTACCTAGGCTAGCCTCAAACTTGTCATCCTCCTGTCACAACCTCCAGAGTAGCTGGGATTATATGCATATGCTACTGTGCTGAGCCAGAATAAATTTTTAATATTTAAATAAAAAAATAAGTTTTAATTATATTTGTCAATAAATAATAAAAAATAACACTTTTCAAAATTTAAAAATGTATACTAGGTGGTTTATGAGATTTAAGCCATTAACTAATTAAAACTATTTTTAAGAAAAGAGGACAACTTTAGCATCTCACTTGCTGACAGAAATATGATTGATAAGTATATAAGAACAATACAGCCTACAACTGTGTAAGGTATTACAGACAATATAAATACTTTTTAAATGTCAAGATTCTGAAGGCTTTTAAATAAAATTTAGTCAGAAGGTTCCCACCTTGAGCAAATTTTCACAGAGATCATTAAAGTTCTTATTGAGAGCTTGATTAGTCAGGTTAAGACTGCTTAATCTGATTACTCTTACTGATGTGAACATCTAAATGTGGAAAGACAGAACAGCATGTCATTTTATGATTTTTAACTAAATACTGTAACAATTGATAAAAGTGCCAAATAACAATAATTAATATGGTTTGAAAAAGGATAGTCCTTTTAATTGGCATATGAAGGTCAAAAGCAATGTCAAAAACAAAATAGATATTTAGGTGGAACTTATTAAATAACTTATATGCTATCTGCTTAAAATAAATAAAAAGTTTACCTGTATTTCTGATGTCCAATTATTTATACCAGGCATAATTTCTGTATTGCAACTATAAAAGCCTGCCAAAATAAATTATGATTAAAACATATGATAATCTTATTGACTTTGTGTCAAAGAATAACATTTTTCAATTATATGAAATTCTAACTGTAAAACTTTTCATTCTTTTTTCTAAAACTCTTTACCTGCAAAAACTCTTTAAACCATCCTAATAATTACAGAGTTTTTCATATATAAACAGAAAAATATTTAAAATCAGGTGTACCTAAGTTCTAACATAAGTATTTTTTAGTTATGTGTTTTAAGCCTTGAAGCAGCAAAGTATATGACAGAATGTCACACTATGATAAAGCCTTTAAAATAAGGTTAGTACTCTCACAATCATGAACTAAAATGCTGATAAATGAAACTAGTTTTATCTCAAAGGTAATTTCTTCTGTTCACCTGAAGGAGGAGGAACATCGGTAAGCAGAGAATGCACATCTTCCATTGCATCAGTGTCATCAATCTGAAAACAGAAAGGTTAAAACTGTTGGCATATTAGCAGTGAGAGCATAATTATTCCAAAATTTTTAAATTAATATGTTTTCTTTTTCTTTTACTTATTTGTTCTTTTTAGATGTACACAACAGTAGAGTGCAAGGTGGTAGAAGATGTTCAGTGGAGCAGACAAAGGGAATGAAGGGAAGGGAGGGGAGAAGAGAATAGGAAAGACGGTGGAATGAATCTGATATATGAACTTTCCTATGTTCTTATATAAATATACCATCAGTGAAACTCCACATGTACAACCACAAGAATGGGATCCTAATTAGAATAAGTTATACTGTTCCCAATTTTTAAAAAATTACTTTATTATTTATTAAATAGGAAACTTAAGAATCAAGAAAAAGTAGAGCCTTTTTTCCCTAAGTTAAAATACATAACATGAAAAAGTAGCTTGGGCTGGGATTGTAGTTCAGTGGTAAAATGCTTGCCTTGCATGCGTAAGGCACTGGGTTCGATCCTCAGCACCGCATAAAATAAAAAAATAAAGATATTGTGTCCATCTAACAACTAAAAAAATTTAAAAAAAATAGCTTAATAGCAAATTTCTTCATAGTATTAATTACAAATACTTCTAAGTAAAATATTTTATAAATTAAAGTAGGCTGAGTTTTTTTAACTAGACTTTGCTCAAGCTTTTATAAAAACATGTTTCAAAAGACTTACAAAAACACCATAAGCAATCAGTATCTCAATGTTTAAACTCATAAAATATAATTAAGAAGAATCTTTTCATCAAATAGAGTTGCTTTCCAATGGAATTAAATAGGGATAAAATTTAAATGCATATCTAAAATAAGTATGTCTAAATTAAATCATAGTGTTCTCATTTCACAACATTTCCATTGTGAATAATAGTGAAAATATCTAGCTGGACACATATTGACATTCACCTATATAATCCTTCCCCTCACATCACCCTTAGGATTCAATCACTTTCACTCTCACTTCAGCTTAGATACCCACTGCCATATCTCAACCCACTGTTCCTAAATGCTCCATTTGTAAGATCTCAGGCATTCTCCAACCATAATCTCTTTGCACTGTCTCTTAATGAATCCAGTCCTCTGCCCACATCTGAAGCACTCTTCCCTACTCAGACTCTCAATCTCCATTTCCACCCCAACATAATTCTACTACCAGCTTCCAGCTTCACTGAGATCAAAACATCTGATTTTTTTCTCTCTCAACTTGTACCCTCATTCAGTTTCCTTTCCTTTGGATTTTAGGGCACTTCAGATTTTTGGATTAGGAACATTCAATCTATATTTTCATATTATTTCAATTCATACACAAATTGTTTCAGTACCAAATGCATTATTCCATCAGTCATTAAAATCTGTTATTTTCAGGTATGTGCAATTTCCATAATAAAACTTTACTGATATTTATCAGTTGTAATAACACAAAAGTATCACATCAATTTAGGATCTAATTATGAACTGTACAATCTTCCAAAAGCTTTAAGAATTAAACCTGAGACAAAATTACCTCCAAAACAAAAGCATCTTTTTTCCCATGTGAAAGATCTAATTCCATAACTTCATCAGAACTTTCTGATTGAGATCTTAAAAGTCTTGAGCGTTGTCTAGGTTCTGGGATGGGTGATCCTATAATCTCTTCAGATATCTCCTAAAAGAAATATAATTGCTTTATATCATGTGAGGCTATATTTTTCAGTCTGATTTTTAAACTTTCATATAAATAGACAACTTCCAACAGAGAAAAAAAAATCTGTTCAATATATTTAATTAACTCTATATTTAAGTATAACCTTTTTACCTATTTATAGAGGATATGGTTATTTCTTGTTATCCATAATCACAGCCTTAATGATGAACTAATCTCGAAATATATAACTGTCACAGAGACAAGGCAAAACTGACGTCTAGTGTACAGAGAAGACATTATAATAAGCTCAGAAATCCATCACTCCTGACTATGTGCATTTTCTACTTAGCATTTTAAAGTCTTAATTAGCCATAAAAATTCAAAGAAATATTTCCTAAAATAATTACTCATCTTTTAAATCCCTTTTTACCCAGAGGTAATTTTCAAAGGTCCATAGAGTAAAATATAAAGTATCAGAAACATGAATATGTGAACAGATACATATATACACACATACAATGCATACATTTGCTGTGCAACTTATCGAGCTAAATAAACTCTAATAGCTAGAATAATGATAATGTCAGTGTATAGTGAAATCTCACATGGATTAGTGAGTTTTCCCTATTACACAGTCAATGATCTCAACTACAAAAGGTTCTAAATCACTATTGGCCACAAAGAATAATAGAAACATGTGGATATGTGAGCACAAGCCTATCATTGATATACCTGAGCTATCTTACAAAATCAAGGAAATTATACGTAACAGTTTTTCAAAAATAGAATTTTAAATGTTCATTGCTAGTGCATACCTTAGGTAAAAGTTGACCACTGCAGTTTCACAGCATAATAATCTATGGAGTACTTTCACATCCATTTATTTTATTTGCATTTCAAATTAACCTGCCCTATATAAATTTGATGGGATGCACAATATAAATGACTACAAAATGAGAAAGAGCCAGACTTAGTAGCACATGCCTTTACATAATACCAGAGACTTGGGAGGCTGAGGCAGGAGTATCCCAAGTTTGAAGCCAGCCATGACAATTTAGTGAGACTTTGTCTCAAAACAAAAAGCAAAAGGGATGGAGGTGTTGCTCAGAGGTAGAGTACTCCTAGGTTGAATCACCAGTACCACACATACACACACACACACAATAAAAGAAATCAACTGCGATCCAAGGTAAAGAAATTTGCCTGTTTGAAGACTAGGTAAAGAACTTGTCTAAAACAGTTCTTTTTTTTTCCTTAGTGCAATGTTTTCTCACCAGATACCACATTTCTTTTTATGATTTCATGGTAGTTGAGAACTGTTATTTCTCTGTTCACTACATCACTGACCTAATAAATATAACTGTCTAGTACTTAATATATTTAAGTTTCATATTGAGGTTTCATTACTAATACTATTATTCTAAAAGTTTTCTATCTTATTTTGATACCTTATATTACCTTACAGTTTGATTATGTCATACTACATCTCAACATTAAAAACATTTTTCAGTGTATTAAGAAAAAAAATCAAACAATCATCACATCTAGAGTTATCTTCCCAAGACAAGGGGCACACTGATCCATATTTTCATGGTGCACATACATTGACTGCTGTACAAAATTAAAAAGACAAAACTATAATGTATATGGTGGCCTGGTAATTAATTTTGTGTACTAACTTTGTCAAACAACTGAGATGTTATTCCAAAGGATTATAATGCAAAGTATTTGAAACAAGGACATATTAGCAGATTCATAAATTGATGAATCTTTTTATGGATAAATAGTCAACTTCAACACACTAAAACCATACATGCTAAAATCTTTTTAAAATTGTGAGAGACTTACTCTCTTCTCAAAATATAAGCTGTGTGACATATAATAACAATTCAATAAGTACTTACTGAATAAAGTAACAATTCACACTCTTAATTAAATACATCTCTGTCTTCAAGGAGCTATACTGTCATCCCTCGGTATCTTTAGGGAATTGGTTCTAGGACTCCTCAAAGATTAATTAAGATCTGTGGATGTTCAAGCCCCTATATAAAATGGTACAGTATTTACATATAACCTACAATGTCCTTCTGTGTTCATTCATTCATTCTCTCTCCCTCCTTTGCAGCACTGGTGATCAAACCCAGGGCCTTGTGCATGATAGGCAGATGCTCTATCACTGAGAAACATCCCCAGCCCCTCCTATATACCTTAAATTATTTCTAAATTATTTATAACTAATATATTATAAATGATATAATATCAAAATAAGATAGAAAACTTTTAGAATAAGGTATCAAAATAAGATAGAAAACTTTTAGAATTATAGTATTAGTAATGAAACCTCAATATGATATCCAAATTATTTCCTTTGTGGAATAAATGATATAATATATTAGTTATAAGCAAATAGTTGTTATATGGTGTTATTTAGGGAATAATAAGCAGACAAAAGCTGTTTATTTTCAGTACAGCTACAATTTTTTTCTCAAATATTTCTGAATCAAAGTTGGCTGATTCCCAGATGATGAACCATGGATATAGAAGGCTGACTATATTATACTGAAGGAAGACAGACAATAATATGTAATAAGCAGTGTGACTAGGAGACATTACGGGACAACAGGAACACAACGGAGGAGGAGTCATTCTTTTATGGCAGGTCAGAATGGATTTAAAAAAGTGATAAGCAGGGTTGAGGTTGTGGCTCAGTGGTAAAGCCCCTGCCTTGCATGTGTGAGGCCCTGGGTTCAATTCTCAGCACCGCATATAAATACATGAATAAAATAAAGGTCTATCAACAACTAAAAAAATATTTTTTTAAAAAAGTGATAAGCACTATTTAGTAAAAGAGTTCAACTTATTAAAAATAAAAAACAAAAAATAAATGAAGCTCTAACATGTAACTTCACAAAGCATTCTCCCCAAATGGCAGAAACACTACAAACAGATGTTCCAACACCAAAATACAATTACAAAAGAAAAATGTACAGCTAACAATCACTCATTAAGATGGAGTATGTGGAGGCTGGGGTTGTGGCTCAGTGGTACAGCACTTGCCTGGCATGTGTGAGGCACTGGGTTCAATTTAGTGAACACCACATAAAATAAATAAAAAATAAAGGTCAATTGACAACTAAAAATAAATAAATATATATATGTATGTATGTATATAAAAAGATGGAGGATGAGAGCTTTTACAAAGGTTATTTTTCAAGTATTAGTATATTAACACATCAATAGTTTGATTCAACATAAAGAAGCTCTAAGTCAGTGTTGTCCAACAGAAATACAAAGGAAGTCATACAATTAAAAAAAAAATTGATGTCATCACAATAAAGTAAAGAAAAACAGATTAAATTTGTGTATGTGTGTGTGTGTGTGTGTGTGTGTGTGTGTTGCTGGGCATTGAACCCAAGGCCTTGTACATGCAAGGCAAGCTCTCTACCAATTAAGTTATATCCCCAGCCCCAGATGAAATCAATTTCGGTAGAAGACTTTAACTTGATATATCCAAAATATTAAATTTTCAACATGTAATCAATACAAAAATATTCATGAGATATTTTACATTCATTTTCATATTTAATCTACAAAATTCATTGTGTACTCTACACTTGGAACAGATCTCAGTAAGACTCATCACACAACAAGTGCTCCAATGGCTACCACACTGAATAGCACAGCTCTAAGCATTAGCCTTAAAATTCCTCTCAGCTTCACAACTTTGCTAATCTAATATGACAAAAGTTATCTGTCTGAAGTGAGAATTCAGATGCACTATTGTAGAAGACCACAAAAAAATGCGTGGTCCATTTTGATATCCAAATTATTTCCTTTGTGGAATTATTTCATATTAGAGACTCATAGAAACTCTAACACATCTTTCTTTCAATTCACACTGATGACAAGGCATCTGTAGGGGAGGAAATACTGTGATACTGCAATTTTGGCAAGAAAACTGACTATGGAAATGACAGACAAGCAAATTATAAAAAAAGAAGCTGTAATGACATATTTTCCTTTTCTTTTACTGTACATAAACAATCTTTATTTTTATTAAAATAAAGAGCATTTATAATTTTATGCATACAATCAAAAAACAAACATTTATTGAGAAGCTACTACAAGGAACTTTTCTAAGTTTAAGAAATATAGCCCTAGCCGGGCACAGTGACACACACCTGTAATCTCAGCACTTTGGGAGGCTGAGACTGGAGAATTGCAAGTTCAAAGGCAGCCTCAGCAATGGCAAGGCACTAAGCAACTCAGTGAGACCCTGACTCTAAATAAAAACACAAAATAGGGCTGAGGGTGTGGCTCAGTGGTCGAGTACCTCTGAGTTCAATCCCCGGTACCAAAAGAAAAAAAGAAAGAAATACAGCCCTGAGCTGGGGTTGTGGCTAGAGCGCTTGCCTAGTATGCATGAGGCACTGGGTTCGATCCTCAGCACCACATTAAAAAAAAAAAAAAGAAAGGAAGGAAGAAATACAGCCCTGATAGAGTTTCATTCCACTGGTTTTAACAGCCAACAGACAAAAATCAAAAGTTGCCTGCACGTGTGTATGTGTCGTAAGTCATATACACACACAGAAAAGTTATAGAAAACAATAAAACAGAAAAGGATGAAAGGAAGTACCAAAAATGGTCTGCAGAATTACATTTTAAACAGAGTGGTCAGTGTAGGACTTCTCAAAAAGGAAACATTTGTATAAAGATGTTAAGGAAAGTGCAAGAACAAGTAACAAAGAGAGCTAATCTTAATCAAGCATGTAGCACACACCTATAGTCCCAGTTGCTCAGGAATTTGAGGCAGGAGGATCACTTGAGCCCAGGAGTTTGAAGACCAGCCTGGGCAACATAGTGAGACCTTAAACCCCCCTCTGCCAAAACAAACAAAAAAACAAAACAAAACAAAACACCAACCACTAACTTAATAAATCCTTTATATCCAAAATAAGATGACCTAATAATAAGCAGTATATTCACAATATAGAATTATTTTACTTACTGGAGGATTGATTTCATATAATTCTTTGTTCTTAGCAATTGTGTCATTTATCTTCTTTTGCATATGAGAGATATGCTGTTCATATGAACCATCATTAGGAGTCTTCCCAGCAATCTGAATACCACCAGGCGTTGGTAAAGCTGCTAAGTATACACCTGTGGCAGACTTCCAAAATAGGAAAATAATCAGATAAAATATGTAAAGAATTATGGTCTTTAAGTTTTCATATTTAGGAGCACAATCTTTGCTCTGTAGGAAAACACAACAAAGCATGAGTATACACAGGCTATCTCTAGAAGGGCATACCACACTAAAGCCTAACTCATAACAGGAGGTGTTTTCCTCTGGGGAGGATCCTGGGTGGATGGGACACTTACAGTGTGAAAGAGAAAATTTACTTTTCAGTGCATACACAACAGTATTTTTTTAAGTTTTTACCTTGTAAGTATAAAAAATAGCTGCAATAAAAGAACAATAATAAATAAATAAAAGATTGCTACAAATTTTTTTCATGAATGAAGAGACAATCAACTTTTAATAGTGGCAAAGTAAAAGGGAGCGTTTTACAAGAGAAAAAACTGAAGTCCAGGATATTGAACTTACTCAAGACCACATTCAATAAATGTGAAGATATTTAATCCAAGTTATTTATCACTGCAAAACTCAAGACAATTTCACTATATCACCATAATTGCCAAAAGTTTTTTTTTACTTGATGTAGATTTATTTTAAATATTTAATGAAATAACTATTAATTTCAGACTCTGAAATAGTTACCACAAACTATTAGTACTGGAAAACTACTATGGGAAATAAAAACAAGATAAAATTTACATGTGTGTTTATGCTTATGCTACTGCTACTACAAGCAGAGCAAAAAATTAAGAAGTATAAACAGCAAACTGTTAACATCAAAGGGGTAGAATGGGAAAGAGAAGATAATTCTTTTAACTTTGGATATTTATGTATTTTGAATTTTTAATAATTATTTTTAAATAATCAATTGACAATTCAGTCAAAATTCACCCTAAAAGGAGCATGACACTCTACAATGAAGTCTGAGCAGACCAAACTGATCTCAGGAGCTCTTTCTTGATTTGTTCACTAGCATCCATCACCACACCCATAACCCAGTGTCTGATGCTCAATTGCAGAACCCCTACTATGCTGCATGAAGCCTTACATAAGCAGCTTTCTTAGCTCCATTCATTAATGAGGCAACAGCCTTGAATGGCTGAATACCACAGAGTGTAGAATCAGACTGGGCTGTTTACAGTCCGGTTCAAGCACACATAACCATAACACTTTGTAGTCTCAACCTATTATAGCTTTTGTATTTTCCTCTTGTAAAGTTGAAGACAGTATTACATTCCTTCCAGTCTAGCACAGGACCAGACACCTAGTAGGAACTCATGAGAGTATTAGCTATCCTTGAAATCTTGAGATTTAAGTAGAGAAAATGTAAAACAGCACAAAGAACAAAATATCAAACAGCTATAATTAGTGTCACTTAGTGATCAAGAAAGAAAAGGTGAGTATGAATCAGAAAATCATATTTGAGTCAACCTTAAAATTATATCAGGGACATAAACTGATTCTACAGGACTCAACCATCAGAAATGTTTGATATAGTTGACAAATTAGTTTTTAAACCTCTAAATTTGAATCTAGTTCTTAGTTCCCAGAGGTACTCATCAATTGCTAGTCTTGTATTCGGCCCAAATTATTTATTTATGTTATGTTTTTGCCAAGCATGCAAATTTTTAGACCTCTGAATTAAACATTTTTCTCCAGGTAATCTGAGTATCAAATATCTTAACATAAACCAGATTAACTTCATTATTACAAATTTCTCTTGCTAAAAATATTATGATACCTAATCAGTATATCATTATAACATAATTCTCCCCTACATACATTCATATATTTGCTCTTATAAAAAAGACACATGAAATAGTAAGCAATTTGGCATTTTGTCTACAAAATATAAATATATATACTCAAAAAAATTCCAAGTTCCATAAATTTCTTAAAATTAAACATCTATGCATGTCTTAGAAAGATGGCAAGAGAATTCCAATTTGAAAACTGTCAGTGACACAGACAAAAATCCTAGCTGGCAAAGATCTAGAAAACAAAAGAATTTCCAAAAATACTGATTAGATTCCATATGATCATTATGTTTTGCAAACACCTATTTCTCTGGGTCCCTTACTATTTTCGAAAGTAACACTAACTTTCTCCATTGACATCTTTCCAAGACAGAACTCATTTTCTCACAAGGCAAGGGGAACATGAAATGGAGATAGAGTTTTGCCTAGTCTCACATTTTACTGGCACTTAAGAACATACATATTTTGCCAGGCATGATGGTGCACACCTGTAACCCTAGCTGCTTGGGTAGTGAGGCAGGAAGATAACAATTTTGAAACCAGCCTGGGCAACTTATCGAAACTCTATTTCAAAATAAAAAGTTAAAAGGCTGGAGTGCAGTTCAGTGGTACAGGGTATGCCTGGAACGTGCAAGGCCCTGAGTTCAATCCCCTGCATGAGGAAAAAAAGATACTCACACAATATTTTATTACGCATTCCACTGTTGCCCATAGGTACACATTAATGATGAAGATTACTTCTCTAACAGTAGGCAGGAAAACTTTTAGCAATGTCTGCAAACATGTTTGGTTATCAGAACTAGAAGGGTGCCATTAGTATACACTGGGTAGAGTTAGGGATGGTGCCTAACATCTACAATAAAGAAGACAGCACCCAGAAACAAGGAGTTACCCTGCACAAATGTCAACAGTGTCACGAGGTAAAAACCCTGTTTTAGTGATCTGTAAACAATAATAAAATCTGAATCCATAGTGGTCAACTTACTTATAAATTACAAATGATAATTTTTAGACATTTAACTACTAAGGTTATGGTCACAGTCCCTTTAAAATATGTGAAAGCCTACACCAGAGTCTTCACTTCTAAAAAGTCCCCAACCCTTACAGGTCTTGATGTCAGTTTCTTCTACTAAGTCTTTTAAAAAGACTGAATCGCATAAAACAGAATCTAATACAACAACAGAAATCACAAAACCAAAAGTTTCTAAACTTACTGCTAAGCCCATCAACATATTTTCACCCACTGTGATCTGAATTCTTAGTCCAAACAAAGCATTCATTCCCTTGAGTTTTAGTTTATTCATTAGCTGAGTATGTACTTCATATTCCATAAATGGCAACAGATTACTGATAGCTGTAGCATTTGCTTCTGCCTGTGCTTTCTTTTTTAAGCGACATAACCTGTAAAGAAGAACAATTCAGTCAGTGGACCGTATTCTTGATAGTATCTTAAAGAAATGTCAAACAGTTCAAAGCTTTCTAAAAGTGTACTTAATAAAACATTTATTTGGGAGGGGGGTTGTGGCTCAGTGGTAGAGTGCTCGCCTCGCACGTATAGAGCACTGGGTTAGATTCTCAACACTACATAAAAATAAATAAATAAAAAATAAAGGTATTGCACCCATGTACAACTAAAAAATACTTAAAAAAAATAAAATAAAACATTTATTTGTTCCAAATACGCTTATTAAGTTATATCAATAATATTTTCTGCCATTCTTGTTACTATGTAAACTCATTAAGTCATATTTCAATAAACAAATGAAAAATTTCAAAATGTTTAAATGAAATAATATTGATCAAATCACTAGACAATATTAAAATCTAACATTCCCAATTGCCTATGATTATATGAGAGATGGATAGCAAAGGGAAAAATTATTTTACTCATTAAAAGAACACAAAAGTTACTTGACCATCTATTATGGACCAGAAAGGCTATCTTCAAAGGGACAATACATTAATATATTATTTTTCAGCAGTAGCAATAAAAGGCAGAAGGCAGTAGTAAAAAGCTATCTTCAGAGCTGAGGTTATGGCTCAATGGTAGAGTGCTTGCCTCACATGTGTGAGGCAATGGGTTCCATTTCTCAGCTCCACATATAAAGAAATGAATAAAATAAAGGCCCATCAACAACTAAAAATACATATTTTTTAAAAAGCTATCTTCAATGAACTGAAAGAAAATAACTGCCAGCCCCAAATATGTTTTAAATATAAAAATAAAATAAACACATTTTTCAGACAAACAAAAGAGATAGTTCATCACCAACAGACGCATTAGAAGAAATACTAAAGGATAAATATTTCAGGTAAAAGAAAAACAATCCCAAATGGAAGATCTAAGTTAAAAAAGGAATAAAGTAAATGACTTAGGAACATATTTTAGAAGAAAATTCAACATGACTTTATAATGAATTTGATGTGGAGAGGTTGAGAAAGAGGACAATACCAAAGACCAAATTTCACATGAGGAATTGGGTAGAGAAAGGTAGTTATTTATTCAAAAAGAAAAGACCAATCTGAAAGAAGATAAGAAAATCAGCAGTTCTACTTGGATCAAGTATGAGATGTCTATGATATATCAGAACAAGTACACAGGTATATGGATCTGAAGAACAGAAGCATGTTATTTAGAGTTAATAAATTTAGGAGTCATGGACATATAGATAGCATATAGATTTACAAACTGACAGAGGGTTCAAACCCCTGGCTCTCAAAAATCACAAAATAAGGAGTCATCAAAAACATTAAAGACCATATAGAGAGGTAGGAAAACATAAGAAGGTGTGACATTGTTAAGTAAAAGGAATTTCAAAAAGGAGAAAATGACCAACTGTGTCACTAACTGGTGAGATGTCAAGTAAGATGAGGACAGAAATGCCCAAAGGACTTGGTAACCTTGCAGTTGGTGAGGACCTAGGTAGTTAGTTGATTGCTATATGTGTGTCACAATTTAGAATTTCCTACTCCAGTGAATTTTTTAAAGCAATCTCAACAGCTAAGTGAAGTGGTAGAAGAAGCATTACATAATACTGTTTTTTAAAATAAAAGGTCAATTTCCACAATATACATTGTTATAGTTTAGATATGAGGTAGCCCCCAAATGCTCAAGTATTAGACAATGCAAGAATTTTCAGAAGTGAAACCATTAGGTCATGAGAGCTAAACCTAATCAGTGAATTAGTTCACTGATTGGATTAACTGGGAGGTGGCTACAGGCAGGTAGGGCATTGCTAGAGGAGATGGTTGCTGGAGGAGATAGTCACTGGGGCCTGTCTTTAGGTTTTTATTTTGTCCCAGCTCTCTCTGCCTACTAGTTGCCATGTCCTGAGTTGCTTTCCTCCTGCATGCCCTTCCACCAGGATGTCCTACCTCATCTTGGTTCCAAAGCAACAGAGTTAGCCTTCAATGGACTAAAACCTCTGAAAATGTGAGCCCCAAATAAACTTTTCCTCCTCTGAAATTGTTTTTGACGGGTCTTTGGTCACAGTGGCAAAAAAGCTAACTAAAACATAGAATGTCATTTAAGCAGCCTATGCTATGTCACGTACCTAGACTGTAAGGAGGTTAATAATATTTAAGTATTATTAACCATGATGAATATTTGTACAACATTTAATTATTTAAAAACTCCTTCTGTACATAATCCAATTTGAGTTTCATACAGAGATATTTTTCCTCCTAATGTATATGGAATAAAATACAAGGTTCCAATAGAACTGTACTGCCTATCCAGGATCAAACAGGTAGGAAACAATAAATATTCCTAAGTCCATGACTGATAATTTTTTAGGGTCAACAAATACTGTGTTTACAAACATACCTTGCTTGAATGAGACAACCTTTTCCAATAACTATTGCATCTGTTGGGAGGTCTATAGTTGTAAAGAGAACATCAGGAACTTTTTGTTTCCTGCAGTTATAGCAGTATGTGAGATGAGCTGGAAATGGCATATTCAATTCATCATATGGTATATGGCAAAATCCACAGCCTGCAGGCAAATTTTCTTCAAGTCTATATAAATACATTAAGAAAAAACAAAGAAAGAAAGAATTTTTCAGTTCCCAGTACACACACCAAAAATAAAAAAGGCACTCCTTTAAAACCTACAATTTTTTTCAGAAATAAACATTATATACTTAGTACTTCTGTACAAACTACACAACTTCTACCATAGTAGTAAGAGTACCACTATGACTGGTAAGAATATCAAATGACCATAAAATCAGAATTATACATTGTCCCTATGAGAGTGGCTTTAAAATAGAAAACCATTTTGTACCAATTTTGTTTGATGACTTATCAGCTTACCAATACCACTATTGTTCCAAAGGTACTATATAAAAACAGATAGATGGACAATAAGGGTGACATTTTCCTACTGACTGACAAAATGTAAACACAAAAAAAAGTCCTAAGGGAAAAAGAACATTTTACAATTAACTTATTCATTAATTGTATAAAAACAAATGTATTTACAAAGAAAAACAGGTAAGTTAAAAACAGGTGTACTCTAAAATTTCTAATTTCCAATGAGTATTCTAACACTCTGACAAACCAAATGCCAATATCAAAAATGACGAACATATCATAAATAAACCACAAGCAAACCATCTACACCTCCCCATTCACTGTAAAATGCCTGTTTGTGAACTCATTTTAGAATAATGAAACATGCTTTCAGTCAAATTTGAGGAAATCAAGACAAGAACAGAAACACGGTGAAGCTCCATGGAGAACCCCAAACATTCTACAGCCACATCTTCTAGAGCTCTGGGAAGATTTGTCTAGCTCTCTCTAACTTAAGGCAGCCTACTAGAAGTTGAAATTTGGCAAGCAGACAAATTTAAAGGGGAGGAAAGCTCACATTATATATACTAGAAGGCATTCTATAGATTTCTTATATACATTTCACTAAATTTTCATAATAACCTTCTAAATCACATTATATTACTCCAAGTTATTATTATTCTACTGTACAAATAACATTCTCAGATGTTAGAAATATGAGGGAAGTCAAGACAGATCTGAGGGAACTGTGTGACCCTAAACAAGTTACTTAACCTCTCCGAGCCTCCTCTATAAAACTGTAATAGCTACCTAGAAATGTTTGTGGGTTTTTTTTGAGAATTAAGAAAACTACAGCTAAATATACATCCCAAACCCAATCTAATACCTAACAAACAGCAGCAAATACTAGTTCCTCTTAACTTAAAATCAACTCAGGATATTAGCTTGCTAAATCAAACTAAATAGTAAGTAGCAAACCTCATATTTGAATTTCAGTGTGTACTCAAAGCCCATGTTAGGAAGGGGCAAACCACAACAATGTTTAACTAAACACTTCACACAAATTTGAACATAAGTGGTACATCACCATAAAGGATAAGAACAAAAGCATTAAAATTTATGAAAGCATTTGAAATTTGCCTTCTATTCTATATTCTTTGAAAAAATTTTTTTTAGAAAGCACTAATAATTTTATAGCAGGAAAAAAGGTATGTTTGTCTTTCACAACTAGGGATGGCATCTGTTGTCCCAGACTACCATATTAGAAAATTTACTACATCTACCTAAGCTGCAAAACTGAAAAATCCAAAAATGGGAAAAATAATTTATTAAATCAGGTTTCTATCTACTTAAGAATGAAATCTAGCTGGGTGGGCATGTAACTTAGTGGTAGCTGAATGTAGCTTGTCTAGCATGTTCGAGGCCCTGGGTTCAATCCCCAGTACAATTCACACAAAAAGAATTAAATCTACTGACATGTGTTAAGAACTATATTGCAAGACTGAGAAAGTTTACTTTCTCAGTTTCTAAGTTTACTGCAAAAGCAGTTTTCTCAATAGAATATTATAATTGTTTAATATACTTCAAAATGGACCTATTTATAAATGTTGAGACTCTGGAATACGGAATGTTCAACATCTATTTTAATATTGACAAATGAAGAACTTATTGAAGTTCTCTTTTGTCTAGAGCTAAAATATATTTCTTTATTATATTCAGACTTGCCAATTTATACTAAATCTGAACAAATATAAAATTATTTTTATTGTCTTAATTTATGACTAATGTATTAAACTGGGGGAGAAAGCAAACATGCATATTGTGGCATGAAGCATAATTAAGATGTATTTTATTCAGGTGGACTCTGATATCAAACCAATAGCTTATGTGCATGTATATGCTTAAAAAAAGAATATGTGTGTGTTTATATATACAATTGATGGTTTTGTTTGTTTATGAAAACATTTTGACATTTACAGTAACAAAAGTTTAGAAGGACTAAATAAGTCAATCACTAAGTTCATCTTACCAGTGCTTTCAATTTCTGTTTTACAAATACTAAAATCATTTTCCATGAAGTTTTTATATATAATTTTGTACAATATAGTCTTTTGTGAAATAAGAACTTTCTTTTTGAATACTATTTCATGACCTCTTTCTGTTTGAAGGTGAGATAAGGGAGAAAGAGGAAAAGTCAAGTAAAACAAATCATTTCTATATTATAACAAAGTCAAAAAATTCCTCAATTGGTAGTTGTTATGGTTTGGATACTTCATATCCTCCAAAAGCTTGTGTACAAGACAATGCAAGAGAATGTTCAGAGGTGAAATAGTTAGATTTGAAAGTTGTAAACTAATCAGTAGATTAATCCACTGATATGGATTAACTGGGTGGTATCTCTAGGCAGGCAAGGTATGAAAGTAAGTCACTGGGGGCATGCCTTTGGGGTTTCTATTTTGTCCCTGGTGAGTGCAGCTCTCTCTCTGCTTTCTGATTAACATGTTCTGTATTGCTTTCCTCTGCCATTCCCTTCCAACCCTGAGGTATGGACTCTGTCAAGCATGAACTGAATCTCTGAAACCCTGAGCCAAAATAAACTTTTCCCCTTCTACACTCTTCTCATCAGGTGTATTGGTTACAGCAATGCAAGAGCCAACTAAAACAATAGTCGTATGTGTCACTTATCATAACAGCAGAAATAATGTGTGTAATATAGTGCAGAATCCCATACTTACCTGTTACCACAGGTTAGTTAAACATCAGTAAAGTGCTTGGTCCCAATTTCTACACTGTACCACTAGAAGCCACCCTAACAGAGAACTATCCTGGTTCTGAGAGAAAAACAAAAAAGAAACAACCTCTCCCTTCTCTGCCATTACAGAAAAAAAAGGCAGGCTGCCATGACAACCTCTGTTCCAAACAGCCCTCCACGGTGCCATCCTGCAGAAATCGAGGGTTCAGTACAGCTGCTGTGCCAGATGCTGATAAAATACAGACCTCTTCACTGTAAAACAGGAAAAACACAAACAAGTTAATATTTTCATGCAATATAACTTTGGAAAATGCTAAATATCGAAATTATTACAGGAGTGATAAATTCAAGTTAGACTTTATTAAATACTGAATAATATCACAGGATTTACCTTCTAAACCTGGGATAAAAAATGGAAATAACTTTATTAAAATGGAGAGGGCAAGAATTTTCTACAAATTAAAAATTGGTTAAAAAAAGTGAAGTATAATATTAATGACAATAGCTGCCTGGAAGATTTAAATGTTTTAAACTATAAGCAGTAACAAATTACATTGTTAAATTACATTATATTAGAATACTTTTTAATGCATATAAAGTTTTATTAAAATTATTCTAAAAGTATAACTATGTAAATATCTGTATTGCTATAGCTTACTCTAAATCTGAGCAATTATAAAAGTGCCTAGGATAGTATTCAAAATGTACTAAATGGAGCTTAATCTAGATCAATATATGTGATAGAAATTTTATTTTAAAAATAATTTTTAAAAATTCTTTATGTATCACTTACTTTGAAAGCTAAAATAATCAAACAATCAACATAACTACTGAAGGCTATTACCCAAAACAAATGAGACAAGTAGCAGCCCAGGGATGAAATGCTAGACACAAGGAGTACATGGAATAGAACCTTAGGAATATACAGAAGAAATAGTCATGTGAACCATAAGTAAGTACAAGAATGCAGGGCATAAAAGGTACGTGGGCACTGGCAATTTCAGAAGGAATAACATGAGCTTGTGAAGGTTCTGAGTCAAGAGGTTCCAAAGCAGAAGTGCACTTTTAAGAGTTTAATCTAGAACTCTAAGCAGAATGGGTTAGAACAGAAAAAAACTGATCAAGATAGTATATAAATACAAAGATTTTTTTTAAAGGTCTAGAGGGGAAAAAGGAAATTTCTGGCAGATGAATTTGAATTTTTAAGTAAATTCATTGGACTGACATATAAAGCATAGACTCTTGTACCTGTGATCTCTCCTTAAATTCAGTGGCCTAATACTTAGACTTGTGCACCTGTGACCTATCGTCAGCCATGTCATACTCTCTGGCATTCTTCATTTGCTATACCTTTAGCTTTGAACATGCCGCATGCCTTTTCTCTTCATTTATATAATGTATATTCATCCGCCAAGATTAAGTTCAAGCAACAGTTACATCATTAACACTTTATTTCTATCCTCCTTTTGATTTCCAGCCCTCTGGGATCTTGAAGCATCTTGGTAAATCTCAATCATAAAATGGACTATACTAGTCATAATTCTCTAGGGGGGATGTAAATCTAATGGCAAGAGCTATGTCTTTTAAAATCATATCCCTAGAAAATGAAAACCTATAACACTAAATCTATGAATGAGGCAAGACTATCTGTGGGCAAATAAAGCAAAACAAGCATTACAAAGCTGCTAACTACCAAGAGTAGAAGAGCTACTACAGGAATAGAACAATTCAAATGTAATACATAGCCTACTACAGAAAAGGACCACCAAAGGCTGAATAGCATAGCCCCATAATACTGATATTTACTACATTTTAATGATTTTTCTCTAAAATAATGATCACCACAAGAGCAGAGAATCTGGCATTAAGAATTATCCAAGAATAGAAGGTGAAAAATAGGATAGAAAGTGAAATAGCTTCTAGCTGATATAAATCATAAATTTTTTAAGAGGGTGAAAGGGTTCAAGGATACTAAAACAGCAAGTCAAGTCAGAACCAAGGAAAGAAAATGGGAAAATACTTAATAAGGGTCAAAACAAATTAAGTATAAATGAGCAAATGAGTTGGTGGGAAAATATTAGTATCTAAGAGTAAAATTTTAGTTTCAAATTTTTTAAATGGATTAGGGTTAAGAGGTAATGATCCAACCACTCAGGAAACTGAAGCAGGAGGATAGCAAGTTTGAGGCCAGTCTGGACAACTTATTTGAAACTCTATCTCAAAATAAAAAATAAAAAGGATTGGGGATGTAGCTGAGTGGTACAGTGTCCCTGGGTTCTATCTCCAGTACTGCGGGGAGGGGGGCGGGGGGTGGAGATAATGACGTCTGAAGTATGGTTGAAAGTCAAATGGCAATAGAGGACTCTGGTATGAGAAACTTCAACCCAGGCAACTACAAAAAATATGTAACTGGAAGAAATAGAAGAGGAGTAATAAAAGACAGAAGAATGTTTGGAGGTAGGTCTGTGAACAGTAAAATGGCACTGATTTTAAAGGAGTACAGGCTGTTCAAATGAAGGAGAAAAAGGAGCTGAGAACTGAGGATATGGAAGCCCTTTCCTACCTTGGAAGAGTTAGGATGATTTGTTGGCAGAAGGAAGTTATATTCCAGTTGGTAAATGGAGGTAGAATAAGTTTACAAACTTTTAAGACACTGGGCAATTCATTTATAAAAGATCAAGAGTTCCAATATACTAACATAAGGAGTCTGCAAAGTCACAAACTGTAGTAAAACAGTGTTTATACTTGCTATGTGCCAGTATTATACTCTCATTTACTCCCTGAAGGACTTTACTTGGATAGGTTTTGTTTTCTCCATTTTAATGAATAAATTGAAGCTCTCAGAGGAGTTGAGCATCATTCCCTAAGCTTCACAGTGATTAAGTGGGAAAGATAGCACATTAAATGTGGCCCACAGCACCCCAAAGCCTAAGCTCCGGACCATCCCTATTCTTTGCTTTACATTTGCATAAAGCTTTTTCTCCTTTCATGTGAAAAGCTAGATTCCAGTGTCTAGAAAGCCAAGGCATCTAGAAAGCCAAATTGTCATCATCATTTACCAGATGCTGGTTGATTCACTGTAGCCCACTACAGCATGACAACCTAAGGCTTTAGCATGTGATTTTATTTCTTGTCTGATTTCTGCCCACCATGCATCACGAGTTTCCGGTTCATCTGAAAAATAAATTTTAAATCAGTTCACTACTCAACAGCACATTGTATTTATGAAAAAGCAATGTTGAAAATAAACATACTATTGGAGGTAAAGAAGTACTGCTCTACAACATATTTTTACACTTAACATCTTTAAAATGCTACTTCTCAAAAAGCATAAGATTTAACATTTTTAAATTGGTTACTATAAAACAAACCACTCAGCTCTTTGCTTTATTACTTTAAGGGACATCTATAGGCATGTATTTCATTAGACACAACTTAAAATGTACATCTAGTTTCCAGATTCTAAACTTCACTGAGAAGATACCCTATGTCTCACCTGTGCGACTTACGTGTCACATTCATAAAGTTAATATAAATTCTGATTTCATTTCCTGGTACCTGTTTTTATAATCCACTATATTCTGGATTCTTTCCAAGACAAAGACTTGTGAATGTTAAAAGAGAAAAGGCTATATGCAGCCATCCTTCTACAGAGATGTGGGTACTAAAGCATGAAATAAGGGGATCGGCCAAACAAAACAGAAAGCAAATACATCTAAAAGATTAATACATATAATTTGGCTAATGTATAAAGGATAAATTTCAGATTGAACATAATAAACTTTATATATGGCTCTTTAGGTCTGAGGCTGTATGCTCAGTGGTAAAGTGCTTGCCTAGCATGCAGGAGGCCTGGGTTCAATTCCCGGCACTGAAAAAAAAAAAAAGACAAGAAAAGCTTAGACTAGCAGAATTATATTTTATTGCCACAGAGAAGTCTAATATTGCTTGCAATGGAGTTTTTTAAATGGAGTAGATGTCACACATACTTCCTAATCACTTGCATTTAGCTGCAAACTATTGGTGAACAGCAGCTGCAAATTAGAGTAGATTTTTACCAGCAAAGATGTTAAAAACAGAACTGAATAGTCTATAATTAGCATATCCTGATTTGTTTCTTTTTGTGGCCTATTCCCATTTGGGAACAATTTTAAAACTTAATCAGCTTTAGATAGGGTGCTAAGCTTTCATTGTAAAGTTTCCATAGAAAAGGAACTATTAAAACTGAAAACCAAACACTCTCACACCAGTTTCTATTTTTAAATTTCAGTATATATATCCATTTCAAAATAAGTAGAGTAAGTGGAATTATACTCACTATTAAAATAGTGAAGACAGCAAAGTAAAAAAAATTAGGAAGCTTGTTATAGCTCACATTCCTATGAAGTGATTGTTTCCTCCACAGGGAGGAGATCAGCAAAAGGTAGAAATGAGGAGATAAAAGCCAGAACTACAAATAATGCCAGCCAGTTCTTGAATTAAAGTTTTGGATCCAAGACAGAGCTACCCTAAAACTTTCTTTCAGAAGAAAAGAAAGAATGCAGACTTCAGGAAACTGAGGAAAGATCAAAGTACAAGATAAAATAAAGAAGGAAGAGAAATAGAAAAGACTACAATCTGTTAGCAGTCAATACTATGAATTAAGAAATGTGTGAAACAATTAGGAGGCCCTATTATATTGCACAAATACTACTATGTTAAAGTCTTTCTTCACATTTGTAACTGAAATGTGTACATAAACAGCACAGATACACTTTAAAGCTCAAATTTGCTTTTTCTTCTAAGACATATGCGCTTGTGTACCACTCTGAACATCCATTTAATATCCTTTTCTAAAAGAGAATTTTATATAAGACAAACGATTACTCAAGTAATTGCTCTCATCTATCAAATTATTTCTGATTCTGAGAAAACATATCACAAATAACAATAGAAGTATAACTCAGTTTAGAAAATAACTTTTCCTAAACGAGTGCATGAAGTAAAAGAACCAACTTCTCTTAACTCATTATTAGAATCTGCTACTTACTTTTTAAACCACTTTGAAAGTTTAAAATATTATTTCCTAAAGTCAATAACTGTATATGATATTTTTTAAAAGAATGGGTTTTCTTAACATTAGGTTTGCCTACATCTGTACCGTAACAAATACATGGTAGCTTCTCTGGTTTAAAAATGAACTTTACAGGAAATAATCCATATTGCTTTAAAAATTAATTTAAAAATGGAGAAAGCTACTTATTATTTTAAGTTCAAAAAATATTTATTTAGAAATGGCCAACATGTTTAAATGGAAAAATATGTAATAATTCCTATGAAATACGTGTAACCACATAGAATACAAAAGTTACCTTACATCAAACTTACCTTGGTATAATACATAAAATAATCAGGTAATTAAACCAAACACCATGAAAGAATAGTGATTGATTAAAAAAAACAAAAAACAAAAAAACACAGGAAAAGCTGAATGCAGCGCAAGTGGAGCATTCGTATTCTTCGGACAAGTTCACAAGCAGCCTTTATTTTGACACATGAGCCACACAACTGCACATGGGGATGCCATTATTGTACTTAATAAAGTATTTACAAGTTTAATAAAAAGCTAGAGAGTTACATAGCATGGGAGCTAAGGAAGCAAATGGCATATGTCCATATTCCAGAGAATTTGTTAATTTTGGTTTTGGGCTAAAGCAAAAGCTCAAGGAACAAAGGGTTTGCAAAGCAGATTCAGCATACAGGAGCCAGGAACAGTGATATTTTGGCGCATGCTTGGATCAGGTGACAGTACAGACTGAAAACTATGGCAGCTCACTGAAATGGTTACAGAAAGTAATGGCCCTAGATTCTAGGTGAAAGCAAGGCAAGCATACAGTAGGGAGCACTTAATCACAAATTAGTAATCGTATTAACAATAATAATCTATAACGAGGAACCAAAGGATGAATTTTGTGTCTATTAAATTTAGGAATTATTTAATTATAATAAAATTAAGATTAATCAATTTATTTAATATTAAAGAAAAAGCTAAATTGATCTCAAAGCCTTTATTACATTCAGGCCAGAAATAATCCAGAGAATCCTCAAAGAGTAATTATAATTAAGACTAACTTATTAACAATAAAAATTGAGATATATCACAGTATTTAATTACTATAATAGAATTTTTAAGGTTTAAAAACTGCTAACTACATTTTTATAGGAAACACACTATTGAATCTGAATTGTTTTATTCATCCTACAAAGTTAGACAGTTGAGAATCTATCATAGTTATATAAAAGGCAAAACAGAGTTTGGCTCAAAAATTTATGACAACTATACCTGTCACACATGAAACTGGATACAATCTGGTTATTTGAAGGATATACAGCTGAGATGTGAGCTCATCTTTAATAAACAGTTCAAAGATATTTAAAATATATATGTATATATCTTCACTTTAAATACCATGCTTCTCCCAATAAACTATAGAACTGTTTATAATTTTAAGAAGATATCATTTTAAGAAAACTTAAAATTTAATTATTATATAAATCATATTTCACACTCTTAAGTTTTTCTTCTATGGGTCAAAACTCCTCATAGATAATATCACAAATCCTTTAATATATCCTTTTAATTGTAGGATGAACTGAGCTCTAAATCAGTATCTCACTGCCTTAGGGATAATGTTAGCACACGTGAGCTGACATCAAAATTAATTCATTTATACTACTAATACTTTCTAGAGCACGATCACAGCTTGATATCTTGCCATCTTTTTATTATTTTATCTTATTTCTGAAGTGCAGGTAAAATGGGTAATGATTCTTAACAGTTTATATCTGTGTCTCAGAAAATTAAAAAACTGGTAAACTCAATACAATGTGCCTTTATTAAACTCAATCCCTTTGAGATTTTAGACATTTGCACACTTCCAACTATGAAATAATGACTTCCTGAAGTGTTAAATTCAGTTCTATTTTTACATAGCTCTGGAAGAGAACATGTCTACCCTGAACAATTTTTTTAATCCAGTTGAAAGAAAAAAAGGAAATAGAGTTATTCAACTTAATTTTTAAATGGCCAAGAGAGAGAAAGTATTAGGTTGGATCAAGTAAAGGTTTCTAACACAATGATAATCTATATTATTAAGGATAGCATGAAAAGCTATGTTCCCAAATACCTAAAGGAATATTCTAATCAGTAACAACCTTAAGGAAGATAAATTTCTCCTAATGAAAGAGAAATTACAGAGTTTAGGTTCAAGGAGTATACAACCTCAAACTAGGTGGGGATTAGTAATAGACTAAGAAAAGGAGTCTTGTCATTATGGAAGATGTCACATGCAAATACAGAGCAATCAAGACCTAGTTAGAAATTTGGGATGTTAGGATAGTCGCTGGCATGTAACCCATTTTGGACTATATTGGAGTATAGTCTTTGTTATCTGTTTTAAAAACCCACTCAGATATGTACTCTACTCAACTGTGAAATTTCACTGTTTCTATATATAGCACAACTGCATATTCATTATTACAAAATTATGGGTAATATAGAAAAGCTCATATATCACATATGTTACATTTATGCCTTCTTGAACTCTATATACTTCCTGAAAACTTATTAAAATACTAAGAACCAAAAACTGCTCACATCTGCTCATAAACACTTCTTACATAAAATGAGAATAACTGCTGAGATCATCAGATGAATTCAAGTTGCAAGAGAACCTACCACCCTTCTCCATTTATCTAACACACATGCACATGCATGCACGCACACACACACATACACCAGAAAATAGTTTAAGAATTAGCCAAGACCAGGTGCGTGAATAGGACATCTGCCTTGCGGTGTTCCTGCACTAAATACAGTGCTCCCACACCTGGCAGGCACTCCACAAACATCCACTCAATGAAAAGATTTTACTGAAAACTAAAAAACAAGAATAGAAAAATTTAGATAAGCATATTGACATATTCTATAAATATTGTTAAAATTAAATGTTTTATAAAAATATTTATACTTTTTTTAGTTTTTAACTAAATTTTTGCTTCCAAAATATGAGGAATTTTCTAAACAAATTATTTTGATGGCTAACAAAAAAATTTTCTAATTTCAAACCACTACTATAAAGTTTGTCTTATCACTAATAAAAACTTATTAGATGGTAAAAAAAAAAAAAACCTTAGGTATAATATGCCCTAAAATCAATGATTTGTCAAAAACATAGTTTAAAATTTTTTTAAATATTCTTAAACAAAAGTTAAAAACAAAAGTTATCTACCTTTTTTTTTAAAATCTAACTTGGTTTTACCAATTCAGGACGTAATACATAACTCAAAAACACTAAGTTTGAAGGGCATTTCAAACTAATATATAATTCCATTTTCAAGCCAGATTATATAACTATTATGTATTTCTCTCTTGCCACTTACTGAAAAAAAATCTAAGCTGACATACATCCCATACAGAAAAAGAATATAGCATATTTTCCTCAACTACATGAGACCATCACTCACTAAAAAATTTTATGTGTGACTAAATACTTTCAATGGTAACTCAAAAGATAAAAAATATCATGCCCATTTGAAAAACAATGGGCTGGGACTATTAATATTTATTTTTTACAGTTCAACTTTCTCATAAACTTTTGTTTCCAGGGACAGAAGTCAATGGCTAACTGAAAGCTTTTAATTGTAGGTGTGTGGGATAATCTCTCTCTTCCGCTCTCTTTCAGCTGAAAAATGACAACAGCTTGCTTCACTTGCCACATTCCACTCACTTCCTGTCCTTTTGATTTTGTATTTGAAATATTTCATTAAGTTGTGGGTAAGGGTATAGGTTCTGAGGCCAGGGTGCTCACGTTCACATTATAGCTCAAGTCACTTTCTAACTATTCATACCTCGAGGAAACTGCTCTGCTTCATTTTGCTCATCTACAAGATGGAATGGTGTCTGCCTCAGAGATTCATTTTGAAAATTAAATGACCTGCTATTATAAAGCACTTAGAATGTGCCTGGCACATAGTAAATTCTCAATAAAGTTAGCTCTCCTTTAGTGAATCAACTCTCTGTCGCCATATCTCCAGTCTTATTGACTATATAGTCAATGATCTAATGCAAATGTAACCAAGAATGCCTGTTGTTTTTTTTCCTTCTTCTTATTTTTCTTAGTGTGTAGGGAGGCAGGTAAGGATTTAACCCAGGGGCTCTCTACCACTGACCTATATTCCCAGTCCTTTTTATCTTTATTTTGAGACAGGGTCTCACTAAGTTGTCCAGGCTAGCCTTGAATTTATAATCCTTCTGCCTCAGCCTCCCAAGTCTCTGGAAGATCCTGCCTTATTACTATGTGTTCCTGTTCCTGGCATGTCACCAACATCTGTAAATGTGCCAGGAGTTGGGGTACTTGCCTATAATCCCAGCTACCCCAAAGGCTAAGGCAGGAGGTTAGTAAATTCAAAGCCAGCTTGGGCAACTGAGTGAGGCCATTTCAAAATAAAAAATGAAAAGGGCTGAGAATGTAGCTTGGTAGTAGAATGCCCCTGGATCTCAAAATAAAAAATAAAAAGAGCTGGGGATGTGTCTCAGTGGTTAAGGATCCTAGTTCAATTCCCAGTAGCACACACAAAAAAAGGAAGGAGCCTATTCTTCCTGCTCTATAAACATATGTTCTTTTACTGTAGTTAATACAAACTTAAGATAGCAAAGCAAGAGAAAAGGAGACAGGAAAAAAGCTAAACTACAGAAGACATTTTTAACTCAGCAGCAACAATTTAGTTAAGGATGATGTAACTACGTAAACATCATCAAAGGAGTACTGGCTGAGATACTGTTTTACTAAATGCTGGAAGTTTTAGAACCACACACAACATATGTACTGGGGATTGAACCCGGGGCACTTTACCACGGAGCTACATCCATCCCTTTTTATTTTTTATTTTGAGACGGGTCTTATGTAAGGCCTCACTGAATTGCTGAGGCAAGCCTCAAACTTAAACTCCTCCTGCCTCAGCCTTCTGAGCCGAGGCATGCACCACCATGTCTGGCACCAAGTATGTATTAACTGAATATGCTGCCTACAATATAAATCTATGAGAGTCTCCTATATATCCTTCTAATCTGAGCTCAAGAACTGCCACCTCCCTAAGCCTCTCTGACACCCAGGTAATCATGTCTTCTTCATCTAGTATAACACCATACCACACAATATATCACTTAATGTTTTTAGATCTTCCAAGAATATGAGTTTTGTGAAAGCAGGGGGATTGGCAATCTTTGTCCTCTAGTATCTAGCAAATTGTATGGCACAAAATAGTCATGTGTCACTCAACGCCAAGGATATATGTGTTCTGAGAAATGCTTTGTTGGACTTTTATCATTGTACAAACATCACTGCATGTACTTACACAACTAAGACAGCTATATCATCACTTGGCAATAATATAATCTTATGGATAACCATCATATATACAATTTGTCACTGGCCAAAAAGTTATTAAGCAGTGCATGATTGTATGTGCTTGTGTGATATATCTATCATATTTTATGAAACAATATTGTGTGACATAATATGCTTTCCTATATCTTACTACATTTTAATGTTTCTGAAATAAGAATGTCTAATAATTAATAAGTATTTGTAATGTGGTATCATTTCTTTTTCCTTTCTTTTGGAAGGCTATAAAGCATCACATGATACATGATGTCAGAGAATCCAGGAAATTCAGTATGAAAGAATAATTCTAGCATTAACAAAAACAATATTAACAATTACTTTTCTAATTGACATGTTCAATTTTGATTTTCTATAGTAATATAAAATAGCAGTAGCTAAATAGTCCCAAATCACACAGGATACATAATGATTTCAATATATATTTACTAAAAACATCATATTTTCTTCAGAATTATCAAGTGCTTTTTCCTAAACTAATATCAAAACTAACCTTATTTATGAAAATGTACCAGCTCTTACAGGAAAACCCTAATGCCTCAATCAAAACCATACTACGAGAACAATTAAACTGAAAATATCATTGGTATGTTCTTTTAACATTCATTAAGGTGTCTATATTTTTTCTTCATATACTTCCCACCTGACATTATTTTAAATGATGGCAAGATATACTGCATCCTCAACCATGTTTCTCTTTGTCAAACTCTGTAATTCTGCTTATATGAAATAATGTTCTTATGTCTATAAGATTTAATTTTGTCTTTCCCACTTTACAAGACTGTTCTATCATCTGACCAACACATCTCACCCTGAACACCTTTGACCTTCCTTAAGTTATTAAAGATCAATCTACCAAATGTATTTTTTAAACATAACCTTTTTCTCTTCCCACTGTATTAAACTGACCATACTTTAAAAATATATAACTTCTACAAAATAAATCCAACAAGGTATTTCTAAATTTTCACTGAGTCAATTATAAAATACTACACTAAAAATGGGAATTTTAATTAAAATCAATGACAGCATGATGATAAAAACATGGATAGGAAATAGAGGTAATTTCCTTAAATATTTACCAATTGACACCAATTTACATCTGCAAAGGTTGGACCTATTTGGATTGTTTAGCAGATTGAATTTTGATAAATCTATATGATGAACATGACTTGCTTCAGAGTCAAACATGCATTACTTACATTAGATCTTACCTCTTGGACTCCTATGAACACAAAAGGTTTATAATATTGAAAAGATTATGGGATATTATCTAAAATATTGAGCCCTTTGGCATTTTTGATTTTCCATAAGATATACTTTTAGACATAAAGAACTGAAGTTTTTCTTTAGGCAAAATATCAGCTTTGATACAAAATTAAAATAGTTCTATAATTAAATTTAATTCTAAGTAATAAAGTTTAGATGTTTGTATTAGTAAGAGAATAAGCTTTTATCAAAAAGAACTGACTCGTTCTGACTCTAAACCACATCATCAGCTGTAAAGTTTTCTTAGTTTCATTTCTTGAAAAGCTACAAACTATATTGATATTTAAATGACTTAAAAAGAAAAATTATATTCTCATGTGGAAGGAGGAAGAAAGGTTATAGAAGCTGTTAATCTCCAAAGAAATCTGCTCTTAAATTGCCAAATTTGGGAACACTTATAGAATTATAAATTCTAGAATTATAAATAAAAATGCTAACAGTTACATTTTTAGCACTTTAGAGAACACTAAGTATACTCTATTCATATCTAAATATGCAGTTTAAATATACTTTTTAAAGATTTATCAAATTAGTCATATAGTAGTTATTTAAAAAATATTTGCTTAATCATAAAGTTAATGCCTGTATCATCTCCCTGATACGAAAACTGCCCAAAGTATATAATTTATATAATTTGTCATTTTGAAAGTTAGTCATATAAGAAAAGTCATTCATAATTCATGGTATTCTATGGTTTTAATTAATTCATTTTAGTTAACACATTTTTATATCTTTATTTCCATGGAAATTACAAGTTATTACATATGTATTGCAGAATGTATCTGTATAACTGAATTGATATTAAACCTATTTAATCTAGAACATTTCTAAAAACTTCACTGAGCTGCCATAATTTTTGTCAGCATATGTAGTACTGAATGACCATTAAAATACCTGAATTGAAACTATTCCAGTCTAGTAGTTTGTAAGATCTTGTGTTACCCATAATTCCGACAAAGGCTGAGTTCAAAACAGCAAATTAGTAGATCAGTTTTAGGTGGAGAATAGTAGGAATAAAACAAAAAAACTATAAACAAAAACACAATTGACAATACCACTTGACAGGAACTGGAAAGACAGACAGCAGAGTTAATAAGAAGTAGAAATAGAAAGGAAAGAAGAAGCATGATATAGTAAACTAACATTAACTAGTCTAATTGTTTAAATTAATTACCTTGATTTTTAAAACCACCCCATTCTTCCCCTTGTTTATGCTCCTGTTTAATATTTAACAAAAGAGGAAGTTCAACAACAGAAAATCTCCAAAATAATAATCCATAGATTTAGTAGGTAGTAGTGTTTCTAAAATATGATTTTTCCTTGTATACTGAGAATGAAATAAAATTTTCCAATATCCACTAGGCAAAAAATACCTAAAAGAGTAATTTGAGAGTGTAAACAGTATTTTCAACACTGGCACATGCATCTCACTACCCAAGTTACTATTAGCAGAATGACTCAGTGTTACAAAATTACTACATCATCATTATAGTAGATGCTAATCCAGAGTTTGCTTTGTGTCTCATTTTCTCAACAAATTAACATTTTTTCATTAAAAAATAAGCACTTTAGAGATTAACAATTGATCTTCAGTACATGTTCCTTTTAGAATATAATACATACATAAAACAATCCAATGAATGATATTTTAAATCAAAGTAAGATAATATTAGAATCATTAGAATATATAATTGACATGTATTTAACTAAAAATAAAACAAAATGAAAATGAAACTTATACACCATTGAGAGCATTTACATGTATATGCCCATAGCCTTTGGGGAATAGTCCATTAATAACTGAAGAATTTCTACACCTGAACTGAAAAACTATTCTGAAAGTAGGGGGAAAGAGAAAATTGGTGACTGGTAATTACAACACAAAAAACATTCGGTAATAGGATTCTCATGTTCTTCACTAGATCTGGATTCTTACATTTGTAACAAAGCTATAATGAATTGGCAAGTATAATAAACCCCCAAAAGCAGTCTTGTTTAAAAAAAAAAAGTGACATTTAAAACACAGCTCTCTACACAACAGCTTATTTAAGTAACCTTCATTTGTTCTCCCAGACTCTACCATTTACTCAGAGTACGTGGAAGCAAAAAAAATAAAATAAAAATGTTTTCATTTTAGAAGATATCACCAACAATTGAATATAATCCTGAAGCCAGTTCTGGAATCTTATCAGTGGATACCATCTATTAAAATATTTGAGTCAAAAGTCCATAGAAACACAGGTGACTAGCATTGGGTCACCCAATTAGTGTCAGGTAACTTAACTAGTATTTCCTTAAACTTGCCAAATAATTCAGTCCTAAACACAAAGATACAGAACTTGACACAGTCCTCAATATCTTAATACCTTAACCTGTATTAGTCTTAATTTTCCTCTAAGTAACAAAGAATACACAAATACTACAAAGAAGAAAATTTCTTAAATTAACCAGAAAAATAGGAAATGCAGAAAAAAATAAACCAAAGAAGAAAAAGAAGAGATCAGTGCTTAAAAGATATATTTGCTAAGCTTCCGAATTAAATAGACCTGGCTAGCACTACTTCTCTGAATCTTATTCAGGGTCCTGAAGAATTGCATCCTCTGTAATTAACTCACACAAAATCAAAGCACAGAGCATAGATTAAATATTGAAAAAGTTGAAAGAATGGTAACGCTATAAATCCTCAAAATCATTATCACAATGTTTTCCACTCAATAATTTTAAAACATTCTCTGTTTTTCATGGTTGTCAATATAAGCATCACAAAGATGTTACTTCTCAGAAATGACAAATTAAAAATTTCAAAAATATGTATGCACAGATGGCAAAGAAGAATACTAATGTAACTTTAGGTTTAAAATGTGTCATCAAAATTAGTGACTTGAGCAAATGATTGAGCATCTAGATAATGAGAGATGCAAGAATGCATTCCATATGTAAAGTTCCTACCATTTATCATACTTATTTTAGATTTAGAAAAATCACCAAGTATTTGTAATCCAAGGGTCTGAAAATTACTTGGGCTTCAATGTCTATCTTCTTTTATAATTATGGTCCTATGTTTTAAAGAAGTGAGCTACTAGCCGGGCGTGGTGGCACAAGCCTGTAATCCCAGCACTTAGGGAGGCTGAGACAGGAGAATCGCAGGTTCAAAGCCAGGCTCAGCAATGGTGAGGCGCTAAGCAACTCAGTGAGACCCTGTCTCTACATAAAACACAAAACAGGGTTGAGGATGTGACTCAGTGGTCCAGTGCCTGAGTTCATTCTCCAGTACCAAAAAAAAAAAAAAAAAGTGAGCTACTATTCTGATTTAGAAAAGAAACCAAATATTCATTTGTTCTTATTCCTTTTCATTTTCAGATACTCTACGCAATGTTCACAATTTAAAAGGATACTTCTTTTTAGGAACAAATAAATTAATGTATAAAGACATATTGCTAGTAAAAAGAATTAACATCTTAAATTAATGAACATAATGGTCAAATTGTAAAAATTTTTTATCTCCCCAGGTCAAAGAAAATCCCTAATTCAAAAATCATTTAAGAATTCCTTCAAAGTGATACCTTGGCCAAAAATAAATCAAGATGTGTTTGTTTTAGAAAAGTAACTAACATATTCTTCTACTTAGTTTGATCATTTTTTAATGAAGATTACTACAAGTATTTTAAAGTAACATGTGCCAGTTCATACTTTCTTTTCATTTCTCTTTTCAGATAGGTTGGGTTCATGAAATATAAAAATCAATTTTAATAATCAGAATTTAAATAAAGGAGAGCAGTAAAAACAAACTTTTTAAGAACATACCAGGATTGTGAATACGATCCAAAAGCTTCACAGAACGTGCACTAACAACACCGCCAACGTGCACAAGGAATCCAGAAGGAAATGCAGTCAAGGTAAAAAATGGAAATTCCTAGTAGAAAGAAAGGGAAAAAATACAACTGTCCACGTGTGAAGTATAAAAAATTTGCTTATTAAACAGTTTGTTCAAAAGGCAATGCATTCTATACCTTAAAATAAAAAGCTACCCATTATGCATTACAAATACTTTGTAATTTAAAAAAACCCAAATATACAATGGTATGCAGACTCCAAAGACCCCTTTTATCAAATCTCACTGTGAAAAAAATGTTTTTAAAAGTTCAAATTTGAGACATTTGGAAAGCACATTTCCTACTCTTGTACAATTTTACAATGAGATGAGGAGGATAGGCCAAACCCTCTATTCCATATCTATTTGTTGGCATACTCCCAATATAAGATACTGGTAAGGATTCCAAAGGCTTGAAGCAAGAGACCTGAAAGAAAGTGGGACAAACCAAGGGGGAGTGAGAGGATGAACAGTGTGGATTAAGAGGAACAAGAAAGGAAAAAACCAAATTCCAAGTTAAGGTGAGTAGAGAATTACAGTGTGGAAATATTTACTCTCCTCACTCTATCAGCAACAGGAACAAGTGCAAGTACTTAAATGTATATTAAGAAAAGGGGAAGACTTGCACTGTGGCTCAATGGTAGAACACTTGCCTGGAATGAATGAGGTCCTGGGTTTGATACCTAGCAGCACAAAGTGGGAGAAAATAAAGGAGGGGTATGGGGAATATGTAGTAAGAGTTAAGGAGACAATACAATTCCACAAGGTATTTTAAACTTTATTCTCCCCTTCTCTCTTAAGGACAGAAAACCTCTCAACTTGAGAGACAAGGAGAAGAACTCAAAAGAGAAATGAGAAAGTAGAGAAAGGACATTTATTGAGATTGCAACCAGAGCAGGTGCAGTGTACATGCCTATAATCCCAGCAACTCCGGAGGCCAAGACAGGATCGCAAGTTAGAGACCAGTCTGGGCAACTTACTGAGACCCTCAGCTATTTAGAGAGACTCTATCTCAAAACAAAAAATAAAAAGACTGCGGATGTAGCTCAGTGATAAAGTGCCCCTGGGTTCAATTCCCAGTACCAAAGAAAGAAAAGAAATGAAATTACACCCAAGAAGAAAGGAGAGCTCCTATGCTTGGCTACACCAGCATACAGGCCCTTCACATATACAAAATGGATGCAAGTAATGGGAATTTGTTATCTGACCTGTCTGGCTGGAAGATAGATGAATGTAGCTCCCATAACCAAAAGTTACTTACCAGTAGCCTCAACTATTTTGAATATAACAGTCTGGAATAAGCAAACCAGGGCTCTTAATAGTCAAAAGAACTACTAGAGCTGTATTAAAGTTCATCTGCTTTATTCATAGGAGATCCCTCCACAGATGGTATTCACTCTGTGATATGTAGTAGTTATGTAGTTATATATGTTAGAAATGTATAATCCTAAAATTTGTATTATTTTTTAGACCATGGCAGATTAAATACAAAAAATAAAAGCCAGGACAGAAAGAGATACAAAATACTGCTAGAAGCAGGCACATATAAAAGCAGCAAGTTTTATGACTGGCTGCTTAAAGCATGGAGAATACAAACTCACAAAAGCATAATTCACAAAACATAGCAACCTGGAATCATTTAACATAAACGCAAACTGTCCTGCACACCTCAGTAATCCATGAAAGTAAAGAATAAAAAACTGGTAAGTGACTTTTGGTTATGGGAGCTACATTCATCTATCTTCTAGCCAGACAGGTCAGATAACAATATGTGTATATATATTTAAAATAAAGTTGGTCAGAATTTAGAGGAAATCTCTAATATAACAAGAGCAAGAAAAGCCAACATTATGTAAAAAAAGAGTAAAACAATAGGCTATAGAATTGCTTAGGTTTGGCTCAAATGACAGAGGGAAAGAAAGGAAGAGGATGGAGGGGGGCTATATCACTTGAATATATTATGAAATATTTAGTTGGAAGACATCATTATCATCAACTTTTTTAATGTAAGTTTTAAATGACAAATGTATAGGTGAGCTTATGTTATTAAAAATGTTAGTATTTTCCCTAAGTTGAGTCTTTAGGTTTGTCTCCCCACCCCACCCTCAATATTAGAAACATTTAGATTCTAAAATTTCCTCAAAATGCCTGAGGCATGTGATGGTTCCAAAGAGTAAAAAAGTACTTTACACTTAATCTTTATACTTAAATCTTTTACATATCTGATGATACTGAAAATAAACTTTTTGAAACTAAATGGAAAACTGCTAAAGCTAAAAAAAGTAAATTAGGTAAATTTATATGCATTGGAAAACATATGCATATAAGATTTTAGATAAGTACTAAAAGTATGAACCCAAATGATTTCTCTATTCAGGATTTTTTACTCTTCTCCCCAACTTTCGGGAGATTCGATAAAGGAATGAGAGGGAAAGCATTACACTAGAGCAGAAGGATATACAGCAGTGGCTGCAAAAGTAAAGGCTCACTGCCAACTTAAGCTCTGTGACACATGCCCTTGGTTCTCTCAGTCAGCAGACCAATCCACTTTAAAACACATAACTTAACCTACAGTAAGCAACCATGTCACTGTTGAGGCTGGGGTTGAGGCTCAGTGGTAGAGCACTTGCCTAGCATGTGTGAGGCACTAAGTTCAATCCTCAGCACCACATAAAAATAAATTAAATAAAGGTATTGTGTCCATCTACAACTAAAAATAAATAAATACAAATAAATGTCACTGTTATTTAACTAAAACTCTACCTTCAGACTATTCTCTAAT
Source organism: Xerus rutilus (assembly GCA_028644305.1). NCBI lineage: Eukaryota > Metazoa > Chordata > Mammalia > Rodentia > Sciuridae > Xerus > Xerus rutilus. The sequence goes on along the minus strand of CM053403.1, from coordinate 79,026,166 downwards.
TACAAGAGTAGTGTAAGTACCTATCATTTCCATTACCATCAGCAAAGACTGCTGTTGCACTTATATTTGCTCTGTGGAAAGTATGTCAAAACTATGATTTATATTCTCTCCCATGCCCTGAGAGAGAGGGTCTATTGTTTCAAGGTTTTACACGAAAAACTGAGGTCATGAGGGCCTTTTATTGCAAACTGTTTCTGAACAACAAACCTTATCATCTAGTTGCCCCTGGTATTTCCAGCAAAACACTGAGTTAAAAAGACCTGATTTGAATTTATAGTTTGTTCATTACACTCAACAAATTTATAGATTCCTTCCACTGAATGGACAGTTCCCTTAAGATGAGCCAACCACACCCTGCTTTCCAAGCCTAAATGTGAATTTTAGCAACTGTAGATGATATTTTCTCCAGAAGTCTTCATGTTTAAAGGATCTTTCCCTGTATTCCCAGCATGGACTTTACTTGATGCTTTGGCATAAGCCATATGTATGAAGCATAAAAATATTTAACAGTGTATGATTAAAGCCAGGCTAATTGAAAAATCAATAAAACATAATATGATTATTTTCAAAAGACTTAAATGGGATTTTTCAAGAAGATATTCAAACAGTTTTTTGTTGTTGTTGTTGTTTTGTACTGGAGATTGAACTCAGGGGCACTTGACCACTGACCCACATCTCAAGCCCTATTTTGTGTTTTATGTAGAGACAGGGTCTCACTGAATTGCTTAGCGTCAAATAGTTTTTAAAATCAAATACTCTTTTATTACCAAGAGAACTTTCTAGATATAAAACTCTATGCCAGACTCCTATAATGATTTATTGTACAATTTTAAGCCACTTCTTAAAATATTGTATATCACTGTTTCTCAAAATATGTTCCTCATGAAAAGGTATTTTAGAAGGAAGATTCCATAGTAAAATATATTTGAGAAATACTAAGTTAAACTAAGTTAACTAGGTATCTTTTTTTTTTGTTTTTGGTACCAGGGTTTGAACTCAGGGGTACTCGACCACTGAGCAACATCCCAGCCCTATATTGTGTTTTATATAGAGACAGAGTCTCAATGAGTTGCTTAGTACCTTGGCATTGCTGAGGCTGGTTTTGAACTCTCGATTCTCCTGTCTCAGCCTCCCTAAGTGCTGGGATTACAGGCATGCGCCACCGCACCCAGCTTAACTAGGTTTCTTTACTGGAGAAAAGTACACATCCCAGAATCTAAAAAGTAACTTTTTTTCCCCCTCAACTTAAGTATAAATAAAACCTTTACTTTTATTCCTCATCTCCCAATAACCTGGCATCTATTACCAAGATCTTTTAATGTTTATGTGAGAAAAGAACAACACTTTTATTTCTGGGAGATGCTAACTTAACAAATTAAAAGAGGTTGGGCAATGAAGTATCTCTTCAAACATAATGTATTACTGGTGATTTAGCAAAGAATAGAAATGAGTATTTTTAAAAAACAATATTCAAAATGATATAAGAAGTTCATGTCATGACATGACCTAATGTTCAAGATGGCACAATTAAGGCACATCTAAACACACGGGAAGAATTCTTCATATTTCTGTACAAATTTTTCTGAAAATAAAAGCCATACTATGTGTGTGAAGCTCTGGGTTTGATCCCCTAAAACTGAAAAGACCAAAAACTATACTAATGGTAGCACAGGTGAAACAAAAAGTCAAAGACCATAAAGTTTTTGTTATTTATTATTCACACAGGGCAGAGAAGTAGTCTTATAAACTTAAGTAACCACTACTGCATAACAAATGATGTAGATGTGCTACCACAACAGTTAACACAACCAGGTTTTACAAAGTCATAAATGAAAACTAGAGTTCTCAACATCTTTGCTTTTAATTCCATGAAGATGGTTCAGTAAAGTATCCCCAATGTGTTAATATGTCCAAGATTCTAAGAATGCTTAAAAGCACATTTAAAACGAGATTTCATCCTAATTTTCATTAATTTTTTCCCCGTAAAGTGAAACAGTTTTAAAGGTTCTTAAAATGGACAAGGCACATAATACAGACAAAATTCCATTATATCCAAATTTAAGGCAACCTAAGATTTTTGTTGATGTGAATTCTAGAATGGTAGTTTGATTACAAGAAATCATATAGCTAGTATGAAGGACTCTGTAGAGAACACAAAAATAGGAAGGGACAGAGATATGAGTATTCTGGCCTAAAAAATGACCTGCTTCTATTCCATGTGTTAGTCTTTTGCTATATTTGGTTTTAATACTCATTTAAATGTTTGGGTGAACCTTTTGGTAGTACTAGGTGGTATGCCTCTAAGATGTGAGAGTGGCTGAAAGTAAGTGCTGCTCTATAGGGTATAAAGCAAACAACTGGGTACAGCTCATCCTGTTCATCTGCTCAATTCAGCTCTGCCCTTTCCAGCCTTGTCTAAAAGGTAAACTGTGCACACATGGATACCTTCAGCATATGGAAAAATAGCCTAGAAAAATAAATTCTCTTATTTATAATAAGAGAATCTGAAAAACACTGTTCTAACAACAAAACTGTGAAAAAGAAACACTTTTGTTTTATAAAATGCATCCTTTCACAGGTATTTACTATGCTTCACCTTTTTTTTCTCCCAAATGCTGGCATAAAATATAATAAAGAAAATTCTATAAAAGTTTATAGCTTCCAAATCAAACATAATGAAAGCTATGAAACTGCATCTTAAAATAATTGACATAACACATAAAATCATGCACTATATTAGTAGAAAAAAAGAACATGAGCCTCATGGAGCTATTAAATTAAAAAAAACATTGCATTATGGAAAAGAAAAAAGCTGGCAACATTTGTTAAAAGCTTAAACAAAACTTAAATGACTTAGATTAAAACTGGAAAAGCTTCTAATACAAGAAATAGGCTCTCACACGTTTGGAAACATACCCGCCTTCTACAGAACCTATGAGGCGATCCTCCCTTAGCAATGAAGTTTATAAAAAAGAGAGAGAGAAAAATCATCCAAAAACTATAACTACTCATTTTCCCACTCAAGCAATGCAACTAAACATTAAACATAACAATCAAAATAGATGTATTACACTAATGAACCACACTATATTAATATATAATATTATATAGAAAATGTACATTTCTTATCTCTAAGAGATTGATCAATCATAAAAAATAATCTTGGTAAATAAAAATATTAATTACTAAAGAATTGTTTTTAATACAATGCTATTGATAAATTGTTTCTGCAAAAATGTTAGTTATTTCTTTATAACTTTAATGGAAAAATTACAAATGACTTCAGTATTCAATGGATATTTTTTAAAAATGTTTCTAATAAATGAAGAACAAAATAAAATAGTTATAGAATTATTCCAAGTAAAAAGTAAATATCTATAAACAAGTTGGATTTCAAAAATAATATTTTCAGATATGACCAAAAACAGTTTATGAAAGTACATATGTACACGGAAACATAAGATCATAAGTTCATATTAACAGTGTAAGAATAAGAATATCTGGGAAATCTTACCCTCTGCTCCAGTGCTGACTGTGTCTGTTGTCTTAAAAGAGCTTTAAATGGCCCCCCTTCTTTTCCAGCACTACCACTTCCCATTCCTACAGAACATTAGCACATAAATAACAACCAAAAAAATCCAACTATAGACACAAAGTATAATTGCATTCAACTTCATAAATCTCATGAGTCAAAATATAAAATGATCCACACATTTAAAGTATTTGAGATGGCAACTAAAACATATGTTTCACGCTAATAGACTAGCAAGATTTTCTTTGGAAGCAAGATGTCAAAGTTCTGATCATGGTTAGTTTTAGACTCAATCTGTTTTAAGAATTATGAAAAGATATTATGTTAAAGGTGATGAGTATTTGTATAATATTCCATTTTTTTAAGTTGAATCTTCTAATAAAAATCATCAAAATGGTAACTATTGTCATGCTAACAATTTAAGAACACTAAAAAAAAAGAGAGAACTATTAAATGTTTGACCAAGAGTAAATACAGAGAAGAAAAACACTAACTGTGATCACTTAAAATATCCCAAAATTCTCTAAAGAGCATGAAATTTAGGTAATTTTGAAATTTAGTAAATTTATTTTTTGATAACTTCCCATTTCTAAACATAACATCATACAAAATGGTATTATTTTTATATATGTCAACATTTGTTCTAAAAATCAAAAGAAATTTTTTGAAAAAAAAAAAAAACCTAAAAGTCACAGAAATATAATAGACACATTACAAATGTACATAGTTATGGATATAAGAATTGTATTTCCCAAGCTCATATATGTATTTTTTAAAGCTTAATTTTAAATTTCTTTCCCTATCTTATTTTATTATCTTAACAGAACCACTGGACAAACTATGATCCATGAAAGCAGGGAATGGGCGAGAAGCCAGTATTCTACAGATTGGAATTCATCCCACCCTTTTAAAACTGAAAATGCATACCTTCAAATTTACTACAATAACTTAAAAAGGAACTAATTTAATTTTACATTTTTAGCTGTTCTTGGATAAGGAAACAAAGGTTAGCATGTATATAGTCCCATTCTGTTCTTCAAAAATAAAAAGAAAATTCTATTTTCTTAAAGTAACCTAAACATTTTTAAGAGACTATACAATGCTAAACAGAAATAAAACTAAGATCTTTATATGAAGCATATTAAAAGCCATAAAATAAAATGTAAATTTGTAGTGACAAGGAAAACATCAAAAAATATAGAATAATTTGATTAATGCAATGATCAGAAAAAAATGGATAATTAAAGAATATCACCAAAATGAGACTTAAACTGATTCAAACAGAATAATTTACTAATGTAACCATATGGTTTAGCAATGAGATGATACAAATCCAATGTGAACAGAATTGGTATGTAGGGAAGAAAGTAAAGCATCTAAAACAAATGCTAGTAATAAGAATCTAAATAATTATTGTAAATAGCCAGATCTATGTCTTTAGGCACAAACTTTTTTTAATATATAAAATAATTTACCAAACATTCATAACTATCCAAGCAATGTTCAATTATATCCTTATGATAATTCTAATTGTTTAACTCTATCAGTTAAAAAAAAATTAATAGAAATACATTCTGTAAAAAAAACTGCTAATATTTTATAAATAAGCCATTGAGGTATATGCAGCAATTCTTTATAGTATGAAATAATCTTTTTCAAACATGATTTAAAGTAAAGGGATTAAAAAGCTGACATAATGTGATCCTACCAGAAGCAGCCAGGAACAGCTCTTCACTGAAAGAAACACTTTTCCTCAGAACTGGGCTGACAAGGCTAGAATGATGAGGGGTAAGGCTAGATTCCGAGAGGAGGAGACAGGACTTTTTAAGATGAAGGGAACCACAAGAGAGAGAGGGGGAGCTGGGACACAGGTAAATCCTAGGTCCCTGTGGGTAAAGTGCTGTGGAGGAAAGTAGCAGAGAAAAGATGCAGATTCAGAAGATGATCAGGAAATGCAGGATAAGGAAAGCAATGATGAAGCAGCAAACATAACAGTAAAAATGAATTTTAAAATGTATAGACAAGTTACACTAAGCATATGAAAAGTCACTAGCAAGACTATCTATCCAATATAATGCAAATAAAAGGTATATACTAAAACTTAATGAAAACCTTTCAAACTCTACATTAAAATTTTTTAATGACTGATAATTTAATATCATTTTAATCACTTTTTTTCCTACTTTTAACTGACTCATTCAAAATACTTAAATTACCTACCCTTTTCTTGCTTATTAATTCAAAGGGTTAAAATATACCACATTTTCAAAGTGTTAAAGCCAGAAAATTGTTGCCCAAAATATAAACACTTATTTAAAGTGGTAAAGTACAGTATCTTTAAATGTCACTAGCTAAAAGATAGCACTGTGGGTATTTGAATTGAATATCCACTAAAAAAGAAAAAATCAAATGGTACCACACTGGGGAGGCAATTGTCATTATTAATCTAAAATAAATACCAACTTCTTTCTGTCCAGCTTTGAGATATGTTAATACTTTTCTTTTTTCTCTAAAATTTTTCACACTTTAATCTGATCACAGTACTTGTGAAGTACAGAGATTTGAGCATCATCAGGATCAAATAACCTCTGGATTACAGAAACTATACATAGCTAGCTGCCTAAAAAAAAATTTAGTTCAAGTCAGGTGTCAAATTGGTATTCTAACACTAGCATTTGAAAATCCCACTCCTAAGTTGAGTACTTGGGGAAAAAATTAAAATAAAGCCTAATAAAATGTCAAAAGTTAGAATCTACACAAATAGTAAATTGTTTTTAAAAGAGGAGACCTACCAGAAAAACAGGCAAGAGCATTAACTATAAACAGAAAAAACAACTTTCTCCATCTAAGCTTTATTACTTTTGCTACTTTTGGCTTCCCAGTTTAGTAATGATAAATCAATTATAATCAGCTTATCTCATTCCAGTATTTCTCTTATTTTACATATAGATAAATTAGAAGGCAGAAAAGCATGATAAACATGCTGAATTATAGTTCTAGGAATTTTAAAACAATTTTAATTTTGCCAAATTATATCTCTATGAGAAATAGGAATGCTCCTCAGGACTATTCAAAGATATCTAAGGACTCATGCTAAGGCCAAGAGTCTAAAAACTGCTAATATTTTATAAATAAGCTATTGAGATAGTGAATATTTATAGGCCAACAAAAATGTATTTAGAGCCAGCTTATAAACAGGCAACAGGAGAATTAATACTTCATTTGCGAATAAATTTTTAAGTACTAATAATATAAAAAGGTTTTCATTGCTAATACTACTGATTGCCTATCAGAAAGCTAAGGGAAGAGAAGTGTGGTTCAATTGATTTATTACTTAACAATCTGCTTTAGTAGGCTTAGACTTTAGAAACAAAAGGCCAAGGAAATACTCTCAAAACTTTGTGGTGTAGCAAAGGAAAATAATAGATGAGTATTGAAAGTAGCCTGGAATACAAAATTAGTGAACAAAAGCCTCAAAACTACTCTTCAAATACTATCCTAAGTTTTTCTTATTATGATTGTCATGAATATCAAGGCCAGACTCATTCTTTATTTAAAAAATACTTTCTACTATAATTTGAATGATTCAGTTTTTATGGCATAAATACAGTTAAAATGCCACATTCCAAAGCATCCATTATAATCAAATACTATATTATTTTTAGATTATTCATAATTACATCCAGTCATCCTTTAGCTCTGCAATGGACTGACTCCAGGATAAGTACCACCACCACCATTCCCAATACAAAAATCCACAAATTCTCTAGTCCCTTACATAAAATGCAGTCACATTTGCATACAGCCTGTGCACATCCTCCTATGTATTTTAAATTATCTTTGGATTACTTTATAATACCTAATACAATGTTATATAAACATCTGTTATGCAATATTGCTTAGAGAAAATGACAATTTTTAAAATCTGTACATGTTTAGAATAGATGCAATTATTTTTCCAAATATTTTCCATCTATGCTTGGTTAATCTGGAGGTGGGACTCAGGAAATAAAGAGCTGAATGTATATGTAAAAATAAAGTTATTATCAAAAGAAGCCTATAATTGTTTTGGTTTTATGACATTCATAAAAAATAGAAATTAAATCTATGAGAAATTAATCTATTTTTTTAAATGCCCTTTATAAGTAGCACTGATTTGGAATTATATTTCTTTTCATTGTTTTCACAAAATCTGGGATCATTTTATAAATTTCTTTTCTAACACAAAAGTAAGACTATTATTAAAGATGGTAAGTTTAAAGTAAAACAGATAAGAACTGTGCTTTAATCAATCTGATGGGAAAATTGCTAAAAAAATTACTATTTACAAAAATTATAAATTATAAATTGTTAAATGTTTTAACTTATTTTTAATTTTCCTTAGAAAAAACAAATAATCTAATGTTTTAAGTAAGCTAATTCTATTTTAGGGAGTAAGATACTAACTTAATCTGTATTAACTTTTTATCATAAAACATGCATAAAAACCAACAGAGATTACTTATAAAAATACAAATAGGAGAGGAAAAAAATTGTGTTTAATAAATTGAGAAATATTCAAGTAAAACTAAAAATGACATTTTCTAACCTAGAGAGTAAGACTAGCAAACCCAAACATTTTAAACAATAAGTTAACAGATGAATAGATATGTACTCCAATATAATCATTTCAGTTCTGAAAATTATTTTTCATAATAAAATCTCAGAATTAAATTCAGAGAGGCAGAAACAATGAATTAAAAAACACTATACTTCAAAAAGTTTGATTGCAAGCCACTAATATTACTTTTTATTCAAATGCTTTAAGATGCTATTCCTCCTGAGCATGAAATGAAAAATGTCTACACACAAAAATAAATTTCAAACTTGATAGCTACACTATGATTAAATTAACAAAATGCTGATCTTTAAACAAGATAATTTCTGAAATAAAAAACTGTTCATATTTTAATTGTAATAACTGAAAATAATAAAGTCACATTATTTTTTAACTTAAATGCCAAAAACAGGAGGAAAGATTTGGATGGAAAGCTAGTAAGAAACAGAAACAAATTTTTTAAAAAGAAAAAACAAAAGGTGGGTGGAAGCGCCTTACCAGTTTTGGGTGTCAAACTCAAATCTGTGTCAGAAGAAGAGGACTGTCGACTGTAGGACTTGGAAGGTGAAAAGGAATAAGTTTGGTTTTTCAGAGGGGTTGAGGGTCCTGATGAGTGAGTATTGGGATTGGGATCTTCATTGAAGGGAATCCTGCCAGAAGAAGGTGGAAAAAATTAAGTAATCATGTGCCAAAGGGCTTGACGGTTGGCAGCATGATCCAAACACCAGGAAAGTATTGGGGCAGGGCCAGCAGTCATTTCTTAAATGTGGAGCTGGGAATGAGGCCAAAGACAACCAATTGCTGTTTAACCATTCATTACTCTCCAGATAAATATTATCTGCATTGAAACAGTTAATAAGCCAAGTGATAAAGCAAAAAAGCATGAAATGACAGACTAAGGGGCTAAAACATATTAGAAGGAAAAATTAAAAAAAAATATGACAAAATATTTTAAAATAATTTTTAAGTTACAAAAGAAAAAATGATGGCTACAAATGGTGTGTGGAAATATTCATAATTGTTTTCATATTTGCACACACACAGGTATCTTCAAAAGAAAAAAATGTTTCCTTATCCTATAGCATCAAGAGTGCCACAGCTAAAAACACATTAAAGAGGAAAATGAATATAACTACACAGAAACATTGCATTTAATGCAGAATAGTTGCTTACCTGTTTTCCAATAGCTCTCTTCCACAGAATGAAACAGACCCTAATGTAACAGGTTTAGTACATAAAGAAAATAAGCAAATTGGAAGGTTTGGTATCTATTTCATTTAGAATCTTATCAACAATTTCAATTCTAAAAAACACAAATAATCACAAAACATATTTTGAGACATTCTCCTCAAAACTCACAGTACACTTACACAAGATAAGGTTCTGAGAGGATCTGTGGAAGAGACTTTGGAAGCTGGAAGAACACTTTTTCACTTCCATAGAGTGTGAGCCTCTGTGGCAACTAAATACAGAAGTTCTTCACTGCAGCTGGACTTCCAGTAAGAAAATGAGGAAGCAAACACTTGTGGTACCTGCCTACACTACCTGCCTGCCTGTCTCTGCAGCCACTCTGCCCGTGGCCTGCCTCTCCCCAGCTCTGGAGTCTGAGCAGTCTCGTACCAGTATAGATGAGAGTGGGAACAGACACAGAGAAGTTCTGAGTAAGTCGTGAGCCAGTAGCAGTGTGAATTGGGCTGTTGTGAGTCGAGCGGCATCCATGGCTTGGAGGATGGACCAGCGGAGACCTGAGGGAATTTGTGGTCAAAGTGGAAGAAAAGAAAACAATACATACAAGAGATTGCAGAGTTATGTTAAAATAATTTTGAAGGAGTTTTAGTTCAGGAAGAGAACTTATTTTTAAATCCCTCACATGCAAAAAAGTAAGTTGAAATTCAAAAAGAACATCTACATATTAATTTGTTAAGATATGGTTATAGTTTTAAAGGTTCAGATGAACAAATTAGGATTGTAAGTAAGAAAAATAACAAGCTGAATAGTCAATGGGATTAAATAAGAAAAAAAACACTAAGATTTGGATTTCAAGTTGCTTTAATAAATTAATTTCATCAAAATGGAACTTACTATGCAATATTTATGGGAAGAAACACCCATAAAAGTGAGAAGTCAAATATAAAGTTCTCATATTACCTTTGAAACTGAGATATAACCACAAATACAATTATATTTTTTATGAAGAAAACTAACAACTGTTTCTGTCTAGAATCTCAAGATAGGGATATTTAAGAATGTGAAAACTAACACATAAGGAGAAATGAGTGAACTGAATGAATATAAATAGATATACACATTCGAGTATTTCAACATACCAAATATATAGCTACACTAAAAACAAAACAAAGCAAAGAGACACTGCTTTTAAAGGCACACTGATAAAGCAATGTAAATGATGTTGTCTAGTTCTCATACTGAATATACTATACAAACTACATTCTAAATTGCAATTTTGTAAAATACCAATTTATATCCTCTAACAGAATACATCTATGTGTATGGAGAAATAAACTTAGATTAAATATATGAATGTACATTCATATAAAACATTTAAATTTCTCAAGAAGAAATTTGGCTAAAAAAGTTACACTGAATGGAGTAAATAGGTACATTACATAGAAACAATCCTGGACTTCATATTAGCAACTATTTCACTGAACAATGTCTTTGTTTTTTACAATGTCGGGGGAGAACCCTATATAAATAAACTATCACATCTCTATTTTTTTAGAAGTCAAATTAAAGATAGGCAAGAGCCATACTTTTTCTGGCTTTTCCTTAACCAGTGTCCTGACTGGCCAGGGAAAAATCCCACCAATCACAATCTGTCAAGGATCAAACATGAGCTGTCACATATTGGCCACAAAGGTCTTTCCCTGCTTCCTCAGACTACCTTTTGAAAATATTACTGATTTACAATGGGAAAATGTTTCCGCTTTTGTTGCTAATATAAATTTAAAAATGTGTTTTGTGTAACTGATAAAAATCAAACACCTTACTGGTAATCAATTTTTATAAAAACTGAGTGAGGTTTTGTTTTTATTTTGTGTTTTGTTGCTAAAATGTGAAAAAGTCCAAGAATTCTTAGACTGAAAAAGTCTAGTCTAAGAATCAGAGCTGTACACAGGAGAAATTATGGCTGAAGTCTCTTAGAAAGCATTTTTAGGCAGAAAAGTGATACATTAGACTTAATACTTTTTACCACCAAGAGTTCAGCAAAGAAACATTAAAGGGAATTATATTCTACGTTATGTTAAACTCTAAAAGGAAAAAAAAACTTATGAAGTAGAACACACCATTAATATATGTAAAATAAACTCAACATTAAAAAATGTTCAAATTATGGCAATAAATTAAAATTCAAATACAATGAAGCATACCACAATGTATTCTTAGAGTTCTGATTCTGTCTTTTTGCATGAAAGGCAGCCTCACAGTAACACCCTATGGTATTTCTAATATTAAGTCCACTCCATACATTGTAATATCTAATCCGCCCAGGTAAACCATTTAATCCATTAAATCCAATCTACACTACCTTTTATCAAATTCCTATCTAGACTCAACAATGTTATATGATAATTAAATACTAGAATAATTATAATCAGCCAAGTCATAAAATAAGTTTGGAAATAGCACCCAAACTGATGGTCAAGAATACAATGAAGGGCTGGGATTGTGGCTCAGTGGTAGAGCGCCTGCCTCGCATGCGTGAGGCCCTGAGTTCGATCCTCAGCACCACATACAAAGCAATAAAATAAAGACATTGTATCCATCTACAACTAAAAAAATATTTAAAAAAAAAAAAAAAGAATACAATGAAGCTGGCTCAAATAAAGCTGCCCAAATACAAGGGTTTTTCTAACTAACATGACCTAGGTAGTAAGATGCTGTTCAGAAAATCCTAATAAAACAATTTAAATTCTTCGTTGTGTGAATGTTTGACAATTTAATGAAAATGGCTACGACAAAATTAGAAGAGAATATCTATACAATCCCAGAAGGTTTACATTAATGGATCTCTTCCTGAATGCATGTGAAACATATTCCCGTGCGATTCATATTTCATCCTAAGACACCAACAGATAATATAGTTTTTTCTTTCCACTAAATATCATAGTGGAAAAAGAACTTCAGATATTACAACTGCAAAAGCCAGGACCCTTCAAGCAGTGTAGGGAAAACTAGAGAGTGGCGAGTGGAGAGAATCAGGTCTTCAGTTAAATTTGCTATGAAAAGGAGGAGAAAAATTCTAAATTTTTCTCAAAAAGTTATACCTGCAATCCTACAGCAGCTGGCAGTTCATTTTTCCAGAACACATCTTAGCAACTTCACTTTTCAGTTTATTTTTTTAAATTACTTCACTTCTCGCTGTGTGTCCAAATAAAACTGGATATTATGCAATTCTATGCTTCCTCTTATGAATAAAATTTAATCTGAATGACTAAAGGCCAGCAAAAAGGAATGGCTAAACAAAAAGAGTATGTTTATGATAAAATGTTATTTTAAAAAGGGTCATAAAAATTTTTTAAATGGTGTGATTGTTTTCTATTCAACCTCCCTTAAATACTGTTGAACTGGGGAATGATTTAGGTTTTCTGACTACAGAATTCTGCTCCCTGACATTCTAGAACAGGAGTCAGTAAACTACAGCCTACAAGCCAAATCCGTCTGCCATCTGTTTTGTAAATAAAGTTTTACTGGAACACAGCCACATCAATTAGTTTGCATACTGTCTATGACTGCTATAGTGCTGTAACAGTGGAGTCACATAGTAGCATTTGCAAAACTAAAAATTATTTATCTGTCGTATGGGGTCATTTACTGAAAAAGTTTACCAATCCTCAATCTAGAAGTATCTCTAAATCAGTGCTCCTCAATGGAAGTACTGTTGGCATTTAGGATGGAACAATTTCTTAGAGTTGTTCCTTGCTGTGTCAGTATCTCTCACCCCCAACAGAACCTACTAACCTAATCACTATGACAGGAAAATACTGTTTCAAATCACTTATTCAAAATGCTTAAGAACAAGAGTTTCAAATTTCAGGCTTTTTTTCAGATTTTGGAATATTTGCAGACTTTACTCAATGATGACCATATTCTAAAAATCCAAAATCCGAAATGTTTCTGAAACATCTGAGTGCCAACACTGAAAAACATTTGAATTTTAGAGGACTCTGGATTTCCAATTTTTTAATTAGTGATGTTCAGTATGTAACATCATCAAACTGGAATCTCTGCCTTTGACACAAACAAGGACATATAGACCAAATCCAGCCAAAGGAACTATCATACATAGTTTCTAGGAAAAAACAAAAAAAATTATGAGTCTAACCTTTTAGACAAGGGATGGGCAAACTCATGGGTTTTTCTGTTTCCTTTTGGTAAATAAAGACAGAGACTCTATTGTCAATGCCTAAAGTATTTAGCATCTGGCTTTTGAAAGAAAAAAATTTGCCAAGCCAAGCATAGTAAAAAGCACCTGTAATCCCAGTTCCTCAGGAGGCTGAGGCAAGAGGATGGCTTGAGTACAGGAGTTCAAGGTCAGCCTGGGCAACATAGTGAGACACTCTCATCTCAAAAAAGTGGGGGTGGGGGCAGGGAAATGTAGGGGAAGACAAGGTGAAGGGGAGGGAAGGAGGGAAAGAAGCAGAAAGAAAAGAAGGGAGGATTTGCCAACCTCAACCTTACACAAACCCTAGTATTCCTATTCAATTATTTTATTTTAATAAATGGCCTGGCCTCTGTAGACACTTGAGTTTGAGACTCCCGCACAAGCCAATCCTTACTCCTCTCTATACTATGTTGCCAATAACAAGCATAATTGGATTATAATATTCAGGGTTTCAAATATTCCCTAAAAAAACATAAAATCCCACACATTGCATGAATATTCATTTTATGTTTTAGATATATAATGTCTAAAGATGTAGAATGGTTTGTTTATACTACTTCATGTTTTATATTATAAATAAAATACCAGGATTATGTAAATATTTTGAAGTTAAAGTTTGACGGTCATCTCTGATAAGAAAAATCATAGAATAAAAAAAAAAACATCGAACAATGCTACTAAAATGTTGTAAAGCAAATGAAAATGTATAGGTAAGAGAGAAAAATCTCCGTAAGAACAATTTCATTAATTCATACTTACTCCTTCATTTCTTTAGATGGGGAATTACATGCAGGAAGGAATGCTGCTGGGCTACTTAATTTATCCAAAGTACACGCTGTTCCTATGGCTCGTACCACTAACCCAGACTCGCCCTCCAGATCAAAACACTGTAAGTAGCCAACAACTGCATTTCCTCTCATTTCAAGTACTTTCAAGCCAATCTTCCTCTGCAGTTCACCTACCAAAAAAAAAAAACAAAGAAAGAAAGAAGGAAAAAAAAGACCGATGCTTTGCTTCATATCCCTGTAATACATACTATAAAGCTAGGTAAGGTAGTGACAAAAAGCAAGTTTAAAAACATCACAGATTTTTAGAACTTGATGGGAACTTAAAAGATTATCTGGTCTAGCTTCTGACTTTCAGGGAGATGAGACATTATGCCAAGTTCACTCATTCATGCACCTCATTTACCAAACCTTTTTTTGGTTCTGTGCTATGTGCTGGGCATTCTTCCCTTCCTCAAAGTGCTAGAGATGCTTGGGTGAACAGTAAAGTTCCAAATCTAGTGAAGCTTAACATTGGTGAGATAAAAAGATAATTAAACAAGTAAACAAAAATAAATATTATAGAGTATATAAATATAAACATAATATATAGAATGTAGAACATAATTTTATTATAATACAGTATACACTATATGTTACAGCACAAATATACAGAACACATATAATACACATTTGTTAAATATAACATTTATTCTTGTTTGTCTTTTTTGAATACATATTTATGCACATATATACAAATAAATACAAATTTCAGGTAGTAAATGAGTTCTCCAAAGAAGAATAAAGAAAGGTAATGGGATAAGAGTGGCAAAGGAAGTGCTAGGGGAGGTAGGGGAAGCTATACAGCAAATTCTCAGGAAAGGACTATGAAAAGGTAACATTTGAAGACAGAACATTAGAGACAGGGATGCCTAAGTTTTGACTACAAACCAATGCTAGAGGAAAGAAAACTAGAATCCAGTTTCCTGCTCAGGACTCCTTCCTGAAACTCCTAACTCGGGGCTCTTTCCACCTACTACACCACTTCATGAACACAATTTCCTTTCACTACAAGCTTCTGATTCATATTCCCACTTGTTAAAAATGTTCAGCAGGACGAGGCCAGAAATAGGGAATCAGTCAGTTAAAATTCATAGCTTTTATTACAAAAGGAAAGGAAAATTCATTGTTAATCAATAATGAAGTAATTTTATTTATACCTGACATTAAAGAAATGAGTCTCTGTCTGGCCTCATTTGATGCCCTTGGTGTACGAATTCGATCAATCCATTGATATTCTGGGTCTTCATTGACTACAAGTTCTTCTACAAATCCATGAATTATCACAGCTCTATAGCACTTTGGAATAGACGTTGCTGTTAAAACAAACTACTTATTAGAGCTTCTGTTTATCACAAGGTAAAAATGAATTTTAAAAATGCATGTCAAAGTTCTTACCTTTTGGATATACAAAACATCTTTTACTATGATGATCTCAATGTAATTATATAACTTTGTAATTACTTGTGTAATTATAGTACTTCTAATTAAACAGTCTTCTAAGAGCCATTTTAATCCTATAAATAACTTTTCTCTCCTGAGACACCTCACTTTTCATGTAAGCCTGATAAGTATACATTGTATTTTTACAATTTAGAAAACACCTATAGACATAGGCCTGGTGGAGCATGCCTGTAGTCCTAGCTACTTGGGAAGCTGAGGTTAAGAGTTCAAGGCAACTTTGGGCAACTTAATAAGACCCTGTCTCAAAAATTTAAAAAAAAAAAGAGGAGGACTGAGGATGTAGCTCAGTGGTAAAGTGCCTAACTATGAAGCCCTGGGTTTGATCCCCAGTATTCAAAAAAAAAAGAAAAAGAAAAAGAAAAAGGAAAGAAAACAGCTAGAGATCTTAAGTAACACTCAATATAAAGTTTAAAAATTCAAAATTAATCAAAATGTCACGGTGTTCCATAAATCTGTATAATTTATACATTTTATGTATCAGTTAAAAACTAAATTTAAGTTTAAAAATAAAAATTAAAGTTAGCCAGCTGATTATTAAGACAAATAGAAAGTAAATATTGAACATTAACTATATGAAATTATTCAGAGCCCTTGGCAGAAGTTCTTCTGTATACCACGTAATGCAGTATCAAAAATTAAACCATTACATTTCTAATATAACCTAAGGAGTCAAATAGCCCTGCAGTTTCTAATAATCCATGGTCATATAGTCAACTGGTCCAACAGCCACTGCTCTAATTAATAGATTTGTTTAGTATGTGCTCACTTAAGGCTCATTTAAATCAAAATGTCATTGAATTTATTTAAGATCTTAAGGGATGGAATCCTAGAACATCTACACCAAACTAGTGACTTAAAACAGCATTCATGGGGGCTGGGGTTGTGGTTCAGCGGTTGAGTGCTTGCCTCGCATGTGTGAGGCACTGAGTTCAATCCTCAGCACCAAATAAAATAAATAAAGGTACTGTGTTCATCTACAACTAAAAATATATATTAAAAAAAACAGAATTCATGTATCAAAGATAATCAACTACTTAGGGGTTCTTAACACTATTAATAAGGACTGGCCATAAGCTGCCCAAATCTGCCCAGGTCAGACTCATATATTTCATGGAATTCTTGGGGCTTCATACCCGCGGAAGCCTATGTGATATGGGTTAGCACCATAGTGCTTGGCTAAAATGTTCTGCCCCTATCTTTTAGTGACCTATATTACAATAAAATGTCACTGGATTTTTTTAACAAAAATATCAATATACTTGTAAAAATTAGATAACATTTACTCTTAAATCAAATAAATAGCCAGAGAGCTATAGTAATTGATTCTGGAAAATTAACAATTTGTTCTTTGGCATTAAAACCAAAGTATATCATTTTTATTAGCCTTCTGAGATATTAATAGAATTTTTATATATTTAAAATTCATTAAATTTCCTATTAAATAAGACAATATATTTACTTACTGCAAAAGAATTTGACTCCACATGATGACTGTCTAAATCGATTTAAATCATTGAAGAGATCTACTTTGACAACTACATTGATTTCTCCACGGATACCTACATATTTAAAAGGAAAATCAGTTTTATACCTTAAGAAAATAGTGTACAATTAAATAATGAAGCAAATAGATACAATTAATGATTTTTAAATAATGTATAAATTATAATAATGTTAATTTTGTCTCCTATTTTCATTATCAGCATGAGGTTTTAGGAATCAAACTCAGGGCCTCGTATATACTAGACAAGCATTCTACCACAGAGTTACATCCCAGTACCTCAAGATAATTTTTAAATAATGAATTAATTTATTATGTTGCACAAATTTTGTAAGCATAATTCTACAAATAATATTTTACTATTATTTTCTACTTGTCTACTATTAAAAAAGGCATGGAAGATATACATTTTAAAATCATCAATTGTAGCACGAAAGTCTTTAAAAATAAATACAAAACATTGATTTTATGATTTTTCTTAAATTATTACTCCTTACCATGTATGGTGTCATAAATTGGAAACCATCCTGAGATGACTGTTGCAGCCTCACTGTACAGTAAAGGGTCAATATCAATGTACACTTTACCAATGGCATCATTTGCACTGTAAGTATCATGGTCAAGAACTGTGATCTGTAAAGGTTCATCTTGTAAATCTTCATCATCCACCTAAAAGTATACCTTGAAATTAAATCTTATTTTAAAATCTTAACTATCACAAATGAATACATATACCAAATGAAAACAATGACTTTTTTGTTTTTTCAGTACTGAGGAACAAATCCAGGGGGCTCTCTACCACGGGGCTTCTAATCCTTTGTCAAAATGTTCTGAGACAAGGCTAGCTTTGAACTTGAGATTATCCTGCCTCAGCCTCCTGAGTTGCTGAGATTACAAATGTGCACCACTGTGCCTGGTTAAAATGACTTATTTCTGAAAAACAGATATCTAAGCACAAAGATAAAAAGAGATTAGTACACACATAAAAACAGTGTGATTTCAAGGATTAGGAATTAGAGATTAGGGCTATAGCTCAGTGGTAGAGCACTTACATAGCATGTGCTAGGCCCTGGGCTCAATCTCTAGTACAGAAACCAAACAAAAAGAGGGCTTATTCAAGTCAAAGTGTATGGTAATTCACTGGTCCCTCCAGTACTCCCCATTAACTCTACCTCCTGCCAGCCTGGAACATTGGGAAGATCCCTGAAACTCCAGTTGCTAAATTGGAACCTGAAGTGATCCTGAGTCACTCTGAAGATAAGCCAAAGTATGCATACACAATGGCATTCTATTCAGCCCAAAGAAGAATGAAATCATGTCATTTGCAGAAAAATGGATGGAACTTGAGAGCATTATGTCAAGTGAAATAAGTCAAACTCAGAAAGTCAATGGTCATGTTTTCTTTCATATATAGAAGCTGAAGAGGAAAGGGGCGGGGCGGGGGGAGGACAGAAAGGATTCTTAGGAAAAGACAAGGGAGAGCAGTAGAGGAAAAGGGACTAGAGGGAGGGAAAGTAGAGGTACTGGGGAGTGAAACTGACCAAATTATATTATTATATCATGTGCATATACAAATATGTAACAACAAATCCCACTTTTATGTACAAGTATAATGCACCAATAAACAGTATGAAAAATAATTAAAGACAAGCCACATGATTCTCATGTATGAATGATGAAGAAAAGAGAGAAAGATTCTTGAATCCAAAATGTCCACATGAAGCTATATACTATCTCAACATTTTTTTATATGAGAGAAAACATCTGCTTTGTTTAAGCTATTTGAGTGTTCAAAACATACACAACTGAAAAAGTTTAAGCACGTACTTTTTTTAAAATATTTTTTTTAGTTGTTGATGGATCTTTATTTATTTATTTATATGCGGTGCTGAGAATCGAACCCAGTGCCTCACGCATGCTAGGCAAGTACTCTACCACTGAGCCATAATCCCAGCCCCTTAAGCACATTCTTGACACCACATATGCTATTAACTAGAAGCACCAGTCAAAATAGTAATTTAAATTGTAAAGAAAATGGCTGATAACTTTAGTTTCTAAAACCATTAATATTTTAAAAATCCCTTACTTCAGAAAAACTACAAATAAACACACACACACACTTTTTTTTTTTTAAAGACAGAGTCTTGCTATGTTACCCAGGACAATAGCCTCAAACACACAATCCTCCCATCTCAGCTCATTAGTACCTCATTAGTAGGGGGTATCATAGCACCTGACTATTTCCATATTGTTTAAAATAAGCTGCTGAAGTAGTACTTAGCCTTAAAAACTAACAATATTGTATCATCAACAAAATGAAATGCTATTTTCTAAAATGGTAATTTCCTAGCATCATAAAAACTAACAGATGAAGCCTTCCTCCTCCTAGCTTTCCAATAACAATGTAATTAATTAACAATTTCTACATCTTGAGAAAGGAGGAATTCTCAAAATAAACCTATATAAGTATTCAAATATTTTCTAGGGCAAGAAAGACACACTTTATAATTCTATAAATCTGAAATCATGTAAGCAAGTTTCTTTGCTTGCTTTCTCTGACGTATCTAGTCCACCTTTTACCTAATAATGTAGTTGAAAAAGGTACAGACTGAAAATGAGTGTAACAAATGCATCTTTCAAAATATAAAATGGCATTTTGAAAACAGCTAAAAAGAAAATCTGTACATATCTACAAGAGAAAATGCAGAGTCAAAACGCTTCATGACAAAAAGAAAAAAAAATCAAGTACACATATACAAAGCTCCAGTAATGAAAACGATATGGTAATGGTATAGGGACAGACATAGATCAATGGGATAGCACCCACACTTCTATGTCCAACTGATTTGTTTTAACTTGTCTCAAAGGTAAAGTTGAAAATAGTTTATAATAATTTACTGACTTCTGGACCAATGTTATCCAAACAACACAGAACTCCATTTTTAAAAGAGCTGGAGTTAATGGGAACTAGAAATTATCTTTCTTAGAAATATCCATCTGGCTGGAAACCTTTGGGTAAAAGCTACTGAGAGATTAGGAATAATAGTTTCTACAACTGCATCCTTTTGGTATATAGCTGGGATAGCTAAGTTACCCCTCATGACCCCCACTGAAACACAGCCACCCTCACCAACCCACAACCACCCCACCAATAGGTGTGGTCTGTACCTCACAGGCGGCCCTTTCCATTGATTTCTGAGAAGGATAGGAAAAGAATAGTTTCTTCAACAAATGATGCTGAAACAATTAGACTTCTATGTACAAAGAATGAAGTTGGCCTCCTACCTCAAACCATTATAAAAATGAACTCAAAATGAATCAACAACCTATGTATAAGAACTGAAACCATAAAACTCTTAGGAAAAAACACAGGGAATGGATTAGGGAAGCATGAACAACAACAACAACAAAAATGTATCGAACTTTATCAAAATAAAAAACTTTCATGAAAATGGTAAGTGTCAAGAAAGTAAAAAAAAACCCTACTAAATGGAAGAAAACATTTACAAGTTATATACCTGATAAGGAGCTAATATTTAGTATAGTGAACTTCTACAAATCAACAACAAAAATATAAATAACTCCATTAAAAACTAAACAATGGGGCTGGGATTGTAGCTCAGCGATAGAGCGCTTGCCTCGCATGCGTGAGGCCCTGGGTTCGATCCTCAGCACCACATACAAATCAATAAAATAAAGACATTGTGTCCATCTACAACTAAAAAAAATTAAAAAAAAAAAAAAAAAAAAAAAAACTAAACAATGGGGGCCGGGCATCATGGCACATGCTTGATATCCCAGTGACCTGGGAGGCTGAAGGCAAGAGGATCCCAAGTTTGCGGCCAGCCTACACAACTTAATGAGACTCTATCTCAAAATAAAAAATTAAAAAAGGGCTGGGGATGTAGCTCAGTGGTATAGCACTTGGTATGCACAAGGCCCTGGGTTCAATCCCCAGCACTGCAAAAAAATAAACAAAATGTGGTCTACAAATACCATGAAATATTAGCCCCTCCCAAAAAAAGAATAAGATTCTGCTACCTGCCAGCCGCAATATGAATGATCCTTGAAAACATTAGAAAATAAAAGAATCAAATAAAAAGGGACAAACATTATGATTCCACTTAAGTGAAGAATCTAGCATAAGCTAATTCAAAGAGACAGAAAATAGATCAGAAGTTACCAAAGTTTGGGGGAAGGGAAATAGGGAGTTACTGCTTATAGGTACAGAAGGGCTATGTAGGGTATAAAAGTATTTTGGAAATGGTGGGGGTTGTACAATACTGGGCATGTAATTTAAGCTACTGAATTGTACGCTTAAAAATGGCTACAATGGCACAAAAAATATTCTGTACATTGTTCTTAAGTGCTTCCTTGTATATGTTAAAATTTCACAGAAAAACAATAATAATATAATACAGTTCAAGTCTTTTTTTTTTCATCTGCATTATACTATATTTTCTTTTGTGGGGGAGAACAGTACAGGAATTGAACTCAGGGGCACTCAACCACTGAGCCACATCCCCATCCCTACTGTGTATTTTATTTAGAGAAAGGGTCTCACTGAGTTGCTTGGTGCCTCACCATGGCTGAAGCCAGCTTTGAACTTGCGATCTTCCTGCCTCAGCCTCCAGAGCCGCTGAGTGTATGCCATCATACCCAGATTACATTTTCTTAAAGTGAAGTGTTTTTTGAAAAACTCAGTGTTCCCAGTAAGACAGAAACAGAAATATTCTTAGGCTGTAGAAAGCCACTATACCTGCAATAAAAGATACTCTTATCATTTCTAAATAAAAAGAATCAGCCAGGCGAGTGGCGCACATCTATAATCCCAGCACTTTGGGAGGCTGAGACAGAAGAATCGCAAGTTCAAAGCCAGCTTCAGCAACAGTGAGGTGCTAAGCAACTCAGTGAGACCCTGTCTCTACATAAAACACAAAATAGGGCTAGGGATGTGGCTCAGTGGCAGAGCACTTGCCTTGCATGTGTGAAGCCCTGGATTTGATTCTCAGCACCACATATAAATAAATAAATGAAATGAGGTCCATCATCAACTAAAAAATATTTTTAAAAAAATACATTCAGGGGGCTGGGATTATGGCGCAGTGGTAGCGTGTTCGCCTAGCACGCGTAAGGCACTGGGTTCGATCCTCAGCACCACATAAAAAATAAAATAAAGATATTCTGTCACCTACAACTAAAAAATAAACATTAAAAAAAAAAAAATACATTCAGGCCGGGCGTGGTGGCGTAAGCCTGTAATCCCAGCACTTACAGAAGCTGAGACAGGAGAATCGCGAGTTCAAAGCCAGCCTCAGCAATGGCGAGGCGCTAAGCAACTCAGTGAGACCCTGTCTCTACATAAAACACAAAATAGGGCTGGGGATGTGGCTCAGTGGTCGAGTGCACCTGAGTTCAATCTCTAGTACCAAAAAAAAAAAAATACATTCAAAAAACATGGACATTTAAGAACTTACCTCAAATTTAAACCATTCTGAGTTCCACTGAGGATTGAGTGACTTGAGGTATACATCTGTTTTGAAGGTGGTATTACCAAATTTTACCTAAAAACAAATAAGAAACCATTCATAAATGTGAATAAACATCAAAAACGTGAATAAAAGTAAATGTTAATGTCAGCCAAGCAAGGTTAGAATTAAGCACAAAAGGGAAAAAAGGCCAACTATCCCCTAGGCAAAAAGAAAAACGATTATGATCTGACCAGGTGCTTGCAGAATATACCCAATTTCCACGGCTCCACTTGACCAGGTCCCCAGGAAAATTAAAAACATAGATCATTTTATCAGCATGGAGGAAAAGGTTAATATGGCCATTAAATATGCTCAGAAGAAAGAGGAAAGTCTTGGACTGACTGCTCAGTGGTAAAGCAGTTGCCTAGCATGAGTAAGGCCTTCACCACCAAACAGGAGGAAAGTCTTACAGAGAGATGGCATGCTAAAATAAAATTAAGAGGTAAAGACCAGCAATGTTCTATTTTCTCAGCAAAGGAATCCAGAAGCATAGCCCATTATTATAAGAATTTATTGACATTTACTTGTTATTTTCTAACTTCCCAATATTTGTATTTTTTAATCCTTTATCTATACACACACAGTGATAAGCAATAACCTATTATGTTTTACGTTCCTATCTTCGGGGACAATAAAAGGGGTTGAGTGAAGAGACTATCTTATTTCATTGACAATCTTGGCAAGCACTGACTCACAAAGACCCAAAAATAATAAATAAGGAAATGAAAAAGGAAGAAAGTAAGCTAAGTCCCGGGATTTGCTTCCAGCAAAGAATGGTGATTGTGAAACCTCAGACTGTATTTGGAAGCGGTCAAGAAGCCTGAGAGCAAAACAGCTAGACAACTACTTCTTCCCTTGCCTTTCTTTTCTATATTGATCTCTTCAAACTCTTTCCCTGATTCCTTCAGTTATCACCATCAACTATTTTTCCTAACCTCAAAATACACTAAGGATTATTCACTTTGTCACAGCAGTTTGGCATGTATATACTTCGTAAATGCTGGTTCAGTCAAGTAAAAATTATAATATTTGCTGGTATTTACTGGTCCAAAAAAATTCTAAAAGCAAAATATCTAAAACTGCAATTATTTTTCTTTTCTGTATATTTCTCTAGTTATTTTATCATTTAGTTTGAATTAACATATCACTAACCATTTGGTACGTAAGCAGTTTGATTAGAGGTAAAAAAGATTAAAAAATAGTACATAAAAATAGCAATTTCTTTCATGGTAAAGAATATCATAAAGTCAAAGACAAATAAGAGCAGGTCGTGGTGGTGTACACCTATAATCCCAACATCTTGAGGCTGGGGCAGGAGGATCACAAATTTGAGACCAGTTTGGGCAACTTAGCCAGGTCCTGTCTCAAAAATAAAAAATAAAAAGAACTGAGGGCTGGGGATGTAGCTCAGTGGTAAAGCGCCCCAAGGTTCAATTCCTAGGAACCACCCCCAACTCCCCCCTCCTGTGAAAAATAAGATAAAACAACCTCATTGCAGAGAAATGCAAATTATAACATTTTTACTTAGTCTGACAAAGATCAAATGGTTTGAAAATAATGTTGATGAGGCACTGTCATGCTTAGCTGATGTGAGTATAATTTAGAAGTCTGTACAGGGAGCAGTTTAACAACACATACCAAAATTTTAAATGCCCATGTCTTTTAAGCTACCAATTCTATTTCTTAGTATTTATTACACAACATAGTATGTATCAGCATTATAGTAGCAAAAGACTGGAAACAATCTAAATATTCATCAATTTGGAACTGATTAAGCACAGAAAGGCCACAAAATGCAGTACTAAATAGAAGAAACAGCTCCCTACACATCGATAAGGAACAGAAGTCAAAATAAAATGGAGCTGGGGATGTAGCTAGCTCAATGGTAGCCTGCTTGTGTAGCATGCACAAGGCCCTAGGTTCTATCCCCAGCACAGGGGGAAAACAAACAAACAAACAAAAAAATTTATAGTGCATATGGCATTCTTTGGGGAGAGAAAAATGAAAAACACTAAGACATATAGATTATTTCTAGAAAGATATACAAGAAAATCTAACAATGGCCACTAGAAAGAGAAGAATGGGTTGGTTAAAGTAAAGGCAGTGAAAATGAAGGTTGACCCATTTTGTACCTTTTGAATTATGAACCATAAATCTGTATTGCTTATTTTTTAAATGTATCATTTTGAAATTCAAAATATTAGAAATTAAAAATTCAAATGGCAGCAACTTTTTTTCAAATTATATAATTCTGAATCCATTTCCAGGAATTTAACTTAGAGAAGTACTTCTGCATAAATCTCCCTCCCCAAAAAATATAAAAACCTAAATAGTCATTCAACAGGAAAGTGACTAAATAAATCATATGCATCTCCACTAAAGAATGGAGTCAATTATATATACTGTCATGGAAAGATATAAATGACAGAAAAAGGTATAAAACAAGCAGAAAAACATGTAAAGTATAATTACATCTGTTTCTAAAAAAGATGATGTGCATATAGAAGTAATTTTTTTTTAAAGGAGAGGAAGGGCCGGGCAGAGTAGTGCACACCTGTAATCCCAGGGGCTCAGGAAACTGAGGCAGGAGGATTTCGAGTTCAAAGACAACATCAGCAACTTAGTGAGGCCCTAAGCAACTCAGCGAGACCCTGTCTCAAAATAAAAAATAAAAAGGGCTGGGGATGTGGCTCAGTGGCTAAGTGCCTCCGGGTTCAATTCCTGGCACAAAAATAAATAAATAAATAAATAAATAAATAAGAGGACAGAAAGTAGATGAATGCAAGCCAGAGAAAGAACAATTCTCTCTGAAGACAGGACTGATATAGAATATAAGGAATACAGTATATGTAGTGAGAAAGAAATAAGGATTTCCAAATTATATTTCTGAATATTAAAGTCTTTTTTAATATGAAGTATCCATATATTACATAAGTTTTTCTTTTCAAATCAGAATGTTAAAGAAATGAAACTTAATAGGAAAAAAGAAATTTAGGGAGAAGAGAGGGTTTTGCTTACTTCCTAATCTAATTTTCATTATATTTCGATATTCAAAGTATGAAGAAAATACAGTCTCCAAACTTATAATTTTTCTTTTTTTTTAATCTCAACTTAGAATTTTTCAACTTTACAATGGTGCAAAAGCATAACCATACAATCATTCTGCTTTTCACTTTCAGAAAAAAAAATTTATATTGTATGGCATTCAATATATTACATGGGATATTCAACACTTTACCATAAAACAGGCTTTTTGTTAGATGATTTTGCCCAACTATAGGCTAATATAAGCATTCTGAACACATTTAAAGTAAGCTAGAGTAAGATACAAATGTTTGGTAATAGATTTTGTTGTTACTTTGTTTTGTGGTGCTGAGGACTAAGCCAGAGTCTTCATGTGTACCCTACTACTGAGCTGCATCCCCAGCGATGATACTCGGTAGTTTTGGTATATTAAATGCATACTTTTAATTTACAATACTGTCAATTTACCATGGGTTTGTTGAGATATGATCCCAGTATAAATCAAGGAACATCTTACATACTTTAATTAGATAAATTATTGTTTAATTTACCTAAAACTGCTTTATTTGAAGTAAAATGTCAGGATTATAAAACCATTGAAATGCTAAATACACTTCATGGTTTTGACTGACCAAAAAGCACACTGTGGTTTTGTTGGGTTTTTTTTATCTTTTAGTTGTCAATGGATCTTTATTTTATTTATTTATATGCAGTGCTAAGAATCAAACCCAGTGCTTCACACATGCTAGGCAAGTGCTCTACCACTGAGCCACAGCCCCAGCCCTGCACATTGTTTTAAGTTATAGGTTCAGCACCCTCTTTTGTACCCCACTATAGCTATACTATAATTGTACTTTTTTTTTACAACAGTGCATTCTAGATGAAGATCTGATAGCCCCCAAACTACATTAAACAAACAAAAAACAGGATTTCAGAAAAAGGAAAACAGCTAGAGTATACACTCTGCCAACACTGTGAAGACTTCTCTTCTAGTAAAGGAGAATTACAGTTCATTCAGCCTTACTCAATTCAAAGGATATTTTATTACTCACCAATTAGATGCCTTACAACTTTGTTAAAGAACATCAGGAATTTTAATGGAGATTTCCCCAATAAAGGAATGCATTCTCTTTTCCCACTCATTAACTAAATTACCTTGAGAAAGTTATTTAACCTATTATTTAAATCTACTTTCTCCTTTGAAAAGCAGGGTTGCTGGCAGCATTACATGAGATAATGCATGTAGAGACCTAGCAAAATGTTTTGATACTTAAAAAATGTTCATTAAATATTAATTTATTTTCCTCTGAGTATTTCTTCAAAAGCTCCTACATAAACACAAAATGACAACTTAGTTTAGCCAAACAGTTTGTAACACGAACATTAATAGAGACATATTTCATTAATACTTCCCTTGTTCAGAACCCCATTTTACTCTTCCTAGAGATTCCTTCAAGAATCATCTTTAAATACTACTTGGTCTTCACTGGCTCCCTAAACTCCTCACATTCATAAAGACTAGAAATTCTCAAGCAGCTAGTACCAGTACTTAATCAGTTATTCAAGCTACTTGGTTAAACCAGAGAATCATTAAAAAATAACAAGCCAAGCACAGTGGCACACACCAGTAATCCCAGTTGCTTGGGAGGCTGAAGTAGGAGTATGGCAAGTTCAAAGCCAGCCTCAGCAACCCAGCGAGACCCTGTACCAAAATGAAAAATAAAAAGGGCTGGGGACGGGCTGGAGTTGTGGCTTAGTGGTAGAGTGTTTGCCTAGCATGTGTGAGGCACTGGGTTCGATCCTCAGCACCACATAAAAATAAATAAAGTAAAGGTCTTGTGTCCATCTACAACTAAAAATTTAAAAATTAAAAAAAAAAAAAAGGGCTAGGGATGTGGCTCAGTTGTTAAGCGCCCTTGGGTTCAATCCTCAGTACCAAATAATAATGATAATAATATTATAATACAAGCTGTAAACATTTTAATATAAAATATGTAAACATTCATTCCTACCTTTTTAATGTAATGCAAAGTGCTCTTCTTTGAGCACAGATCCACTGTTTAGATTTCTGTATCTTTTTTTTGCATAAACCACATGCATGTCATCTGTGCTTTCTAGTTTGGGTTTATAAAGTGGCAGAATTATCACTTGTAAAAAAAAAATAATAATAAAGTATCTATATTTTTCACAATCTTTTCTCCAACAGCAATTATTATAGATTACTTCCATAAATCTTTACATAGCCTTATTAACTGAATTCCACCAATTTATATAAGGTTTAAATTAATTACAGTAACAAATACAGTTGACAAACAAATTTAGGAACAAACACAACCACCTCTGGGTAAAGTATATCAGCCGATTTATGAGGGCACACTCTCTTTAGAGCAGTCTAATGATGTGGGAATACCTAAAATATGTTTAATAGAAGGCATGCAGAGCACTGGGAACTGCAATGAATCAGTCAATGGAAGTTGGCTAAGAGCTTCTACTACACAAGCTTCTTATTCTGATTATCAGGCTACTCAGCAATCTATATCCCCTTTACCTGCTTTTATTTCCACTTCTATCTGACAGAACCCTTCCTTCAATTACATGTGCTCTGTCCCTTCTTTTACTTTTACCAGGCTTGTCCTATTCACCTGAAAATGCTTTCTCTCTGCTTATGGAAATTTTACCATCCTATAGGCCCAGCATGAAGATTTCTTATAACTAGCCAGGCCTGGTGGCATTTACCTGTAGCCTGGAAGACTGAGGAGGGAGAATCACTTAAGCCCAGGAGTTTAAGACTAGCCTGGGCAACACAAGAAGATCCCCTCTTCAAAAAAAAAAAAAAGGACAGCAGGCTTCATTATCTCCTTTTCCTGAGAGCTTTTATTACTTAAAGCCTATATTACATAATTTATCCCCTTATTATGTGGTAATCCTCTTTTATCCCCTTTTTCCTGCTTTAATTTTCCCCTTTCTGCTGGATTATTCCTATTAGCACACAAACATGTTCTAGTATTCTCTAACTTATGTTTTAAAAATAAAAATATGTTTTAAAACTTATGTTTTAAAAAATACTAAAAGCAACATACTTAGGTACCACAGTATTTTTTCCTCCTCACTTCATAGCCATATTTCTTGAATCAGTTGCCTACTCCTGCTATTTCTACTTCCTCACTTCTTACATACTTTAGTTCTAACTCATTACAGTATGGGCTTCATCCTCATCAAGTCTCTCATCAGGATCAATAACAACTTTTATATTGTCCAATCCAATGATTTCTATGTTCTCTTGTTTGACTTCTCAGTGCCACCTGACAGATGAGGGCGACTTCTTTCTAGAAACTTCCTCTGGCCTTCTAGGACTTACTTCCCTTATCTTTTCTACCCCCTCTCCACGCCCCACCCACCCACCCACTGGCTGACAATCTCAGCTTCCTTTCTCTAGTCAGCCTCTAATATACCTCTTGATGTCACGTTTTTTTCAAGGATCTGTCTCACTTCTCTCTTCCCCTAAGAGGTTTGCCGAAAGGGAAAGACTCAATTTCTAAGGAAGCTTTAGAAATTCTAGTAGTGTTTTGGGGAGAAATAGTAGTAGTAGTTAATGAGAAAGGGCTAGAAATACTGGAGTCCTGCAATGCAAAAGTTCCAACAATGAGGATTTATCCCATGTCATGACATTCAAATATCCCACCAGATAGGCACATGAATAAGAAATCTACCTAGAATCTAACTCAGTTTTACATGCTAAAGTATAGTGATGGGAACTAAAGCCATCATATAATCAAGGGACAACTCTGGTTCTTCCCCATGAGTTGAGTATTTTGGAAAATCAGATAACCAATGGCAATGAAGATCTGTGAGATACCAAAACTATACCTCTGCCTCATTCTGTGAAGGGCAGTCACAGTCATTTGACTTTACACATAAGTGAGACAATTCCCATCCAGTGTTTTCAGCTGTATTTTCTCCACATGGCACGCTCTCACCACCTAGCATATGTATCTTTTACTTATCTTCTTTATGAACTACCTCCTCCCACTAAAAGGTAAGTTCCATGAGTAAATAGTTTTCACTTTATTGCCCACTACAGTGTCTAATGCATACAAGGTTCAATAAATATCCATTGACTCGATCCAATTACTTCACATTTTTTACTATGCTTATGGACATGTATTTCTATATTGAAATCATTAAAAAAGACCCTTATTTCTCTGTCATAATATGATTAAAGCATTGTATTGATTTTTTATTATGAGTACAGATAAATTATATTAACTAATAGAGTCATGCCAGAACATTAAGGGTAGATTTCAAAATATCTATTATATGGGGGCTGGGATTGTAGCTTAGTGGTAGAGCGCTTGCCTTGCAACACATAAAAATAAATAAAGATATTTGTGTCCATCTACAACTAAAAAACATATTTTAAAAAAAACTATTATATTAAGTAGGTACTGAGTTTCACAAGGTTGAGAAACACTGGCCTGTATGAACTTTTAACTCAGATCTCTCTTTAGAACACCAGAGTAACAAATCCAGTTGCCTCCTTGACAGCTGCAATGAAAGGTCCTAAAGACAACTCCACTCTAACATGCCCAAATGGAAACTGATTCTCCCCAATCAATCTCTATCATCCCCATGGCATCTCAGAATATCACCCCGCTGACTTCAGAAAGCTAGGAATCATCTTTCAGTCTTCCTTTCCCAGGTCCCTGACACCAATCTACCAACAAATCCTCTAGTCTACTTTCAAAATATATCTGGAATTTATCCACTTCTCTTCACTACCAAAACATTACCTTGGCCCTCAACACCTGTTATTTGAACTATTTCAGAATCTCCCAACAAGGTGCCTGCTTCCACTGTTTTCCCTTCAATCCATTCCCCACATAGCAACAAAAAGCTCACTTAATTGCTTCTGATTGAATTTAGAATAAAATTCCAAGCCCGGTGTGTGGTGTAGCCCTATAATGGCAGCAACTCTGAGGCTAGGCAGAAGGACCACAAATTCAAGGGTAGCCTCTGCAACTTAGTGAGATTCTCTAGAAATAAAAAATAAAAAGGGCTAGGGATATGGTAGAGTGCCCCTGGTTCAATCCCCAGTACCACAAAAACATAAAATAGAATTCCAACACCTAATCATGGATACTTGACCAACTTTCCAACTTTATCTAGTACTATTCTCCCTGTTCCTCACTACATGATTGCCACAAACATGCTCCTTCACTTCCTAAAACACACCAATCTCCTCAGCATCTTCCCTCTACTGAGACTCTCTACTCCTCCCTCTTCAGCTTCTCTTCTGTCCCCTTGTTTTATGCTTACATACATACATACACACACACGCACACTCCCTAAGCAGCTGGCTCCTTCTCATTCAATTGGTCTTTGCCTGCCTGACATTCAACTTGATTTTACTCAACCAAAGGTAAATGTTCCCTGTTATTCCCTTTTTATTGTTTTCTTTTATGGCACTCATCACATTTTATAATTATATATTTAATAATTCCTTTGCTTTTTAAATGTCTGTCTCTGTCACCAAAAATAAGTCACTTAAAATCAAGAACAAAGTCTGTCTTGTTCACCATCATATATCAGCTACACCAGTAATTAGCACAGGAAAGATAGAAGATACCTGACACTCAAAAACTATTTATTAAACATTGGAATTAACAAGTCACCTTTGAACCTGCCCCCTTCCTCACCAGCAAAGTCTAGTTATCAAGACCTAACAATTTTAATCTCAGAAATATTCTTCAAATCTTTACTAATCTAGTCCCATTCCCACATATTGTCTTGACAATTTTACTGTCTTCTTAATTGCTTTCCCTGCTTCACATCAGTCCAGTACATCAAGAACTCAACATGCTAGGGATGTAGCTCTGTGACACAGTACTTGCCTAGCATACAGGAGGCCCTGGGGTTCCATCCCCAGCACTATGAATAATAAATAAATAATCCTAAAAAGAAACAACATAATACAAACATAATCTTTTATTTCCACTGAAAAAGCTTCCCTGGCTTACTCTGCCTATTTATAAAGGTAAAACAACATAGGAAATGAGGTTTGACTCCAACCTACCAGCCCAGCCTCAACCCCTCAAACTCACATACCCCTTTTATTCCAGACACATCTCAAATTAAGATTGTTCCCTGAATATATCATGTATCTCATTCTGTGCCTTTGTGTTCCTTTTGGTTGGTAAAAATCCTGGGTGTCTCTCAAGACCCAGCTCAAATGTTCACTTCAAATGTCACTTCCTTAGAAGTCTTCCTAAACCTTCAGAGACAGAATTAAGTTTCCATATTCGATTTTAACACTGTTCATCTTGCCTGGAGAGGAAGTATTAGCATAGTGGTTAGAAGAAATGACTGTCAGGCTATAGAAATTTATAAGCTAAATAATCTTATGCAATGTATTATCATCCCTGGGCCTCAGTTACCTCATCTGTAACATGGGATAATAATTAAAAAGTACTTAGCACAGATATGGCAATAACAAAATACAATTCTTGTTACCTATTAGTTATTAAAATAAGATGTGTGGAAATACTATGCTTTGGTTATCTGTGTATCACTATTACCTAACATCTGGTCAAGAGCATACAGAATTTTCTCAAATGAATATGAAGTTGGGATTAAGAATTACCATGACAAGTAGGGGTGAATTACAGTGGTTAGGTTAGAGAATCTTTAAGGAATACAAAAAATATTTTATATTGAGATGAAATCAGGCTGTACATTATCATGTATCTATTAACTTTAGGCATTAATAGCCTAAACGATTATTGCTGTAATCCTCTGGCTCATCATGTCGACTTTTATTACAATATTTTCTTGGCTTCTTTAAGCCTCTGGTTTATTACTTTCCAGGCCGTATGCCTGCACTAATTTGCATGACTTTTAAACTAATCATTAGATTTAAAAAGCAATTTTGTAATTTAAATCCATAGCACTTAATTGACTTCCTACCTCAAGGCACTAAATTTACTTGAAACAGCTCATAAAACCTACCAGTCTATACAAGAGAGAAAGTGTTCCAGTTGTGTTTGGAACTTACATTGATGGTTCTGAAAATGTCAGGCCAAAGGTGGATATCCTGCGATGTAGGACTCGGAATGCCCATAAAGGGCTGTATGTACATGCTTATGCAGATGTCCATCACACAGGCGTGAAAAGTCATCCCTCCCCTAAAGAAGGACGTGCGTGTGCTTCCGTGGCCGCGGGGCCACGCCTCGGGATCTGCTGACTGGCAGGTGGCCTGTATGAGTCTAGACATCAGGGTCACCCGGCATGCAGAGCAGTAAGAACCTGTCCGCGCGGCGGGGTGTACCGCGGCCACCAGAGAGCCATGCACCCTTCACATGGGCTTCGGCCTCGGCGGACATCCCTCCTGGGAGGTCTGGACAAGCACGACAGACAGCAGGGCAATGGAAAGGGGAATGGGCTGAAAGGCTGGGAGCAGGTGGGTAGATCCTCACTGGGCTTGGCGTTCTCTGGGTTTTGAGGGGCAAGACCTTGCACCAACCTCCACGAAGGCATCAGTCAGGTCACTAGCACGGTCCATCACTGGTAAATGGCGCCCGGCCACGATTTTCACCTTCAGCTTCCCAGGCATCGTCTCGGCTTCGGCCTCTCCTAGGGCTCCTGCAGAAACAAACAAGCGAGTCTGCGCCGAGCGCCAGGCGGGCGGGGGAGGGGCGTTTTTGCGCGGGGAGCGGCGCGCGCCAGCGGGAACGCGCGGGGCAACTGACAGCAGAGGGCGCGCGCGGGGGCGCGCTCGGGGGCCGCGCCGCGACGCTGCACTCACCCTGGGAGAGATAAAGGGGTCGTTCCACCCGGGCGCTGAGGCCTCATTCCGGAGAGGTAGTCAGAGGAAGGTCCTCGGTGAACTCTGCTGTTCTGGTCCCACAGTGCTGGGAAGAGAAGAAGCTAAACCCAGTCAGCATCCCGTTGAGCCTATGCAGCACCTACTAGTGTTTCTCCTGCCACTAACCCCCCCCAAAATGGCGGCTCTCGGGGCGTGGAGGCAGCATCGATCTTTCGGCGCTCTCCCCACTTGGCGGGGAAGAAATTAAAATTCTCCAGGAAAAGATTAAAGGGGCGGGACTGACGTCGAGGAAGCGGGAGGACAGGAAAATGGGTCGAGTCCTGCATCATCCACCGAGCCGCTGCTGTGTGTTGGTGCCGCGCTGCTACCCGGCGGAAAATTCCCTATCCTCCAGTGCGGGCGTCGGCTTGGCAAGCCACGAGTGCTGCATTCTGGAAGGGCTGTGACAGACGTAGCTACGGTGAAGATTGCTAGAGGAGCCTGCCTTTAAATACCCGTTAGTGGTTCATAAAACCAATCTAGCTGGTTCCTACGTGGAAGGCGTACCGGTGCGTGTGGTTAGTTTCTGTTTTCTATGAAATGAAACACTGGGAACATCTCAGATAGTAAATAAGTATTATTTCCCGAAACGTTTTATTTCAGTCATATGCACTTGTACTGTGTACTGGATCGCAGATGTTACCTTGGTTGAGGAGTAGGAAGGGAACACTCAAAAATCTAGTCACTGAAAAGACCCCTACACTCTTAGATTATCTCGGTGCGATTATCAAGCACCTACGAGTGAAAAGAGAAGATCTGCCTTAGGAAAGTATAGTCAACTATGAGAAATTAACTCGAAGAGCAGTTACATCTTTTAGAATTGACCCAATTACATATACGTGAACGTGCTAAAGTGACGTATTATTTATAGTTGCAGATGATCAGGAAAAGGGAAATGGAGGCACACGAACAGGACATAATAAAATCACAATACCAAAGAACAAAACCAGCATTAACGATATACTTAATATCAAATGCCCAAATCAGTGTTAAAATGGCAATGGAAAGATGTATGGCACAGGATTCATCAGGAATGCAAATTTTCTAAATGAAGACATCAGCATGATTTTTTAAAAATATTTTTTTAGCTGTAGATGGACATAATGTCTTTATTTTATTGCTTTGTATGTGGTGCTGAGGATTGAACCCAGGGCCTCACGCATGCGAGGCAAGCGCTCTACCGCTGAGCTACAATCCCAGCCCCCAGCATGATTTTTTGTTCTCCCCCGCCCCCATGCAAGTTGAACCCAGGTCCTTGCAAGTGCTCAGCAGCTAGGCAAGCAGTCTACCAAAGAACTACATCCCCAATCCCAGCATGATGTTTTTAACATGAAAAATACTCAGAGCGGGGCATGGTGACACACGCCTGTAATCCCAGCACTTTGGGAGGCTGAGACAGGAGAATCCCGAGTTCAAAGCCAGCCTCAGCAATGGCGAGGAAACCCTGTCTCTACATAAAACACAAAATAGGGCTGGGGATGTGGCTCAGTGATGGAGTACCCGTGAGTTCAATCCCCAGTACCAAAAAAAAAAAAAAATACTCAACAGGCCTGGCGTGGTGGTGCATGTGTAATCCCAGCGGCTCAGAAGCCTGAGGCAGGAGGATCACAAGTTCGAAGCCATCCTCAGCAACTTAGTGAGGCTGTATTCAACTTAGTGAGTCCCTGATTCAAAATAAAAAATGAAAAGGGCTGGGGATGTGGCTCCATAGTAAAGTGCCTCTGGGTTCTATCCTCAATATCCAAAAAAGAAAGAAAGAAAAATGAGTTCTTTTTTAAGCAGCAGTAACCCAGAAATATGGTTTCAAGGCAAAAATTCCTACAGAAGAAATACTGTTGACGTGAGTAAGAAGTTGAACTCTTACAAAGGGAAAAAATACTGACTTTGCAGTAGAGAAAACTTTGTCCATTCAAACTATGACAAAAGGATAGAGGCCACATCATTTTACAAATTTCCCTAGATCCACCTGTAGCTTTTGCTGAAGACTGACTACCCTTAAAATGCCTCTGCCAAATGCTGAAGATTGGCCTACCCTATGTGATCAGTGTTTGTTATTTTAGTGGTAGGGTTGATTTTTTTTTTTTTTTTTACCTTGATATTAGGGGTGGTGAACTCAGGGCCTCACACATGCTAGGCTAGTGCTATACCACTACATCCCTAGTCCATGAACTAGCTTTTCCTAATATAACGAAATGAGAATTATCACATTACCAGTTTGTTTTTTAAAAACACAGGGAAAAAATATAAGAAAACTGAAGTTTAACAATAATCTTAGTGGAAAATAATGCACTGTATTACAAGATGTTGTAATGAAAAATATATTTGCAAATTGCACAATTAGAGGTTAGCAACCTCGGCTTCCTAATTAGTAGACTATAATGTACTTGTACATACCTGTTGCCCTGGGCTTCATCAACAGAAGATTATAATTAAGATGCTTCCTGAATGCTACTTTTTAGTGGAATTAAGCCTGACTTCAGTTTAACTATTTCCTAATAATTGCACTAGTTTGTTTTAATTAATGCTGGGAACAGTACTGAACTTCCTGACAAATCTATCATGATATGACCTCTGATTACCTTCTTTAGCTCCAGACACTACTCTTATTCTTGCATTTTAGATCCTATAATAATGAATTACTGTGTATTGAATGTTTTCTATATGCCAGATATTGAATTCAGAGCTCCCAGCGGCTTTGTAGCCTCTCTAAAATCCTATGAGATAGGAATTATCAGCCTGCCTTCTTTTCTTTTCATTCGTTCTCTCTTTTTTTTTTTAATGCAGAGATTTAGTCTTCATGTTATAGATGGGTAAACTGCAGCTTTGCAAAATTGTGATGATTATCCAAGGCCCCAGAGCTGGTAATGAGGGAGGCAAAATTTAAATCTAGGCAATAATTCAAAGAACCCATGCTCTTTAAAGGCTGTAGTTTTCCAATAAACTATGCTTTTCCTTCTGCCTGGAATATCTTTCTCACAGTCATTTTACTAATGCGTATGAATTCAAAACTCAGTTTAAACATCACTTCTACATCTTCTGATTTCCTTCCTAATAAACATACTCCATTTCTGCCTATGCTGCTACTAAATCTAAAACATCTGTTGTTGTACTTCCCTTGCAGTAATTATCTATGTATACAGTTCTTCACCCTGTGCCCTTTGTGCAGTGAACGAATCCTTATGCATTAAATTGAGTAGAAATTAACCCACTATTACTATTTTTCTCTCTCTTCTTTTTTGCCTTTCCAAAATGTTGCTTTTAATCTCTCTTCATTCCTTCAAAGTTAAACTTCTCAAAGATTGTATTTGGTGCCCTCCCTTCACCTCCCAGACAGACCTGAACTATTTATATTCAGAATTAGCTACCACCACTGTACCAAAACAGCTTAGACTAATGCCATCAATAACCTGTAGTTGCTAAATCCAGTGGATGCTTTCAGTTTTCATTTTACATGACACTCAGAAGCATTTCACACTCTTGACCATGTTCTGCTTAAAATACTCTTCCTCTTGTTATTCAGACACCATGCTTCTCTTACCTATTCTGATATATACATCTGTCTTTTCATTCTACTCAGTATCCTTAAGTATTTAATATGTTTTTTTCAGGTTCAGTTCCTGGCCATATTATCTTCTACCTGTACTCTCTCCCTGGGTGATCTCATCCATGCCATTGATTTCAATTTTGAAAAATTTAGCTTAGAACTCTCAATTTTTATTTTTAACACATAAATCTCTTGCGGGATCTTGGTCCTGAAGTATCAAAGAGACCTCAAAGAATGTCCAGAATTGAACTTTACCAACTACCTAGTCAATTGCTCAAGCCGCAAACTCACTGATTTAAGTTTAAGGGTAAATACAAATAACAACCTGAACTCAACTCAATTTTTTTTTTTTTTTTGCAGTGCTAAGCATCAAAACCAGGGCCTTGTGCATGCTAGGCAAACACTGTACCACTGAGCCACAACCACAGCCTCCAGTTCAATTACTTTTGCTTTAATTTACTTCTAAAGTAACAAATCAGCTGTGTAAAAATTAAAAGTGTGGTAAGTAGGCAGCCAGGTAGAATCATCTTCCCATTAGTTTTCTTGTGTCTAATTGGTTCTCCTGTGGCATGCTTATGTATGATGGGCATAAGAACCACATCTAGTAAAATACTCTCCAGATTGGAAGATTATTAAAGCAGAACACATTACCTTACATTAGTACCTATGGCATTCACTGAGCCATAGTACCCAGGTGTAATAGGCAGGCACTTCCTTATTGTTCCAGCACAAGGACAAGATCCCCTTATAAGTGGTCATTATGATTTGGATATTAGATATCTCCCAAAAGTTCATGTGTGAGACAATGCATGAGAGTTTAGAGATGAAATGATCAGGTTATGAGAGCCTTAACATAATCAGTGCATTAATCCATTTAAATGGATTAACTAGGTGGTGACTATAGGCAGGTAGAATATGGCTGAAGGAAGTGGGTGCATGGGGTATGCCCTTAAGGTTTATATTTTGTTGTAAGGAGTGCTCTGTCCCTGGTTCCTGGTGCCTGGTTCCTAGCTGCTTTCCTCCATCACACTCTTCTACCATGATGTTCTGATTCACCTCAGGCCACAAAGAATAGAGTTGGCTATCTATGAACTAAGAGCTCTGAAACTGTGAGCCAAAATAAACTTTTCCTCCTTAAAATTGTTCTAATCAGGTCTTTTGGTCATAGCAAGGAAAGTGCTAAATAAAACGGTGGCTATACTACAAAACCTAGAATTGTCCACTTACATCTACTTAAGGGCTAGTATGGTTTGGATATGAGGTGTTCCTTAAAAGCTCTTGTGTTAATGAAAGAATATGCAGAAGTGAAATGATTAGATTTTGAGAACTATAACCTAATCAGTCCATCTTAGTTTGAATGGACTGACTGTGACTATGTAGTAACTATAGGCAGGTTGGGTATGGCTGGAGGAGGTAAATCACTGGTGGGTGTGCCCTGGAAGGTTTCATCTTCCCTGAGGTTCCACTCCACACACAGCCACCATGAGCAGAGCAGCTCTCCTCCACCATACCCTTCTGCCATGATGTTCTGCCTCAACTTGGACTGGGAACAGTAGAGTCAGCTGACCACACAGTGGACCTCTGAAAACATGAACCAAAATAAACTTTTAATTCTCTAAGTTGTTCTTGTCAGGTATTTTTGTCACAGCAATGAAAAGCTGACTGACTAACAGTAGGGCTTTGTGGAAAATACAGGCACAATTAACAATTATATTTGACTATTCCTTTCTCTCACCCCAACACCAATTAATTACCAAATTCTATTGTTTATAATTCCTAAAGATTTCTCAAATTCATCTGTTATCCACCATTATCTATTACCTGGAAGTGGTATTCCCACTACCACTTTTGCCCTCTAATCCTTTCACTACAAAGTAGCCCAAGGGATCTTCACAAATAGAAAATGTACATTGTTGTCTTTTAGATTCCTCCCCTCCTCCCGCAAAGAACAGGGGTACTCTCTTTTCTTTTCAGAACTTTCTTTATAAGAAAATATAGCTCAGTGGTAGAGTGCTTGCCTAGCATGCGTGAGGCACTGGGTTTGATCCTCAGCACCACATATAAATAATAAATGAATAAAATAAAGATCCATCAACAATTAAAATAAATTTAAAAAGAAAAAGAAAATATAAAGCCAGGCACAGTGGCCTATGCCTGTAATCCCAGCACTTTGGGAGG
Source organism: Xerus rutilus (assembly GCA_028644305.1). Taxonomy (NCBI): domain Eukaryota; kingdom Metazoa; phylum Chordata; class Mammalia; order Rodentia; family Sciuridae; genus Xerus; species Xerus rutilus. The sequence goes on along the minus strand of CM053403.1, from coordinate 78,986,703 downwards.
CTGAGACAGGAGAATCACAAGTTCAAAGCCAGCCTCAGCAACGGCGAGGCGCTAAGCAACTCAGTGAGACTCTGTCTCTACATAAAACACAAAATAGGGCTGGGGATGTGACTCAGTGGTCGAGTACCCCTGAGTTCAATCCCCAGTATCAAAAGAAAAAAGAAAAAAAGAAAAGAAAAGAAAAAGAAAATATAAAAAAATATTCAGAACTTCAGGAGAAAAACATCAGTTAAAAGTAGATTTATTGGGCTGAGGTTGTGGCTCAGTAGCAGACTGCTTGTCTCACACGTGTGAGGAACTGGGTTTGATCCTCAGCACCACATAAAAATAAGTAAATAAAATAAAGACATTGTGTCCATGTATAACTAAAAAAATATTTTAAAAAAGTAGATTTATTATTTTACGTTGCCTTTTGGGATTTGTTTGAAGTCAAACTCTATGGATTCTCCATCTTGTCACCAATTTGTTCACTTCTCCAGCCTGTCACCTAGGGTTATATTCTTCTATTTCATTTTAACATTATCTACAAACTGAATAGGTTCTATTCACCTCGGTTCCTGGGATCTAAGTTATACTCCTAACTTAAAAAATTTAACCCAACAATGTTTCTCATGTTATACATACCATTTTTCCTTTGCCAATTAGCTGACATAAATAGTTTTAGAATTTTTTATAGTTCCATAGGCCATTATCTTCACAGAGGCACTAGCTGTACCATTAATTAGATAAATTAAATTGACACATAATTTCTCAACTCATTTGTTAACTTCTAGCATTTTCCTATTAGAGAAGTAGATTAATAATGTATCAAATATGTCTTGGAAAGCAAAGCTAGATATATTTGCTAAATTTGTAATTAGCAGTTTATTATGGCTCCCAGGCTAGCATTATTTAAAGATCAGCAGACAAGTGGACAGTTACAAATTGCTACAATTGATGGGAAAAACAAAAGTGAGCTGATAACATGGCAAGTATGCCCATCCACTCAGTCTGTTCCAGAGAACTGCATAAGAGGGTTCTAAACTTGCTTGAGGTTGTGTTGCTTCCCAGAGGAGTGAGTAGATTCACATATTACAGTTACCATATAGGTAGACAGCTACTAGAGTTCAGGTAAGGTAAAGCTGAAATGTTAGCCTTAAGTAGCAATACTTACAGGAACCATATTAGAATCAGAAAAGACAATTACATATCTTAATACTAAAGATGTTGAGACTTGAATAAGTATCACAAGTATAAATTCAGCCACATACTCCAGGACTTCAGTCACCTCCTTGGATCTTGCCTTATTTGAGCAAAGAAACTCACTATCATTACCTCCAGCTAGGGGAGGTTTCTTCAAACATCCCTTTATGTATATTTCCCATTTTAAACTTTTCTGTGTCTACTGCTATTTAGATAAAACTAGCCAGGGTATAGCTCACTGGTAGAGTGATTGCCTAGCATGTGTGAGGCCCTGCTTTTGATCTCTAGAACTACATAAAGAAAAATAATAAACTTTTAAAAAGCCAGGCACAGTGGTATATATCTATAGTTCCAGTTACTTGGGATGCTGAGGCAGGAGTATCTTTTTGAGCCCAGGAGTTTAAGGCAACATAGTGAGACACTATCTCAAAACAAAACAACAGCAAAAATAAAACTAAAATTTCTAATGTAGACCTTAAGACTTGACATGATCTGGCCTCTACAATTTTTACTGGCTTTATTTCTCATGACTCTCCTACTGCCCTATTTCAGTTATTTTGGTAACTGCAAAAAAGACAAAAACCCATCATGTTCCTTTCCTTTTTTTTTTTTTTTTGGTACCAGGGATTGAACTCAGGGGCACTGGACCACTGAGCCACATCCCCAGCCCTATTTTGTGTTTTATGTAGATATAGGGTCTCACTGAGTTGCTTAGCACCTCGCCATATCTGAGGCCGACTTTGAACTCACCATTCTCCTGTCTCAGCCTCCCAAAGTGCTGGGATTACAGGCTCATGCCACCATACCAGGTTCATGTTCCTTTCCTTAATAATAAAAACCATAGTCGGGTGTAATAGTGTACCCCTACAATACCAGCAGAAGGGAGGCTGAGGCAGGAGGATCATGAGTTCAAAGCCATCCTAAGCAACTTTAGTGAGGCACTAAGCAATTCAGTGAGACACTGTCCCTAATAAAATGTAAAAACAGGCTGGAGAGAGCCAGGCGTGGTGGCACACACCTGTAATCCCAGCACTTTGGGAGGCTGAGAAAGGAGAATGTCAAGTTCAAAGCCAGCCTCAACAACAGCAATGTAGATCCTGTCTCTAAATAAAAACACAAAATAGGGCTGGGGATGTGGCTTAGTGGTTGAGTACCCCTGAGTTCAATCCCTGGAACTCCCCCCCCAAAAAAAGGGCTGGAGATGTGGCTCAGTGACCAAGTGCCCTGGGTTCAATCCCCAGTACCAATAAATAAATAAATACCTAGATTACTGGAGAGCCATAAGGGAAAAAAAAAATTAATGTGTTCCTTGCATTGACACTTGGAATTTCTATTACAGACAAAGAAGTAATAGTCCTGATATATAAAGAGATTCTAAAGGAGCTACAATCCTTTTGAAAAATGCACAAGATAGGGCTCAGGGTGTAGCTGAGTGGTAAAACATTTACCTAGCTCTGGGTTCAGTCCCTAGCAGAAAGAGGGAGAGAGAGAAAAAGAAAATATAAATAAATGGTTCATAGGAAAAGAAAATCAAATGTCCTTTTGCCATATATAGGGATGCCATAATAAGAAAGACGCAAAATGATGCCTTAATGCCTTGTCATTTCTTACATATCAGGTGAAAATCCAAAAGTTCGACAGCATACTCAGTTGACAAGGCCATGGGAACATAAATACCCTCAAATATTGCTGCTGGGAACACAAAATGCTACAACTCCTATGAAAGACAGTTTGGTAATATGTAGCACAATTGGGAATGGATTTGTGCTTTACCCAATAATTCCAAAAACCTATCCCGAAGAAACACCAGCATAAAAGCACAAAAAGTTGTGTACACAGTATAGTTGTGGCAATACTCTTTGAAACAGCAAAAGACTAGGAGCAATGCATACGCCTACCATAAAAATACTAGTTAAATAAACCATTATTTTGTATATTTGAGTAGTATATGCAGCTATAACATTAATGAAGACAGTATCTATATATCACTATAGAATAATCACCAGTATATACTAGTTAAGCATTAAAAAACAAGCATGATTAGGAAAAATGTATGCTTAGGGGAAAAAAGCATGCATCTTTTATTTCAGAAAGGAGAAAAAATAATATATATTTATATATTATTTTTAAATGAAAGATAAACAAAAAACAATAAAAAACAATTAAGCCGGGCATGGTGGTGCAAACCTGTAACCCCAGCACTTAGGGAGGCTGAGACAGGAGAATCACAAGTTCAAAGCCAGCCTCAGCAACAGCGAGCCGCTAAGCAACACAGTGAGACCCCGTCTCTACATAAAACACAAAGTAGGGCCGGGGATGTGGCTCAGTGGTCGAGTGCCCCTGAGTTCAATCTCCAGTACCAAAAAACAAACAAACACAAAAAATAACCAATTAACTATTTGCAAGTAGAGAGGACAAAGAGGTTAAGAATGAATGTAAACTTATGTGAATGTGTCTTGTTTTGTAGCATCTACTTTGGAACCATGTAATAATTTACATAATTACGAAGTAAAATAAAACAAAAAAATTGCTTGAAAATAAAATGAAATAAATAAAACCAATTTGCAGAGAGTTTTTTGTTGTTGTTGTTTGTTTTGTTTTGTTTTGTTTGGCAGTAGAGTTTTCAATGATTGAATATAGAATTTTTCCATGTCATGAGATAATGGTATGCATTCAGTGGACACCATACCTTGCATTTTGAATTTTGATCTTTTCCAAGCTTAATGGTACACCCTATAAGAGTCTCTCACAATCCTGGGCAGTGGTAGTGAGCCATAACTGCCTGTCTGTCATGTGATCACAAGAACAAACAACCAATGCTCCAGAGAATACTGTATTGCTAAGCTCTTGAGTTCAGTAGGTTAGATGTATTAAATGCAGTTTTAATGGACAATGTTTCCAATTTACATTGGGATCATCAAGGCTCAATAGTCAAGGGGAATAGGTAAAGAGAAAGAATCAAGCATTTATTTTGCTTTTCCTGAACTGCACTGCAGGGTGACCTGAGGTATAGTTGATGAGAAAGTTTCTCTACATAGAAATTTTCCAGTTAATAAATGAGTAAAGGGGCTGAGGTTATGGTGCAGTGGTAACGTGCTCGCCTAGCACGGTTGATGCACTGGGTTAGATCCTCAGCACCACATAAAAATAAAATAAAGATATTCTGTCCACCTACAACTAAAAAATAAATATTAAAAAAATAAATGAATAAGGAATGCCAACTTACAATATCACCAATCTGCCACCCCTAATGAAATCCTGGATTAAGGCAATCATGATCAATGGTTACTGACATCACAAAAAGAAAGACAATGAAGCTTATTTGTCACCTGATTCGATGCAATAGGATGTACATAACACCTAGTATGAAATATTCCTGAAAAAAAATTGAACCTGAATCTGATCAAACCTCTATGCCTCATTACCAGTTTTATAGACAAGACGATAGACAAAAGAGCATGTTAAAATAAGAATGGGGATGCAATCAGGAAAATAAAAAATAGGGTCAATTGTAAGGAACAAATGACTGTTTCTCAAACATATTGTAAGAAAAATGAAGTGGAGAAATACACATTTGAAAGATTTAAGACATGATTCAACCAAATGTATTAGATGAGTCCTGATTGGATCCTTATGTTAACAAAGAGAGCATTTCTGAAACAATCAGGGTTTTTTGTTTGTTTGTTTGTTTTGAGGGTTTGTTTGTTTGTTTGTTTGGTGATGCCAGGGGTGGAATCTAGGGTTTAAACATGCCAGGCAAGTAATTTATCACAGAGATATACCCCTATATCAATGAAAGAAAATTTTAATCTTGACTAGATATTTAATTTTTATTGTTAAGTTTCTTAGGCATAAGTTACTTTAACTTCTAATATATTCAGATAATAAAAGTTTTCTTGTTAGCTGTTCGGGCTGTTTTTTTTTGCCTAAAGTATGTGTCTCTTGTATTAATATAGCCACATCAGTTTTCTTTGGGACAGTATTCCCATGGTATAGATTTTTTTCTTATTCTTTTTTTGCAACTTTTGTGTTTATAATTTTTGTTCATTGAGTACAAGCAATGTTGTTAAATAAATGAAATTGTTGAATGAAGGCAACAGTTGTTAAAGAAAGTAAAGTTTTCACTGAAACAGTAATTTCTCAGTCCTTTACTTGACCAACTTTTGGCCCTTTTAATTATAGTCACTCCTTTTGAGGACCTTTTAGGAACTTTTGACAAAGGATTCACCTTTCCCCCACATCTCTGGGCATTCTGAAGCATTTTCTTCCCTCTAACCACAAGGCAACTCTAGCAGGAGGGTCTTAGATATAAAATAGATCTATAATTTTATGTTACCGAACTGAATTAAGGTGATAATTTGTCTGTTTTGTGAAGACTCTTCTCTCTTCCTGTAACATGTAAACAAAGTCTAATTTAAAATTCTATTTCAATGATTATGTTTGCTACAAGTGTAAAAGTCCTGAGGCAAAAATGAGGCTTATTGTGGTCTGGAGTTGTGGCTCAGTGGTAGAGCACTTGCCTGGCATGAGAGGGGCACTGGGTTCGATCCTCAGCACCACATAAATAAAAGAAAGGTGTTGTGTCCATCTACAACTAAAATGCTTTTTTTAAAAAATGAGGCTTATTGTAACTTGGAGAAAAATAAGCAGGAGTAAGAATGATAGATGAGTGCTTCTTGTTCTTAAATTATTGTTAAGGAAATAAATTGACTCATTATTAGATTTTATGTTTCTCATCTCTGGAATAAACCATACATTTTCTCATTGTTGCTCTTAAACCCTAGTTTAGAGTTCCCCTTTTTTCACCACTTCCTCAAATTCTACCCAAATCTTACTGCCCTTTCCAATATAATTGTATTGACTGACAATATTTTACACATTATACAAGGTATAAGATGTGCACCTTGGTCTCCAGATGGTTACAATTGAGGTGCATGAGTAAAACATCTACACAAAAAAATGTAAGCATAAAAAAATGACTTAACATTAAGGTTAACATTAAGTGTTTAGACAATAAATACTAAAGGAGTCCAAAAATTAATCCAGGAATAATCAGGACAAAAGCTTCACATGGAAGATAGAATTTGAGGGCTGGAAGAGTAGCTCACTTGACTAGCATGCAGGTTTTACCCCTAGCACTACAAGAAAAGAATAGGGAAAAGAAAAAATAAAGGTGGGTGCAATGATACACACCTGTATCCCAACTCCTTGCGAGACAGAAGTAGGAGGTTGGCAAGTTTGAAGCCAGCCTCAGCAATTTGCCAGACCCTGTCTCCAAATAAAAATTTAAAAAGAAAAGGTCTGGGGATGCAGCTCGGTGGTAAAGCCCTCACCCTCATCCCCAGGTTCCATCCCCTGTGCCACACACATAGCCGCACACACAAAAGATAGAATTTGAGTTAGACATTTTTGGATTGTCAAGATCTAGACAGTGAGGATTCTGTTGGGAAAAAAATCAAGAACAAAAATATTTTTAAAGAATGTTTTTATTGCCAGGTGCGAGCATGCCTGTAATCCCAGTGGCTCTGGAGACTGAGGCAGGAGGAAACAGAGTTCAAAGCCAGCCTCAGCAAAAGTGAGGCCCTAAAGCAACTTAGAGAGACCCTGTCTCTAAATAAAATATAAAAAAGAACTGAGGATGTGGCTCAGTGACTGAGTGCCCCTGAGTTCAATCCCCAGTACACTGCTCCCTGAAAAAGAATGCTTTCATTGCATAGTCTAGAAAAAACTGATGAGATTAATTTGACTGGAGGTTGCAATTGTGGAAAAAAGTGATAACTTTGAAGAAATCTAGGTTATGCTTGGAAATATACATGACACACAGAATTAGGAGGGAGGTAATTCAATGGATAAGACTCCGGAAGCCGTATAAGAATTTTGCAGTGGAAAGAAGCCTAATTAGAGCGATATTTTACTATGATGACAGTTACACGAGGATTCGAGATAAATTCAACTGCTAAAGATGGAAAGCAGAGAATCATTGCTGTAGTTTAGTTATTAAATTAACATGAATATGGTCACATTGTTAATGGAAGGAAGAATTGATGAGATTTGGATACTGTAGAGAGGAGAAAAAAAAGAAGGTTAAGAAGAAAGCATGCCTCTGTTTCAAAAGAGAGTAAAGAAGAAATGGTGACTGTATTTCTAGAAAAAAAGTAAAATCTGAAAATCAAGAAAAATGAGTCCAGTTTTGTATGTGTTGAATTCCATGAACTCCTCCCCAACTATTCTGACTTCTTTTGACCACCCCAAAACTTAGTGACTTAACAGTATTGTACTCACAGTTCTGTGGGTTGTTGGCGGTTGCTCTGTCAGCTTTACCCATTCATGTACCAGCAAATAGGCAGAGGGTTGACTACGCTGGAATATGGCCTTACATATCAGATGTTTTGGCTACACTGATCATGTAGGGGTTTCAGGTCTCCTCTTCATAGCCTGTCATCCTGTGGTAGGATAGATTTTCTTTTATATGATGGTCTCAGGCAGTATTCCAATAGAGCAAAGACAGTCTGCTAGTGAAATTTCTTGCCTTAATTGTTTCCAGAGTTTGAGAAGTTCATCTATGGTGAGGATCTATAGTCATGACCTGGTCACGTCTTCCCTTGTAAGATTACTTCCCTCCATTTTTGGTGCCTAAAATGACATAAAATTAATTTTTTTAAAATTTATTTAGGTCCTTAAGAGGTGGGCTTTCTTTAATTCCTAATAGAAATTTTAAATGCATACAAAAATTTCATGGCATAGAGTAAGATATAAAAACAAAATGCCCTTCATCTCTTTCCCCCTAGACTTTGTTATCATTGTTATTTTGGTTTTTTAGAGGTTTTGTTTGTTTGTTTATTTGAGATGGAGTCTCACAATGTTGCCCATACTAAGTCTTGAATTCATAGGCTCAATTGATGCGCCTGCCTCAGCCTCCCATCTGGGACTATACGGATGTTCCACCACACCCAGCTAGGCTTGTTATCATTTTTAAAAATTATGTTTTGGGGCTGGGATTGTAGCTCAGTGGTAGAGCGCTTGCCTCGCATGCGTGAGGCCCTGGGTTCGATCCTCAGCACCACATACAAACCAATAAAATAAAGACATTGTGTCCATCTACAACTAAAAAAAAATAAAATTTAAAAAAAATTTAAAAATTTTTAAAAAATTATGTTTTGTAAATCAAATTATCCTAGCTTTGGGGTACTTTGGACTTCTAATGACAGCGTATCAAATCCATCTCTTTCCAGATAAATGGAAGATTATCATGTGGCACATGAATGCTCCAAGGATCCTTATCATCCACAATTGGCTCTGCCTTTTGTTTTTCTGGCTCATAAATAGGAATGATGGCTTGAAATGTTCCCTGAGGATCTTATGAAATTTTATGGGAAAAAAGCAGGAATTAGCAGAGTGAGGACATTTTTGTCAATGATCTTAATTATTATAATCTTAGACTAACAGAATATGAGTATTTATTTAATAAATAAGAAGGAAAAAAGAGCTGGCAGATGGCATCTGGAACTTGCCTAGAAAGTTTTTGCTGAGTGTCAGATGAAGCAAGTTTATTTGTATTTGAGAACTTCTGGGTTGTTTGAATTTTAGTGATTACAGCATCAAGACCTCATGGACAGTGAAGCATGGTAAATTAAGAACAAACTTGTATTGAGCTATTTTAGGCCCCTTTGACAGACATTGATCATTACCTCTGTGTCTGGTCTATCATTTTTGTGACTACTGAATAAATAAATGTATGCTAAGCTTGATGGACCTCTGGCCCCTCCCAGTCTTAAGGCTGGGAATGAAACAGCACCAGGATCCCATAGGAAATTAGCACGCTTTTTTGAAAACAACATCTGAATCTTGTGGATTTCCCCACCTTTTTGTAGGTCATCTGCTGACCCCACGTACTTTCTTGAGACTGTAAGTGTCTTGTGTAATGTCTTCATGGAAGAACCAGGTCTTTGGGAAACCATGTCCTTTAGAAACTTATGTTGTTAACTTGAATTTGTGTTCCCAGGACATGGATCATTTGTTTTGGCTCCAAATAAACTATTTCCTCAAAGCAGAGTTCTTATTTTCTGTCTACACAAGTTAAGAATTGAAGCTAATCAGAGAATATGATACTTATATTTAGTTGTTCCACTATGTAACAAGCTAAAATATAATAATTTTAAGTAGTTTTTCTTGTGGGTGGTGTTGGAAATTGAACCCAGGACCTTATGCATGCTTGACAAGTGCTACATCCCCATCTGTAAATACTTTTTATAGAATAAATCATAGTTAACTGAACCAAAACTTGTTATAGTACTATTCTCTCCTTCGCCAGGATCTAGCCCATCTTTAGAGAACACATTGATGGGCTTTTGTAGTCACGCAGTGGTGACAGCAATCATAGAAATGGTGTCTAGGAGATAATAAATATCTTGCTCCTTAGCATCTTTTTTAAAACTCATTCCCTAAGTGATTATAAAAGCACAGTGTTTTTGCTTAATATATCTAGTTTCTGCATAATATTATGGAAACTTAAAGAGAAGCTTTGGATTTCTAATATTCTAAATGAGGCACAGATTTCAAAATATGAACAGTTAAAACGCCCACTAGGTGAAATCTAAAAACTGCCAAATCAACTGAAGAAGAGCTTATCTAGAAGTTTCTTTATTTGTTTGTCTTTATGGTACTGGGGATTGAACCCAGGGCCTTGGAAATGCTAGCCCAGCTATCTACCACTGAGCTACATGTACAGATTTTTAAATTTTATTTTGAGACAGGGTCTTACTGAGTTACCAGGCTGGCCTGTGATGCTTCTTCCTCAGCTTTCCAAGTAGGTGGGATTTCAGGTGTGTGCCACCATACCTGGTCTATCTATTTTTTGCTCATCTTTTATTGAGCTCTTATTGGGCTCTTATTGGATTCCTTGCTTAGGTTACTCAGGCTTTCAATTCTATCTTGCCTCCATTCATGGTGTTGTTTATTTTTTTTGGTGCTGGGGATCAAACCTAGGACCTTGTGATTTCTAAGCACTTCTGCCATTGAGCTACACACCAAGCCCCAGTCCCATGCTTCTATTCTTTAAATTTTGTGGTGGGGGAAATTGAACCCAAGGGTTCGAGCATGCCAGACTTGTCAAGCACTCTACCACTGAGCCATATCCGCAGCCTTCCCATGCTTCTATATTTTTAAAAGCAAAACTACTGTCTAATGTCCAGATACCTGACATCTATATGTAATGTGTCATCAAATGCGGCATCTATATGTAATGTGTCATCAAAAAATGGATATTTTAAAATTAAATTTTACTTGTGAGGTGAAATTATTAAACCCACATGCAATTATGAGAAATAACAGAGATCCAATGTCCTTTTTATTTTAATTTTAATTTTTTTATTTTTGACTTGGTCTCACTATCTGGCCCAGGCTGGCCTGAACTCTTAGGCTCAAGAAATTATTTCTGCCTCAGCCTCCAGAATAGTAGCATACACCACACCCAGGTTGTATGCATTCTTCACTGAGTTTCCTATGTTAATCAATCCAAACTCAGAAACTGCAAAAACAAAATCAACTGTTAAGTGAAATAAGGCACAGAAAAACAAATACCATGTTTTCTCACTATGGTTGACAATAATTAATTGAATATTTCAAAATAACTACTAGAAAATGGTTTTGAATGTTACCAATGCAAAGAAATGATAAATGTGTTAGGCAACAGATATGCCAGTTACCCTGATCTGATCATTAGACATTGCATAATGTATTGAAATGTTACACTGCTGCCCATAAGTATGTATAATTATTATGTGTCACTAAAAATAAAAACATATTTTGGGGCTAGGAATGTAGCTCCGTGATAGAGTACTTGCCTAATATTTGAGTCCTTGGATTCAATCCTCAGCACCTCAAAGAAATCCCAAAGTCCTTTCTTATAGAAATAGAAAAGGCAATCATGAAATTCATTTGGAAAAATAAGAGACCCAGAATAGCCAAAGCAACCCTGAGCAAGAAGAATGAAGCAGGAAGCATCACAATACCAGACTTTAAACTTTACTACAAAGCTATAGTAACAAAAACGGCATGG
>CM053403.1:78665074-78974964 GCA_028644305.1 Xerus rutilus | reverse complement strand
TAATTGAGGAGAAAGTAGGTCCAAATCTTCATCACGTTGGATTAGGCCCCAAATTCCTTAACAAGACTCCAAAAGCACAAGAAATAAAAGCAAGAATCAATAAATGGGATGGACTTAAACTAAAAAGCTTCTTCTCAGCAAAAGAAACTATCAATGAAGTGAACAGAGAGCCTACATTCTGGGAGCAAATTTTTGCCACACACACATCAGATAGAGCACTGATCTCCAGGATATATAAAGAACTCAAAAAACTTAACACCAAGAAAACAAACAACCCAATCAATAAATGGGCTAAGGAGCTGAATAGAAACCTCTCAGAAGAAGATATACAATCAATAAACAAATATATGAAGAAATGTTCAACGTCTCTAGCCATTAGAGAAATGCAAATCAAAACTACTCTCAGATTTCATCTCACCCCAGTCAGAATGGCAGCTATCCAAAAATACCAGCAACAATAAGTGCTGGCGAGGATGTGGTGAAAAAGGCACTCAAACATTGCTGGTGGGACTGCAAACTCGTGCGACCAATCTGGAAAGCAGTATGGAGACTGCTTTAAAAACTTGGAATGGAACCACCGTTTGACCCAGCTATCCCACTCCTTGGCCTATACCCTAAAGACTTAAAAACAGCATACTACAGTAAAGCAGCCACTTCAATGCTTATAGCAGCACAATTCACAATTGCAAAACTGTGGAAGCAACCCAGATGCCCTTCAATAGATGAATAGATAAAGAAACTGTAGTACATATACACAATGGAATATTATTCAGCAATAAAAGAGAATAAAATTATGGCATTTGCAGGTAAATGGATGGAATTGGAGAACATTATGCTAAGTGAAGTAAGCCAATCCCAAAAAACCAAATGCCGAATGTTCTCTCTGATTAGTGGATGCTGATACATAACGGGGGTGGGAATGGAGAACATAGGAGAAATGGAGGAACTCTGGATGGGGAAGGGGGGAGGTGGGGGAGGGAAAGGAGAATGAGTGTAGTAAAGATGGTTGAATGAGATGGTCATCACTACCCTAGGTGCATGTATGAAGACACAAATGGTACAACTCTATCTGGTTTGCAACCAGAGAAATGGAAAAATTGAGCTCTATATATGTACGATGACTTGAAACACATTTAAATAAATTAATAAAAAAGATTAATTAATTAATTAATTATATTTTTAAAAAGTAAAATAAACTTTATTTGGGATCTTAGGAATTGCAGTTCAAGAGACACAGATTTAGATAGCTCAGAATCAGTGGTCTGAGAAAGGCAAGAGAAGTAGGAATTTATATGTTGAAAAGGAACAAGAGCTACATGAACAATAGAAGAAAAAACAATGTATAAAAAGAATGGAAATGTCCATAATACAAGAGTCTCATAACCTTTTGATGTGTATCTTGAGCCTTTGAGCACAATGTAGGTCCTTCCAGATGCCTGTAGCCAAAGGGTAGAGATGCTTTCATTGTAATTTTCTTTTATTTTCATATCCCTAAGGTTATGAAAGGTTGCATCTTGCAAAACTATAGTATACAACCATTACCTGATATTTTTAGCTCTTCAAACAAATGTTTTTACTGTTACTAGTTTATTAATTAGCTAACCACATGAATTCATCCACCAGCAGGGGTGGCCTGCATGAGCTAGTTACCTGCTGCCAGCATTGTGTAACCAAGTGAAGACTCATGCTGAAAGAATTGTATTAAACATTTTAATCACACTCATTGGAACTAATTATATAATTGTGAGTTATTGAAGTTTAATTCCATTAAAAGATGGTTCTGTATGGGTATGCAGGAAAAAATGCTAAGAAAAATCTATGGTTTTTCAAATGTATTTGTTTTCAAAATACACACTCCTATTTCAAATACACTATTTCAGGAATATTGGTGAGGTAGGCAGAATTCTAAAGTGTATCCCTATACTTCCCACTCACATTTTGGGACTGTGGGTTCCTAGAACTATACATATGATGAATTTAACTCTTAAGATTATGTTATGTTATATGGCAGAGTTGAATTTGACGTAGGGAGTTTATTTGACTGGGCCTGACCTCACCATCGGAACTCTTTAAAGAAGAGTTTTCTCTGGTCAGGGAAGTGGAAGTTTAAGAACTGGGCTTCAGGGCTGGGAACGTAGTTCAGTGGTCCAATACCTTCCTAGCATGTATGAGGTCCTGGGTCATATTGCCAGCATCCACAACTCCACAAACCCACAGGCTCCAGCTGGCCTAGATGAAAGCAGATACCATTTTGTGAAGTAACTGTGGTGGCCACAGGGAAAGAACTTAAAAGCAACCTCTAGTTGCTGAGAGCAATTCCTGACTGAAAGCCAACAAGGTAAGGGAGTCCTCAGTCTTACCCCGCCCCCCCCCAAATTGAACTCTTCCAACTATACCACTTGGACTTGGAAGTGAATTTTTTCCAGAGCCTCCCTCAAACAAAGTGTCTGGCTGACTTATTGGTTTCAGCCTTGTGATACCCAGTGCATCCATACCATACCAGACATCTGAATAGTTGATAGAGTAGAGGATGAGAAAGAAACTCAGGTTATTCTAGAAAGACTTCTCCCTTTGAGAAGCATACTGAAATTACATTTTAAAATTAGGGTGAATGTTTCTGTCCTCCAAGTTTCATATGTTGAATTTCCAATGTGGTAGTATTAAAAGATTGGGCCTTTGGAGTGTGCTTATGTTGTGAGGGTAGAGCCATCATGAATGGAACTAGTAATTCTATAAAAGAGACCCCACAGTGCTGCTTGCCCATCTTCCCTCTTAGGACACAGTAAGAAGAGGCCATTGTATTGAAACTGGAGTTTGGGACAGAGTCACAGCTGCAAAGCCTGATTTTTCTCCATTGCTATCCAGTTGCATGTTGCAGCTCTCAGTGTTGCAGCTCTGAAGGTGGGCTGTGCCCTCCAGTGTTACAATGGACACCAGCAGCTTGCCACCAACTTCCTTCTGAGTTCTTGAAATACAGGGGACAACAGAAGGCAAGAGTGAAAGGAGTAGAATTTATTCAAATGTGAAAAATAGAAACAACTCTTGCCAGGCCAAGAGGTATGTGCTAGTCTAGGGGTTTATATAGTACTTGAGTCAATGCTATTGGTCTAAATTTATGCTAATCAGAGTTTGGAAAAGTACTAACACTATTGGTTAACCTTGAGTCTGAACTCCCATTTCACTTTTGCTTTTCACCATTCCCCTGCAATCTCAGCTTTCTAGGAGGTTGAGGTCAGCAGATTGGGGATGCTCTGGGGTTCGGAGCTGAGGTGCTTTGTGGAGCAGGCATCCACACTGGACCCTGGCCAGGCTACAGGGATTGGTGGAGATGACGGTTTGGTGCACCCTGGCTTGCCATGCCTTAGGCCTGCGCTGGCATGGTGGGCTCTGCAACAGGCCTGAGCTCACCATCTATACTCCAGCCCACCTTTACCACTGCTCCTAAACTCCAGGACAAGGTCTTGGCTTCTATATGAACCAAGAAGTAGGCTCTCACCAGCCTCACCGATACCAAATCTGCCTTGTACTTTGACTTTGGACTTCCCAACCTCCAGAATAGTGAAAAGCACTTGCTTGTTGTTTTTAAGTCACACAGTTTATAATATTTTTTATAATAGTAGCCAAGTGAACTAAGACATAGGGTATTACAAAAATGTATGACAAAAGGAAAATAGGAATACATAAAGTGTCCTGTGGCCCTGACTCATGTTTGAATCGTATTTTGTAGTAGCAAGCATAACACATTCATCAATTCACCACTGTCATGATTAAAAAGAAGAAAAACTTCTTGTAATTGGTGCATAAGTCATTTCTAAGTATGTATCCAACCATGTAAAAAACTTAAGATGCTTATGTTAAAATTTAAAATTTTCTAATTATTTCACTCTTTCTGGCTTTATTGTTTCATTTGTTTCTCTGAAGAGAGCAGATTTCTCATTATTGTCAATGAAACTCCTCCCCACTTTTGTGTTTATGAGATGTTTAGCAAAAAGCCCATTTCATGTTTTTTGTTTGTTTGTTTTGTGGTGCTAGGGATTGAACTCAGGGGCTTGTGCATGTGAGGCAAGCACTCTACCAACTGAGCTATATCCCCAGCCCATTTCATGCTTTTTAAAAAATTTTTTGTTGGCACAACAACAAATTCAGTTGTATCTCAAACATAATTGTCACTAGTTTACTCATAAATTTAATATAAATACATAGTCATGACCCTCTTTGAGAAATCACATTCATTCATTCAACAAATATCTATTGAT
Organism: Xerus rutilus; assembly: GCA_028644305.1. Taxonomy (NCBI): domain Eukaryota; kingdom Metazoa; phylum Chordata; class Mammalia; order Rodentia; family Sciuridae; genus Xerus; species Xerus rutilus. The sequence continues at coordinate 78,970,708 of CM053403.1, read as the reverse complement.
CCAGCTGCATATCTTTAAGTTCTAAGAATACAAAAACAACAACAACAACAACATGAGCCCTGTTCTAGGAACTCACAGACTAGATGTAGAGAAGGGCCCATAACCAGGAAATGCAAAGCATCAAAGCAAGTGCTATGAGAGAAGTGAGGACTGGAAGTTGTGGGAACATTTGGAAAGAGTATATAACGCAGCTTGGGGGGATCAGGAAAGAAGCTACAGATACAAAACTAAGTGTGTTCATTCCCCCTTGCTGCTATAACAAACTATGACAAATATAATGGTTTAATATTAACACAAACTTATTATCTTGCAGTCCTGGACTCAGAGCCCAAAATCAAGGTGTCATCAGGGTTGGATATTTTCAGGGATAACCTGTTCCTTGCCTTTCCTGGTTTCTAGAGGCAACCTACATTCCTAAAGATCACTTTCAGCAGTGGAATCACCTGACTGCTGCACTACCACCATCACATCTTCTTCCTCACTCTGATCCTCCTGCCTCTCTTGGAAAGGCCTTTGTAATTACATTGGGTCTACCTCGTAATATAAGATGATCCCCCCATCTCAATACTCCTAACCTAATCACATTTGCAAAGTCACTTTTACTATGTAAGGTAACCGAATCTAGGAATTGGGATATGAACATTTTCATGGGTGTAGGAGAGCATTCTTACTCCTAATGCAGGAAGTAACCAAGGAAGGATACTGGAGAGTCTTCCAGGCAATGGAAACATGAAAACCCTAAAAGATACCTAAAGGAAGAGAGTTGTGGAACTTTATAATTCAGTGTTTTGGCTATAAAATAATACAAGCAAGAGATGTAGCTCAGTGGTAAAGTACTTGCCTAGCTTGTGCAAGGCCCTGGGTTCAATCCCAGCACCCCCCCACACACACACACAAATAATACTATGGAAATAATATAATGGTATCTATATTACCTCATCACATAGGATGAAGTAATACATGTGAAGTTCTAAGAACATAATGTGTTTGTCTGTGCTATGCAATGTTAGCCATGGCAGTGAAGAATAGAGGAGGAGTAAATCTTGTAAACAAGCTAAAGTAGTAAGCAGGGGCCAGAGAAAGACTGATCTTATTGCAATCTCATGGGATGAACCTCAGGGGGATACACCAATGAATTTTAAGCAAGAATGTGGCATGATTACACATGTATTTTATTTGACTATCTGTCCTTGCTGAGTGGAGAACGAAGAGGGAGATGAGACTTAAGGTAGGGAGCAGCACTGGGACAAGCATGAAGTGAGTGAAGGACTTGCTTAGTGTACACAACTTAAAGAGATACTAAAGATTCAGTAATCAAGATAAATGTTATTATTTTTTTTTTTTTCAAAACAGTTTATTTTATTTTATTTTATTTTTGTCAGACAAACACATTGATTTCTGGACCACAGTAGAGGATGGAAACCTTTCACAAACTTATTTATTTGAAAATACAAATATAAAATTATACTTTCCACATCTGTGATGTGAGAGACTGCCATCCACATAGTAATTTTTTTACAACAGGGCTTTAAGAAAGCCACACACAAAGACCTGAAAGTTATACTTTAGTATGAAACTGATGAGAACTTTGGTAGTGAGTATTTTTTTTATATATATACATATATATGTATCTATATATATATATATCTTAAGATAAATGTTATTTAATACAATATTTTAGAAAATCAAATTCATGCTATGGAAATGCACAATGGGCAACATGTGAAAATTTGAAAGTCATGGTAAATAGGGAATTTATTGAAAGGCTGTTCTAATGATCCAAATGAGAGATGATGAGAACCTGAAGCAGAGGAGTCGCACTGGATAAAAAGATAGGTGAGCCGGGCGCGGTGGCACATGCCTGTAATCCCAGCACTTAGGGAGGCTGAGACAGGAGAATCAGGAGTTCAAAGCCAGCCTCAGCAATGGCGAGGTACTAAGCAACTCAGTGAGACCCTGTCTCTACATAAAACACAAAATAGGGCTGGGGATGTGGCTCAGTGGTTGAGTGCCCCTGAGTTCAATCTGTGGTACCAAAAAAAAAAAAGTTAGGTGCATGAAGGAGAACTATAAAGGGGGTGAGGGGATGCAGGGGCGGGCTGCTGGTGGTGACTTTGACTGAGAGAGCACAAAAGAAGACAAGTTCACCGAGGGAGAGGTGGCAAAGTGTATCATGGGAGGAAATAAAGTTCTGATTCAGAAATACCAAGCTTAGGAGGCCTATTCCAGTAGGCAGTTGAAATACTTGAATAAAATGAAGCAAAATTCATTATCTTATGCCCAGCCTCAGCGTTTCTGTTCTTTATCTTCTAATCTCTAAATTTCTTCACTGATTTTTTCCTTGCTTACTCTTTGGGAATAAGGGAAAGGATCTTAACAGACCTTGCTGTGTAAGAACAAAAATTGAGAACTAATTTTTGGAAGAGAGATGACCAAAGATAACAAATGTCGCCCATCTGTCAGAGCAATTGTGCATCTTCCCTTTGTTCCTGAACTATTTCCAGATCATTACATTTTCACTCTCATTGTTCTTTTATGATTCATGTCATCAGATGTCCCAAACTCTAATCTCGTTACTGTCACATATTGAGAAACTGGTCATTTCCTCTTTCTCATCAAAGACTTTGACCCATGGATAAGCCACATAGTACATCTGGTTATTACCTGGAATTCTTTCACTCTAAGATCTTGAATTCAAACACACCACTCTAGGACTTTAATCTTCCAACTCTTTTCATAGTCACTTCTATTACAAACAGTTCCTTGAATTCATCAATACTTAATGGCCCTTGACCCCTTCGGTAGGATATCTATCAACCTCATTCCACTTTCCTTTCCATTTTCATCCAGATAATACTGCAGAAACATCACTTTAGCCACATCTGCCAATATTCTCCATATCCATTCTTTATTTCCCAGTGTCACACCACCTGATAGACCTCCAACTGTGCCACAACCATCACAAACACAGGGGCTGAGTATGCACTACACAAGAATACCCTACAAAGGGGACAAATGGAAGCCGGGCGTGGTGGTGCACGCCTGTAATCCTAGCATGTTGGGAGGCTGAGCCAGGAGAATCGTGAGTTCAAAGCCAGCCTCAGCAATGGCGAGGTGCTAGGCAACTCAGTGAGACCCTGTCTCTAAATAAAACACAAAATAGGGCTGGGGATGTGGCTCAGTGGTCGAGTACCCCTGAGTTCAATCCCCAGTACCGGAAAAAAAAAAAGGAGGACAAATGGAAACAAACTTAAGTTTGCTTAGAGTCTTGGGATAGTTCTACCCCAAAGAAGTGTCTTTTTCTAATATGCCACATAATCTAGAACAGAGATTTACAAACCTATGAGCCCCACAAACCAAATCTACCTGCTGTCTGTGTTTGTATGGCCCCACACCTAAGAATGATTTTTATATTTTTAAGCAATTTAAAAATCAAAGGAAGATTTAGTTTGTGGAACATGAAAATTATATTAAATTCAAATTTTATGTCCATAAAGTTTTACTATAATACAGCAACTCCAATTCGTTTTCTTACCATCATTACTGATCTTACACAAACTACAGAGTTGAATAGCTATAATAAAGACTATGCGGCCTGCAAATCCTAAAATATGAACTATATGGTTTATTTCAGAAAAAGTTTGCCTGCCCCTGGTCTAACAGGTATATTATCTGCCTTCCGTGTACCAACACCTGGGCTGTTAAATATTTGCTAGAGAAAATCTATCAATTATGTAGTTGGTGCCACAAAGCATATGATCTCTAACCCCACCTGAAAAGTCAACATTACTTGGAAACACTCTGATTTTCCCAGTTGGATCTCTGTTTTTCCTCAGCCTCTCACGTTTTTTACTCACTCATCTCAACAGATGCCTCACTCCTACTTCAAATTGAAAATAGAAGTAGAAACTATCAGATTGATGCTCCCTCAGTTTCTGGCTACTGCACCTATAAACTTGCCTATAGTTGCCTTTCTTCTGTGTTTACTACATATTGTTTCAGTAGGAGTGGGAACTTTTTACTCATTTAAAGCAAATTCGGTCAACCAGTGCTGTGATAGTTAATTTTATGTACCAATTTGACTAGGTCAGGGGGATCCCAAATAGCAAATAAACGTTATTTCTGGGTGTGTCTGTGAGAGTGTTTCTGGAAGAGATTAGCATTTGAATCAGTGGACTGAGCAAAGGAGATCCATCTTCACTATTGTGGGTGGCCACCCTCCAATATGTTGAGGGTCAAAATAGAATCAAAAGGCAGAGGAAAGGCAAATTGACTCTCTCTTCCCACACTAGACATTCATCTTTTCCTTCCCTTGGATTTCAGGGATCTAGTTTCTCAGGCCTTCAGACTACATCAATTTGAATCCTTGTCCTGTAGATGGGACATCCACGGGTATTTCAGAATTAACATTCCCAAACAGAATTCCTGATGTTACTCTTCTACCTCAACTCACTATTTTTGCATTCTTCCCCATCCATTTAATGATCCCATCATCTAGTAGTTGCTCAGTTTAAAAAGTTTTAAGCCATTCTTACTTCTTTTACTCCCCATTCAATGTGTCAACAAAACTTTCTTGTAGATCCCAAACCCAGATTCTGACCATTTCTCATCATTCACACTACTACTACTTAAGCGGTCCAATCCCCCATCATATTTTACCTAGCTTCATGTATTACCTTGCAAAGTAGTCTCCTTATTTCTTCCTTTGACTACCTTATTATTATTATCTTTTTTTCAGCACAGCAACCAGAGTAATGCTTTTGAAAGATCAAATTATGTCACTTCTTGGCTCACAAACTTCTTTCTCTTTCTTTTCTTTTCTCTTTCAATCTTGTAATGTCTTCCCATATCAGAATAAAAGCCAAAACTCATACTATGTGTATTAATTATCTATAGCTATATAAAAACCAAACTCACAATTAGGGCCTTAAAATAACATCTATTTTATTTGCTTATAATTTTATGGATCAGGGCAATTTGGCTGGACACTTGTGAGAGATTCTTTTCTTGGTCTTTCCTGTAGCTATTCATACAACTAAAGTAAGATGGTGGTTTGAATGAGGCTAGATTAAGAAGAATTCACTTGTCTGGTGGTTAGTGCTGTAGCTGGTTGGGCCATAGAAGTATAGCATGTCACCAACTAGCTCAGATTTCTTTACATGACATTCTTAAGACTGCAAGACAGAGCAAAGAGAATCACAGGGCCAAGCCTCAAGTCAATGTGGGAAGAGACCATACTAAAGTGTAGATGTGTGGTATGCCAAGAGTAGACAGAAGGAGCTTTATACCCTACTTAGCATGCACTGAGGGGATGTATCACCTACTGAGAATTTTTAGACAATACTAAAACTTACTGAAAGTCAATTTGATTTTTTTAGCACCATGAACATTAATTCTTTTTTGTTGGGATACTGGGGATTGAACCCAGGGGCAAGGTAACACTGAACTATACCCACCAACCCCACAGTAAGTACTGGTTTTTAAAAGACTGTATTCAAAGACAAAAATTTAAAATGTGCAAATATACAAAGTCCATTTACTTATTACTTTGTGAAACATAACTCTGGATTAGGTGAAATGACTGTTTCAATTAATTTTATAATTTTAATTAAAATTCTCATTGTGCACTTATGAAAAATAGAATAATAGCTATTAAAATGTTGGCACCATTAGCAGAAGAGGCTTTGTAAACAGTTAAAAGATCATAGCTTTCATGCCAGTGTTATCAGGTACTTTGAATAGAAAAATCAGTTAAATTTATTTGTAGAGTTTTGGCTGGGGATATATTTCAATAGTAGAGCACTTACCTCTGGGTTCAGACCCCATCACTTAAAAAAAAAAACAAACCTGGGGCTGGGATTGTAGCTCAGTGGTAGAGTGCTTGCCTCGCATGCGTGAGGCCCTGGGTTTGATCCTCAGCACCACATATAAAGCAATAAAATAAAGACATTGTGTCCATCTACAACTAAAAAAATTTTTTTAAAAAAACCTGGTAAGTTATAAGTTTGGGTTATAAGCTCTTTATTAGATGTATATGTTACAGTTATTTTTTTCATATTGTTATTTGCCTTTCATTTCCTCAATTATATTTTTCAGAGCAAAAGGTTCATGCTATTTACCAATTTTTCTTTATCATATTTCATGATTTTTTATGTCCCATCTAAGAAATTTTTATATATCCCAAGTTCACAAAGATTTTTTTCTATTTCTTCTTCTAAATGTTTTAAGCTTTTAACATTTACATTTGTTTCTCTGGCCTATATCAAGTTATATTTTGTGCAATGTGAATTAAGGGTTAAGCTTTATTTCTTACCCCTATGAGTATCCAGTTCTTTTAGTAAAATTTTGTTGAAAAAGACTATTCCTTCTCCCACTAAAAAATCTTCATATCTTTGTTAAAAATCAATTGGCTGGTCAGACATCAAGATGCATGCCTATAATCCCAGCAACTCGCAAGGCTGAGAACATAAATTCAAGACCAGTCTGAGCAACTTAGACCTTGTCTCAAAACAGAAAATAGAAAAGGGCTGAGGATACAGCCCAGTGGTAGAGCACTCTTGAGTTCAATCCCCATTATTGGGGGAAAGTCAGTTGGCTGCATATGTGTATGGTTCTGTTTCTGTCTTTCTATTCTGTTTCACATCCATATTCCATATAAACTCACAACCACACACACATCAACAACATGGGGAGGGACATATTAAATAGGGCCTTATAACTATGGCTGCCCTATAATTTGTTGTCAAAATATGGCTGGCTACTTTTTATAGCAAAAAGAATAGCTAAAAATAAGTGAAATGAAAATATATCAACTTTAAAAAGAAGTTAAATGATTGTTTCAGTGAGCTGTTTGTTGCTGTGACCAAAATACCCAACAAGAATAACTCAGATGAGGGGCTGGGATTGTGGCTCAGCGGTAGAGCGCTTGCCTTGCATGCGTGAGGCCCTGGGTTCGATCCTCAGCACCACATACAAAGCAATAAAATAAAGACATTGTGTCCATCTACAACTAAAAAAAATATTAAAAAAAAAAAAAAAAAAAAAAAAAAAAAAAAAAAAAAAGAATAACTCAGATGAAAAAAGTTTACTTGGGGCTCATTATTTCAGAGATATCAGTCCATAGATGGCTGACTCCATTACTCTGGGCTCAAGGTGAGGCAACAGTCATGGTAGAAGGGCATGGTGGGGAGTGCTTCTCTGTTCATGGAAGCCAGGAAGCAGACAGAGAAGGAAAAAGGGGCCTCAGGGAAGTACAAGCTTTCCAGGTCACACCTTCAGTGACCCGCCTCCTCCAGCCATGCCCCACTTGCCTACACTTAGCAAGCAAACAGTCTCCGTATTTTTTATTTTGAGACAGGATCTGGCTAAGTTGCGAAACTTGCTTCAAAACTAATATTTCTTGTCTCAGCCCCTCAAGTCATGTGGCCACCACCACAATCCAAATGTGAAACAATTTTATCATCTCACAAAGTTTCCTCATTCATTTTCCCAGTCAATCCCCTACTGTCCTGAGCCCAGGTAACCACTATCTGCTTCCTTTCCGGATTGTTAAGATTTGTACTTTCTAGAGTTTCACATAAGTGGCATCATATAATATCTGGATCTATACCTTAGCAAAATGTTTTCATGATTCATGTTCTATCAGTTGTTCCTTTTTATTGCTGAGTAGTGTTTGTATGAATATATAACAATTTATTCATTCACCCATTAACGTACATTTGGGTTGGGTTCAGTTTCTATTATTTTTTTTAAATGTTTATTTTTTAGTTATAGGTGGACAGAATATCTTTATTTTATTTTTATGTGGTGCTGAGAATCGAACCCAGCGCCTCTTACGTGCTAGGCGAGCACGTCACCGCTGCGCCGTAACCCCAGCCCCCTATTATTTTTTTTTTTAAATATTTTTTTAGTTGTAGATGAACACAATGTCTTTATTTTATTGCTTTGTGTGTGGTGCTGAGGATCAAACTCAGGGCCTCACCCATGTGAAGCAAGCGCTCTCCCGCTGAGCTGCAATCCCAGCCCCCAGTTTCTATTATTAATAAAGTAACTATAGGTCTCATTCAAGTCCTTGGAGTGTGATTAAAACATTCTAAATTTTAGTTGTAGTGGAGATTACATGAATATATACATTTCTCAAATCTCAGATAACTATACTTTAAAAGGATGATTTTTACTAGATAATAAATTTTACTTCAGTTATTTTAAGTTTAATATATATGTATATGCATGTGAGTTTGTGTGTGTGTGTATTTCAAATACAAATGTTTGTGAAGTAGTGTTGAGAACTCTTGATCCATTTATGTCAATGAGAGTAGTTTTGGTGTCCTTGAGAATGACTAGGAAAATATTGAGATTATTAAAATTAATGTTTGATTTATTAAAGTTATAAACATCTATTTTTTCTTAAGCTTTTAACTTCATTTTATAAAGTAAATTGTTACTTTAAAGAGGACTATAATATTTGGTCTCATTTATAATATTCATCAAATATTTCAATTGTTTGATAAAACTTCCCAAGTGTTTCATTTATATCACACACATCTAGAAAATTAAACATATATCTACACATATGTATCTATATTTAATCTCAAGTTATTTTAAAAGTTAAAATACTATGCATAAAACTAACAGAATTATCTTTTATTTTTGAACTTAAAATTGCAGACCTAAACCAATGATACATTTTATATTGAAATCATAAAGATTATGTCATTAAATATGCCATATGTCTTAAAGCATAAAACATTAAATTATGTCAATGTCAAACAACTTATTTCCAAACTTACTGACAAAATATTAACACTGATTTTTCTTTGCTTTATCATCATACTATGCATTTCTCCTCCCCACCTCCACCCCTAATACTTGGGATTGAACCCAGGCCTTCACATATTCTAGGCAAGTGCTCTAACACTGAGCTGTATCCTTGTCCCTTTTTATTTTATTTTGAGGCACAGTCTTAATAAATTAGCCAGGCTGACCTTGAACTTTTGATCTTCCTGCCTTAGCCTCCTGAGCAGCTAGGATTAACTATGCATATTTTTTAAATGCTCTGAAAATTACTAACTGGTAACATTAACTTAAGACATCTTGTAACACATACTTGGTCTTTCAGCCCCTAGCATAGCATCTGGCACATAACAGGTTCTCAATAAATAGCTGCTGCATAAATTAGTGCTTACAATGTGATTATAAAATGGATGCTCCTATTTTACTCTTCTCTAAGGTACTGATAAGGAAAGAATTCTGAGATGTTCTAAATTAAGTTACAGGCCAGAGAATGGAGGGAGGAAAAGAGATAAGTTCATTGTAACTCACAGTTTCAAGCTAAATCAACAGAAAAAAACGGTTCCACATTCCTTTTCTGCATGTTGAAGATTAGCCATCAAGGCCACATTGCATTCTGCTTTTAGAATTGACCAACTGAGAAGCAGCAAAAACTTATCTGTACAAACTAACCTCTTCATAGAGGACTTCATAGTCCCTCTCCCAGGAATTTATCCACTTGTCATTGTCCTGAACTTCTTATCTATAGCCAGTGTAGTTTCAGTGTAAACAATTTATGCTGCTTCTTCCCAAAATTCATTAGAAAACACGCTGGAAAGCTGAGGATGTAGCTCAATGGTAGAGTACTTGCCTAGCAAGTGTGAGGCCCTGGGTTCCATCTCTAGCACCAAAAACAAAACAAAAGAAACAAAAACATACATGCATGCATTCATAAAATACACATCCTGGCCCCTTTTTCCAGCTGCTATCTGGCAATGGTGCTGGTGGCTGAGAAATTTGTCCCAGGTACAATCTCACTTTTGGCTTGCATCTGTAAACAGCTCAATAAACCTCAGAGGCCTCTTCATCTCAAACGTTCAAAAGTATTGTAAATTTGACAGTAGAACATTTCTGTCTACCACTAACCTAAAAGCCCATGCTGATCTGAAATTCAACATATTTGAATCCCCAATTACTATGAAATCATGTCTAAGGGCTGGAGATGTAGCTTAGAGTACTTGCCTAGGATGGACAAGGTCCTTGGTTTTACTCCCAGCACAACACACACACACAAATCACTGTCTTATTTCCTGAAATGTATCACACCTTCTCAAAAATGGTCTCAATTATACTGCTTTAGTTATTTATTGCTGTTTAATAAATCAATCCAACAATTTAGTGGCTTTTAAAGACATTTGTTCTGCAGTGTGGGTAGGGTTTATTGGTAATGGCTTATGTCTGCTTCATGTGGTGTCAGCTGAAGTCACTGGTATATCTGGGAGCTAACCTGGAATTGAAATATCCAAAATGGATTCTCCCACTTGTCTGGGGCATTGGCAGAGAGAGGTGAAAGGAGGGAATTTTCTCTTAAAATCCTAGTCTCTTACTATTCAGTGAGACTGGCCCAAGCAAATTTATGTGGCAGCTCACTCCCCCCCAAAGCAGAAGCTTCTTAAGACTTGTGTTTGGTTATTCCAGAGTGTCACTTCTAATATATTCTATAGGTTACAGCAAGTCACTCTTGAACCCAAATTGTTGGTGGAGTGACACACACATGCAGGTGTAGGAGAAACTGTGGCCAGGTATCTTTAGAAGATCCTCCAAGTAGTGCCATCATGCCCAGCATCAATCTGCCTTCCTCTCACATGCAAGATACATTCATTTCTCTACCCAAATCTCATCCCATTCTTTGCTAGCTCAAAGTCTAGGATCTTGTCATCTGTGTTAGGTCTAGATGTAGATAGGATTCTCAGGTTGCGTTTATTTTGATCTGGAGACATGTGAATTAAAAACTTCTTCTCCGCCTTTATCCCTACTCCTGCCTCTCTGGTCATACACAATATGTGTTGGTGAGAAACGGATAACCACAATAGAAACTCATGTTCTAAAAGCAGGAATGAAAGACACATAGTAGTCACTGATGCTTAATAATCTGACATCTGGCCAGTACCTACGGCCCATTTCCCCAACTCCAAAGACAGGTCCCAGTCTGTTCTCTGGGAGTTTTCCAAATTCATTGTTCTGTTGATTTCTTGGCATTAGCTACTGTGAGATCTTTATTCCACCTAAATTTTAATTCCATTTCTATAAATCTGGTTAGGAGTTGGGCCCACAGACTTCTTTGAATGTCTCTGTCTTTCAGTATGAGATGATGGTATTTTTTAAAAAAACTTTAGAATTTATTTATTCTACTTAGGTATACATGATAGCAGAAGGCATTTTGATTCATTGTACACAGATGAAGCACAACTTTTCATTTCTCTGATTGTACATGATGTAGAATCAAATCATATATACAGTCATACATCAAGCTAGGGCTATGATGTCTATCTCATTCTACCAGATGATGGTGCTTTTAACGGTGCTTTTAGGGCAATTCTCTTAGCAATTTCTGTGTGTGTGTGTGTGTGTGTGTGTGTAATGGGATTTTGCTATGTTGCCTGGATAACTGGGATTACATGTGTGCACCATGGATCCTGGCTGGAAATTTTATATAAACCTTTTCACCTCATGCCTTGAAAGCAATTTTGGTAATTTTTTCCAATATAATCCTCTCTCTATTTGGGGCCTATTTGGTTGTCACATGACAATGGTTTTACAATTCTAGGAATCTCTTCTATATACCTCCAAGGATCTACAAGTCACCTCCTAAAATCTTTATGTCACCAAAGGGTCTTATAGTATACTCTTAACTTGATCACAGATTTACTGGAAGAACTCTGGACTTGAACTGTTCCCTGGAGACATTTCTTGCTTTTAGAATTTTTTTTGCCTAATAGAAAAATAACCTGGGATTCTTTATGTCCTCTAAATTTTATTTGAAATCTGAACAATCCCTTTTTTTCACTCTCACCTTTCTTATAATACATTATCATATGCTGTTGCTAAAAGAAACCAGTTGAAATTTTCAACATCCTGCCTGGAAAACTCCATAAACACATCTGTGGGTTCAATGGGATATCACTGATATCAAAGGGAAGGGTGGGAGGAGTGCACAGAAATAGCCACACCACATTTAATTGCTAGAAGCTACCAATACTTTCAGAATTATTCAGAAAATTGTTACACTTGTCATCTTGTAAGACTTACATTATCCCTTAGTCCTGAGCCCAATTCCCAGAACGTAATAGATTATCAGTAGTTCTCTCTTGGATAATGCAGTTCTTAAGCCAGTTGTTACAGATGACAAGCTTACTGATTGTTCTCTTACTACATACTTCGGGTTTCTCTTTCCTAATTTCCAATAATAATTTCCCTTGGGTACCTCTCTAGCTTCCACTGATAATACTTTTGTTCTTTCTAGTGTTTATTAACTGCCTCCTCACTGCCTTACCAGCCCTCTTCCACAATCTTCTCACCTTCTATTCTCTGTCTACAATCTAGTCCAAAAGTCATTTTACATATTTTAAGGTTATTGTTATGACTGGCTTCCATATCCAATACTAGTTTCTGTCTATTGAAAAAGGCCAAACCATCCCAAAATGTATTAGCTTAAAATAATACTATATACTTTTTCATGATTCTGTGAGTTGTCTAGACTCAGCTGAACGGTAACTGCCAATGTGGTATTAGCTAGCGTTACCCATATGGTAACATTCTGCTGAGAGTTTACCTGAAGCTGAAATATTTAACATGATTCCTTAAAGGAGAGGCCCACAATTCTACCATATAAATTTTGCCATATTTCACTGGTCAAAACAAATCACAAAGGACTGGTGATATAGCAAAGTGGTAAAGTGCTAGCATATCATATGTGCGGCCCAGGTTTTGATCTCCAGCACTGTAAACAAAACAAAACAAAAAAGACATCCAAAAGTAGATCAGATTTAAGGAAAGAGTTAATATACTTCTCTGGATAGGAGGAAGAGCTTGTTTGTATAGGATGGAAAGGAATTGCTGGTAATCATCTTTGGAGATCATCTCTCAACACTGTTAGCTAACTTTCTGTGAGAGTAACAAAATACCTGAGATAACTACCTTAAAAAGAGAAAAGGTTTATTTTGACTCAGTTTTATTTTTTGCCATGCTGGAAATCTAATACAGGACCTTGTACATTCTAGGTAATTTCCCTACTACTGAGCTACACCCCTAACCACTTTGTTTCAGTTTTGGAGGTCACAGTCTATCATTGGCTGATCCTGCTTCTTTGGGACTATGACAAGGCATCACAGCATGGCAAGATCACATGGTGGGAATATGTGGTGAAGCCAAACTGCTCATTTCATCACCATGAAGAAAAAGGGAAATAGGAAGAGACTAGGGCTTCATGATCCCCTTTAAGTTCATACCCCCAATGACATATTGACCTCCCACTAAGCCTTACATCTTTTGTTTTTTGGGAGGATACTGGGGATTGAACCCAAGGGCACTTAACCAGTGAGCCACATCTCCAGCCCTGTTTTGTACTTTATTTAGAGACAGAGTCTCACTGAGTTGCTTAGCACCTTGCTGTTGCTAAGGCTGGCTTTGAACTTGCAATCCTCCTGCCTCCCGAGCTGCTGGGATTATAGATGTGTACCACCACACCTGGCTAGGCCTCACATCTTAAAGGTTCTACCACCCCTCAATAGCACCACCCTGGGAACCAAGCCCTTTAACACATGAGCTTTTGGGCATATTCCAGGTCCCAAACCATAACAAACCCCTTATCACTTACTGCCTTTTGTTGATTGTACTATTCAAGAAGTTATATGGACTTGTAGATGATAATATCTTAGATTCATACATATCCTTTAAACCCATATTCCATTATTTCCTATCTTCCAGTATTGATTTCTATAAACAGTCAGGCACTGTGGAGCATACCTACAATCCTAGTTACTTGAGGGACTGAGGCAGGAGGATTACAAGTTCAAAACCTGGCAGTATAGCAAGACCTCCACTCAAAAAACAGGAGAAAGGAAGGAAGGAAGGAAGGAAGGAAGGAAGGAAGGAAGGAAGGAAGGAAGGAAGGAAGGAAGGAATAATAATAACTTCTGCAAAATACCTTTAAATATATTCTTTTATTTCTATTCCCCCTGCTTTTACCCTAAGATTAGATCATGCATCTCTCTATCAGCAAAAAATCATATTACATGACAAAAATCTGTGGACACTTGGCTTATAAACTTTTATGCTATAATTAAAATAGCACAATTTGATATAGTTAAGTATATATTTGATGACTGATTATGTACCTAAAGAATGTGATTCATTGAAGGTAAGAACTTACATAAATAGCTATTATTCATCATATACAATCAAATAAAATTTTAATTTTCCTCTTATTTGTTGATCATGTATTTCTCTCACCAGTACCAATATCTGTGTATGCAATACCTTGTAGCATTTCATCACTATTGTCATCACACATATTGCCCCTCTGTATTGTTTTTTTGATAGTTGGTGTTTTGGGGGGCCCATTCCACCTCTTCCATCTCCAATCATGAACAAAATTAAGCTTTTCCCTTCCTACCCTTGGAAGCCTCCACTACTATTTTTTTTTCAGTACTGGTGATGGAATCTAGAATGGTCTCTACTACTGAGCTACAACCATAGCCTTTAAAATTTTTAGAGATAGAGTCCCACTAAGTTGTCCATACTGGCCTCAAATTTGAGATCTTCCTGCCTCAGCCTCCCAAGGCACTGTGATTACAAGTGTGCATCCCTGCACCTGGTTGGAGCCTATACTTTTTACCCTCTTTTGTGCCCTTCTTCCTGGAAGTCTTGATATAATAGATTAAATTAACATCAGCAAATATTCACTCCACTTGCCTGCCAACTGAGAGCATACTGTATTTCATTGCTCCCTTGACTTAGGGCTTGGCTATGCCATTTGTTTTATTGAATTGAATATGAATGGAAATAAGCACAGGCTCTAAGTATGCTGATAAGTTTGTCTTGCTTTATGCTTCGGTGATCCTACCCAGGTAGTTAATGTGGAAACACACAGAACATGCCTGAACTTTTAACTTGCAACCTGAAACCTGGAACCCAGACGCTAGAGGTAAGCATTTTGTCTGATGTAACTAGCAGTAACCAACAATCCACAGACCTGTAAGAGAAAAGTAAATGCTTGTAATTTTAAGCCACTGAGTTTGGGGATGGTTTATTCTGTAGCATTATTGCAGCAATAAGTGCACTGAGCCTATTGCATGGTAGGAGTTCAATAAACACGATTATTATCTTATAATTAAAATATTAATTATTGGGCTGAGGATGTAGCTCAGTGGTAGAGTGCTTGCCTAGCATATGTGAGGTTCTGGGTTTGATCTCCAGCACTAAAAAGAAACAAACAAACAAAACAATAAATCTTATTTCTTTCTTCCTTTGTCTAAATTGTATACAGTATTCCACAAATAAAAATAAAAGTTCTATGGGAAAAAAAATTACTTTGGTCAAAGGAGTTTCATTTAAAATTGTCAAGACTGGGGCAGGAGGCATAGCCCAGTGGTAAATTGCTTGCCTAGCATTCAAGAAACCCTGGGTTTGATCCTCAGTACTGAAAAAAGAAAAAGAAAAAGAAAAAGAAGGAAATGAAATAGAAGATCAATTATCAAGCTGGGCATGGTGGTGCATGACTATAATCCCAGCACTTTGGGAGACTGGACAGGAGAATCACGAGTTCAAAGCCAGCCTCAGCAATGACAAGGTGCTAAGCAACTCACTGAGACCCTGTCTCTACATAAAACACAAAATAGGGCTGGGGGTGTGACTCAGTGGTCAAGTACCCCTGAGTTCAATCCCCAGCACCAAAAAAAAAAAAAAGAAGATCGATTGTCAAACTGAAAGATGCATATTAGAACAAAAAACTAGCTATAGAAACATTTTTTGACAAATTGGGAAATTTTAAATATTGAATGGATATCACATAATACAGTTACTGTTAATTTCCTGAAAAGAGATAATGTATTGTAGTTATGTGGGAGAATGTCCTTATTCTTAGGAGACTCATGTTGAAGTAACTAGGGATAAAGTTTTATATTACCTGTAACTTACTTTTGAATTGTTTAGAAAATTATGTAATGTGGGTATATATACCCAAAGTTATGAGTGTTGTTACTACGTGGCTATGTTCTGATAAATGTTTCATTGGACAATTTTGTTATTGTGCAAACATAAGAGTGTTCTTATGCGAACCAAGATGGTCACAATGTCACTAGATAATATACTCTTACAAGACCCTTTTGTATGTGTTCTGTCATTGACCAAAACATTATGCAATATCTGATTGTGTATATATTATATACATGTTGAGTTTCCCTTACCTGAAATGCTTAGGACCAGCGTTTTGGAATCCAAATCCATGTTTTGGATTTCAGATTTTTGAATACTTTTATACATGTAATAAGATCCCTTGAGAATGGGACACAAGTCCAAACATGAAATTCATTTATGTTTCACATACAGTTTATATACATAGACAAAAGATACTTTCGTGCAAAATTTTTTACTGCACCTGCATTTTGACTATGACCTATAACATGAGGTCAAATGTCAAATTTTTCCTCTTGAAGCATCATGTTGGTATTCAAAAAAGTCTCAGAATTTGGAACATTTTGAATTTCAGGTTAGGCATGCTCAACCTATGTGTGTGTGTGTAAGAGAGAGATATAAAGCACATGTGGCAAAATATCAACAATTAACAATTATTGAATCTAGGTGAAAGGTTTCCATAGGTATTTATTACACTGTTTTTCAACTCTTTTGTATGTTTGAAAATTTTCAAAATAAAACATTGAAAATAGACAAAGGGGCTGGGATTGTAGCTCAGCGGTAGAGCGCTTGCCGCCCATGCGTGAGGCCCTGGGTTCGATCCTCAGCACCACATACAGAGCAATAAAATAAAGACATGGTGTCCATCTACAAAAAAATTTAAAAAAAAAAGAAAAGAAAATAGACAAAGGCTGAAGGATTCAGATCTACAAAATGGGAAAAAAGAGAGAGGATGTTTTAAAAATTGAATAGGAATGAGAATGTTGTAAAGATTGAAATAAATCTTTTTTGATTCACAACTTTATGGCTATTCTAAGATTCTAATGTAGTTTAGGTTATTTGCTTTAGGCTTACAATTTAGAAGGATATTTTATGTTATTAAGATATATCATCATGTTTATGAATGATGTTTACACATCAAAAAAATTCTTAAGAAAATCTGCCCTCTCATTTATCTGTTCTATAAATTAAAATGTTTTTTTTTCTATAAAAGCATGGAGAAGATTGCTAGTTGCTTACCAAAATTCATGTAATACAATTATATTTAAAGACTGAGTTTATGTTGTAGCTAGATGTGGCAATTGCCTAAATCCTCATGAGAGCAGTAATCCATGACACTTTCAGAACAGATTCAAAACACTGAGTGTGCACTTCATGCTCTTCCTCTTTCTGAAGTATGAATACCAAGCTGCTTGTGACTCAGCTTCAAGCCAAAGAGACACCCTAGGGCAGAGGTCCTTAACTTTAGGTTCATGAACTTGAGTGGGAAAATATTACTTCCTTATATTCAAAAGCCTTTCGCTAATATCAATGTTTTCAATTGTGATGTTGACAACAAACCACAGTGCAGTATCAGCAACATCTATGAATTTGCCACCCAGAAGAATGTTTTCATATCGCAGTATGATTTTTTGAAATGTCATTTACTACTCAAATCCTTCTTCAAAATTATGGTAATTATTAGAGACATTGCCTAGATTGCATTGTTTAATGAGTTAAGAAGTAGATTTATTATTCTATCACAATTTACAAAATTATTTTGATAACCACAATCCGGCATAATTGGTTACCCTTAAAATCTGTGTAATTCATTTTATTCATTAAGTTATTCTGAGAGTCCATATACTTGAATAAAGTGCCAAAGAAATTTGTGGCAGGAAAATGGTTAAGAACACTTGCCCTAGGCAACAGTGGAGACAAGGGATGGGAGGAATCAGGACAATTTGATGATTGTGTAGAACAGACCAGCCAGAAAACTTGGCCCAATATGAGAACACTAAAGAACTACATTTTTAAGCAACTTTATATTGAAGGATCTTTGCTTGCTTGCTTTTTCTTTTTTCCTTTTTTGGATGGTGGGGAGTTACCGAGGACTGAACCCACAGATACTTTACCACTGAGCTATATCTCTGCCTTTTGTATTTTTTATAAGGAAGGGTCTCACTAAATTGCTGAGGCTAGCCTCAAACTTACCATCCTCCTACCTCAGCCACTTGAGTTGCTGAGATTGCAGGCATGCACTACCATGTGCAGCTAAAGTATCTTTCCTAACAATAGAGAAATAAACAGGGTGAGACATGGTGGCACACATAGGGGGATGGCAAGTTCATGTTCAGTCTCAGCAAATTAGCGAGACCCTATCTCAAAGTAAAAAATAAAAAGGACTGGGAATGTAGCTCAGTGGTAAACTGCTCCTGGTTCAATTCTCAGTACCAAAAAAAGAAAAAGAAAAGCAAAAGATAAGAAAGAAATAAGGCATACGTTTTGCTACTAAATCTAAAAATATACTTGCAAAGTTGATATCTATGTGATTAAATCATTTAAGCAATTATAGGACTTCGGAAAACAAGATTATCTTGGAAATCGTTCTCTATCAATATATAGAGAAAATCATTTTTTTCAGCTGCATTTCATTCCTTTTTTGCTCTTGAGAGAATTGTTTTCCTTTACTATGGCTGTAGATTATTTGTGGACTTAACACTATGATTTTCAAGACTTATGACTGCATTTAATTCTGAAATATTTTATTTATTATATCTTCAAATACTAGTTTCCACCAAACCGCCTCTTCTCTTTTATAATGACAAATTAATAGCCAGATGAAGAAATAATAAGATGAGGTCTAAAAGGGTCCCAAGTATAGGAGCCTCTGTCTTGTGAAGTTAGAGTATGCTACTCTCCCAGCACAATGGAAGTTCCCTGAATGCTATTGTTGTTGTTGTTGTTGTTGTTGTTGTAGATGGACACAATACCTTTATTTTATTTATTTATTTATTTTTATGTGGTGCTAAGAATTAAACCCAGTGCCTCACACATGCTAGGCAAGCACTCTACCACTGAGCTACAAACTCAGCCCCCTGAATACTATCTTTAAAGATGTTCAGTGAAGTTTAATTACAAAGGCACCATTGGTGATTAACTCAATTTCTAGCCCTTCTCCCCTCCCAGAAGGTTGGAGATAGTACTAAAAGTTTCAAGCTTCTAACGAAAGTTTGGTCTTTCTGACAACTATCCTGAGACTGTCTAGGGGCCTGCCTTAGACAAAAGACACTCCTTCACTCAGGAAATTCTAAGTGTTTTGGGAGCCCTGTACCAGAAAAATATATCTTATTATGCCACAGATAGAGATAGATGCAAAAGCTCTTCTTTATCGTAAAAGTACAATAAATCAATGTAGAAGGTACAGTGCAAATAGAAAATAACCACTGGCAAACACCATAGTAATAACTGTTTCAGACAAGTATTGTCAATGAATGTTAAGATTAGTAACAGATGTACACTGTAAAGCTGGATATTTACATAGTAAAAGTATCTCCATGTAAAATACTTATTGACAACTATATCACCAGTAAGTTATCATTATAGACTCAGTGTGATGCACTGAGAAGGACAAAACATCACTTATGTTTTATTCTTGTCAAAAATGCACAACATGGTCATTGTGGGGGCACGTGCCTGTAATCCCAGAGGCTTGGGAGGCTGAGGCAGGAGGATTGTGAGTTCAAAGGCAACCTCAGCAACTTAGTGAGGCACTTAGCAACTCAGCCAGACCCTGTCTCTGAATAAAATATTTAAAAAGGGCTGGGGATGTTGCTCAGTGGTTAAACGTCCCTGGGTTCAAAGATCCTTGGTTTAAAAAAAAAAAAAAAAGCACAACCTAAAGGTCATCATGAGGAAAAATTAGATAAACCAAAATTGAGGACATTCTATAAAAGAGTTGTACACTACTTTTCAAAAGTGTCAGTATCACAAAATTCAAAGAAAGGCTGGAAAATTGTCAAGATTAAAGAAGAATCAGGAGATATAACAACTAAATGACAGATATGGCCCAGATTGAATCCTGAGATTAAAAAAGTAACATTAAGCTGGGAGTGGTGGTGCAAGCCTACAATCCCAGCACTTAGGGAGGCTGAGACAGGAGAATTGTGAGTTCACAGCCAGCTACGCAACTCAGACCCTGTGTTTATGTAAAACACAAAATAGTGCTGGGGATGTGGCTTAGTGGTCGAGTACCCCTGAGTTCAATCTCCAGTACCAAAAAAAAAAAAGAAAGTAACATTAATGGGCAATTGACAAAATTTAAATGGATCTGTCAGTTAATAGCATCATATCAGAGTTAATTTCCTGATTTTGATAATTATATTTTGGTTATGTAAAATGTAAACACTTGGGGAAGCCATGTGAAAGTTATATCTCTTTGTACTATTTTTGCAAATTTTGCAAACCTAAAATAATTTCAAAATAGAAATTCATTAAAAATACAACTAAATGCTGCTTATGAGATATATCAAAAAACAGAATAATATTAAAACAGAACAAAATGATGGAACAAGTTAAACAAGAAAACATTAAATAAGGAAAAATACCACACAAAGGAAATACAGTGGTAGAGCAGGTACTTAGAATGTGTGAGGCCCTAGATTTGATCCCAGCAACCCCCATCCCCCAACACACACAAAGAAAGGAAAGAAGCAAGAAAAGAGTAAAAGGAAATGTTAACTACATATAAAAAAGTTAAGGCAGTAAATTAATAGCATTAAAAATAAATGCTGCATAATGAGAAAGGATTACTCATTAAAAGTTACAATAATGATGAATTGGTATATTCCTAGCAATATAGTTTCAAGAATATAAGGAAAACTTGTTAGGTCTCCAATAGCTCTATCAGAAACTGAAAACTCCAACAGACTAAGACTTTGAAAGCATGTAGAATATTTGAGTAATCCAATTTAACAAGGTTGAGCCATGTTTTATACACTTATACACAACAATTAAAGAATATGTATATTTTTTCAAGCACACATGAAATATTTTTTAAAGAGGAATAATAAAGCAAAAAATAATAATAATAAAGCAAAGCCAGGGCTTATGGATCAGTGCTAGAGTGCTTGCCTTGCATGTGTGAGGCCCTGGGTTCGATCCTCAGCACTACATAAAAACAAAATAAAATGAAGGTATTGTGTCCATCCACAACTAAAAATGTATATATATTTTTAAAAAATAAATAAAGCAAAGCTGAAGAAAGTAGGAAGAAATAACAATAAAAGTAAGAAAATAATGAAATAAGAGACAATAAAAAATTGTCTCAAAAGAGACAATAAAAAATTGAGAAGCTGATTTGATTTTTAATGAAATTTTGATTTTTTTAAAATTTTTTTTAGCTGTAGATGAACACAATACCTTTATTTATTTTATGTGGTGCTGAGGATTGAACCCAGTGCCCCACACTTGCGAGTCAAGTGCTCAACCGCTGAGCCACAACCCCAGTCCCTGAAATTTTGATTTTTAATGAAAAAGTAGTTTGCAGAATACTATGCATAACACAATATTTGTGTAACATTTCTGAAGATTCAGAATGATACTATATAGCATTAATGGATATAAATATGCATGGCAAAAAATATAAAACCATTGATAGAAATATTGTGTGTATCAGCTTTTGGATAACAGTTCTTCCAGGAAAGGAGGAGGAAAATGTAGTTTGAGGCTTAAATGCTGCCATGTTTTATTTCTTAAGATAAAGGACTAAATATTAACATTTATTAAATCTGAGCTATGTGTACATGGTTAGTTGTTATATTATTCTTTTTTTTTTTTGGTACCACAGATTGAACTCAGGGGTACTCGATCACTGAGCCACATCCACAGCCCTATTTTTTGTTTTATTTAGAGATAGGTCTCACTGAGTTGCTTAGCACCTTGCCATTGCTGAGGCTGGCTTTGAACTGGCAATTCTCCTGTCTCAGCCTCCCAAAGTGCTGGGACTGCAGGCGTGTGCCACCATGCCTGGCTTGTTATATTATTCTTGGTACTTCTATATCTGACCTCATTACTTCATTTGCAAAAGTTAGAGATGTTTGTTTCCAGTGACTAAAGCAAAGTATTTGATTAGAAAAGGCAATAATGCTCCTTCTGAGAACATAAAGCCACAGGTAATTATCCAGTAGTTCTAATATTGACATCTGATTTCAGTTTATATGAGGGTGTGTCAGCAGAGACTATATTATCCTGGTTGCTAGGTAAAGCAACAACAGCCCCAAGATTCATGTTCAGTTGCCCATGACAATTACTAAGCTAAAAGGAGCCAAAGGGAAGAACCCATGTTTTCAAATCAAAGTTTCAATCTAACATACAGCCTATGTGTATAATACTACATAAACCCCTTTATAGAGTCCAGAGAGATTTAAAATGCAGTCACTGCTCTCAAATTAAGTTCCATTTTAGCTTATATACTTAAAATACATTCAGAAGAGTATGAAAATAAGTAGTAAATATGATAGGAATTCGGATGCCAAAAAATATCTCTATGGAGTGAGATGCTTGGTGAGGTTTCAAGAGGAAAATGGGACATGAGATGGGAAATCAATGGTGAGAACTATTCAGATATGGAGGTAAAGGAAAAAGGATTTAAGATGACCAAGTCTGGGGCCATGGAGCTAATCTTATGTGATTTGAATGCCTCTCACTTTGCTCACTTCATCTGACTCCAAATTATTTTCCTTGAAATGCAGGCAACAGTATTTTAGGCATAATTTTCTTAAGTAGAAGTATAGTGTGGCATACAAGTTTAGTCTTACTCAGGAGAAATATATAAATACCAATTAATTTTTTTTTTAACAGTGCCAGAGGTCAACCCAGGGCCTTGCATATTACTAGACAAGTGCTCTACTATTAAGATATTCTTCCAGTCCTGAACCACTTCCCTTCCTCCCTCCCTTCTCTCTTTCTTTCTTTGTATGTGTGTGTGTCTTCTCCTTTTCTTTCTTTCTTTCTTTCTTTCTTTCTTTCTTTTTTTTGGTAATGGAGATTGAAAGGGGTACTTTATCACATCCCCAGCCCTTTCTATTTTTCATTCTGAGGCAGAATTTCACTACATTTCCTAAGCTGGCCTCAAATTTCCAAACTTCAGCCTCAATTTTCTTAGTTGCTGGGATTGAACACACAGCCCAATTAATTCTTTGTGTTGAAAAAGAGTAGAAAAATATTTATTATCCTATTTAGTTTTGTATGGTTTTGGGTGCCATAAATTAGAGTTACCAGTACAGATAAACTCTTTACAGTAACCTTAGGAGACATACCGCCTATCCCTACCACTCACTGGTCCTTGGGTGAAAGAGCCTACATTTTCTGTCAGCACTATTCTCTAATTTCATGTCTAAAAGAGGGAGTATGATATCTCTGTAGAGAATATTTAGGATTTTTTTTTTCCTCTCCCAGAAAGCAGTGGGTCTTTAGGCAAATCGATCTACTTTGGTCCCAGTAATGAGCTTTATTTACATCCTTAGAATCACAGTAAGTGAAAAACATGATGGAGTCATGAGAGAACTTTGCTATACCCTCCTTACAGAGCAGGGCTTCTACCTGCCTAAAATTTATAGAAAGAAAAGAAAAGGGCTATTCTAGTTAGTGACTCTTCAAGAAATAAATAAGTGAGCTGGCTGTGGCTTAGTGGTAGAGCACTTCCCTGGTATGCTTAAAGCCTTGAATTTGAGTCCCAGCTCTGAAGAAAAAAAAGAAAAGAAAAAAGAATAAGACTGTCTAGAATGTCTTACCTTATTAAGTGTAAAATATCCATAGTACTGCCTTGGCACATAGGAGAGAGCTCAAAACTGTTCATTCCTTTGTCTTTGGTTTTTACTTACCATCACCTTGCTATTTGTTCTTCTTCTATTCTTTTTGTCCTTTTCTGTTGAATCCTACATAGCTTCCCCCCCCCCCTCATTCAAGTGAACCAATGAAAGAATAATAGTGTGAAGAAAAATTGTGTTTAAGGCTAACTCCAAGACTGAGGCATGAGGGCAAGAAGAGTTTGGTGGGTGGTGGGAAAAAGCTAGTGAAGAATTCCGGAAATAGAGTTCAAAAGAAAAAGAATAGTTGTCAGCGGTAAAGCCCTTGCCTCACATGTACAAGGCCCCTAGGTTCCATTCCCAGCACTTCAAAGTAATTAATTAATATTAGTAATACATAAAAATAAGACCTTCAAATTGACTTCCATATAACTACTTATTTTAATCTTATTATGAAAAATTTCAGACTTTCACAAAAGTAGAGAGACTAGTATAATAAATACTCATACATGTACCCTTGGATTAGAAATTATCATTATTTTACTATTCTGGCTTCATCTTAGCCTCATCTGCTTTCTTTTTGTTGGTAAAGTATTTTAAAGTATTTTAAAGCAAATTCAAGACTTCTTCAGACTGAAACCTACATACTTACAATTCTACTGATTTTTAATTGGATTATTAAATAACTAGTTAACAGAAAACAGGATATCCCAGGAAGTATCTAGTGAGGTGCAAAGTGCAGCAATTAATCTTTTCTCATTTAATCAAAGAGAACAGCAGGGTTCAAGTAATATCAATTATGTTTAGAAATGGAAATTTTTAAAAATCAAAAACAAGGAAGCAATTTTAAGTGTTCTTAAAAGCCCTAACTTCTGTTTTCTTTCCTCTTGACATATTCCCCATTAACAGCTGGCTACTTCCTACCAATCTCTTCCCTCAGTGTGACCAGGATGTATAGACATCACAACTGATTACTCAGCAAGCGACTGTACATGACTGGAAGGATTCTAGGACAGTTTCAAAAGAAGTTTTTATCTTTACAGCTGAATCTTCACCCTCTATCTGGGAGAACTTTCTAGTCTCTTACATGTTAGTATAACTGCTTATGTTATTATTGTAAATGTGTGTTTAACAGTATTTTAAACATAATTTTTTGAACCAGGTACAGTGGCATGCTTCATAATCCCATCTGCTTGGTTGGCTCAGACAAAAGGATCACTGGAGTCCAGGAATTCAAGGCTGTAGTGCCCTATGCTGATGGCTGTCAGCATGAAGTTCTGAGGAGCAAGGGACCATCAGGGTGCATGTGCTGATCAGTATTCATGCTTGTGGATAGCTTCTGTTCTCCTACCTGGACAACATAGCGAGACCTGATCTTTTAAAAAATAAAAGATGAATAATAACAATATTTTTTGTTTAGTTTCTGACAAAAAGGAAGTCTAGGAAAGAAAATACCCAATGTTAATGAAGGTGTATATATGATGGACATTCTCACATTTTTCTGATGGGAGTACACACAACCTGATATATTTAAACAAAAACCTGTTTGACAATACTTAAATACCAAGTTTCAATATTTGGAATTTGGTATGAAATTTCAACATTTGGAATTTGATATTATTTTAGTATTTGGTATCTCAAATTTTGTTAACCTGTTCATAACTACACTAAGTAGGATCAAAAATGATTAAGATGGACTGACCCTCCCTCTTCCACAAGAGAGAATGCTGACTTTGTTCATTCCATTCTAGCCTTCCCTTGTCCCTGCCCCCACCCCTTGTTTGTCAAACTGTAGTGATGGACTTTTGAGATGCAGAATTCAAGATTAGAAAGAAGTAGTGAGAAGAGAAAAAGCTAAACTAATCTGGCTTAATTTTTTTTTAAATGGTAATTACTTAGCATGTGGAGACCGTGGGTTTGATCCCTAGCACCACAAAAATCACAACAGCAAGAAAACAAACTGGTAGAGAGGGAGTGGAGAGGAGGAACAGTTGAGAAAAGGGGCAGAAAGAATATTAGAGTGTCATTTGAAATAAGAAACTCCAGAATAATTTGGGTTTGCAGAAAATAGAAAAGGATGTGGGAAGTGTCATTTGGGTATATTAATGTGAATTATATAAAATTATTAACAATTTTAAAAGAGAGTTACATAAATTATTAGAATTCCTTTAAAAATATTTTTAGTATTTGAACTGTATTTCTTTGAAAGTATTTCCATCTATTCACAAACATTTTTCTATGCTGGTACTCATTCTTTGAAAACATCTTTTTGGGTCAGATGCATGGCTCACACCTGCAATCCCAGCATCTCAGGAGGCTGAGGTGGGAGAATGGAAAGTTCAAGGCCAGGCTGAGCAACCTGGTGAAACAGCAACTTAGTGAAACTCTGTCTCACAATTAAAAAAGTAAAAATAAAAAGGGTTTACCACTGTGAGGACACAGTGGTAAAGTGCCCTGGGTTCAATTCTCACTACCAAAAAACAAAAACAAATTTAAATTTGATGACAATATAAGGTTTAGTCCAATAAATGCACTGTACTTAATGTACTTTTCCTCTATAATTGGATTTATATTATTTCTAGTTTTCTCATTTAAAAACCATTGTAATTAATATATTTGTGTCTATAGCTTTTTTGTGTTAGAAATTACAAGTTGCCCCAAGAAATCAAACATGTGCTCAAAAGTGGGCGGGCAAAGCAAACCTTTACTTCTGCCAGAAGGGTGTGCTACCAAGAAGCTGGCCAGCAAGCACCTGGGCAGGCAATCTGCCTGCTTAACGCAGTGCAGCGCTGTCCTTCACTCTGATTGGAGGAGTCTGGGGTTACAATCTATGTGATTGGCTAATTTTAGAATTAGGACAAGCAAAAGAGACGGGCTACTACAGTTGGATCCAAGTAAGGCTGAATACTACATTTTGAAAATGAACTACTAGACTTTCTTTTTCTCACATTTCTTATTTAAGATTCTTTTCCACTAGGATTGCATCTCAAAAGCAGAATTACACTCTTAGAGTTATAAATGTTTTATATTGCAATTTTTTAAAATGTTATCAACTCCACCAGAAGTATATGAAAATATCCATCATATATACTTTAATAAACATTATTTTTTAGGATTTTGATATGATTGTTTTTATTTTTATTTATTTATTTTTTGGTATGCTTACCAGATCATACATGGAGTACACTTCCCTATTCTCATAAGAAACTAGTAACTATCATCTCAAATTACATTGCATTTACCCCTTAAGGAAATCTTTGATAGATTATTTTTTATGTTTTTTTCGGAGCCTGTCTGCCTGCCTCCCTGCTACCTTTATTTTCTGTCATTTTTTGGGTAAAGCTGTTTTATATTTATTTTGAAATATATTTAAAGAGAATAAAAACAAACTCCCCTGGTAATGATACTATTGAGCACTTCTGGCAATACACAAGGAATTCATTGATTCACAGTCTCCTTGTCCCATTTTATATTTATTTGTCTCCTAGCAATACAAAATAAGATCTATAATGTTCTATACAAAATACCCTTCAAATACCTGAAGATAGCTCTTTAAACATTATTCTCTTCTCTCTACTAAAGAGCCACATGGACTTTAAACCTTCGAACAAGCAAGGTCCTTTTGGAATGTTTCACTAACCTGCTCGATTTTCTCTGGTCACACTCTTTATTCTTTTTCAGAAGTGACAGCATTTTAGCCATGGCATTATGCATACCTCGTACAATTGCAACTGAAAACAATTGTTCATTATGTTGGCAATACCCTTTAAGAATAATTCACACAACAATTGCTTAATATTGTTCAAATTTAGTAAAAAGTTTTTCTTTCCTGTAAGAGAATAATGTACCACGCTTACTATCAATGTTACCATGTACCATTGTTTTCTTTCAAAATAGTTGTGAAAGTTTTATAATAAGTATAGATTTTCTGGTTTAATTTATCCAAAACATCATTAAAAGAGTCTTTTCTTTTATATTTATTTTGTGACATTATAAATTCATAACATCTACTAGACACAGTGGCACATGCCTGTAATCCCAGTGACTCAGGAGGCTGAGGCAGGAGGATTACAAGTTTGAGGCCAGCATCAGCACTTAGTGAGGCCCTAAGCAACTTAGCGAGACTCTGTCTCAACATTAAAAAAATAACAATAATAAAAAAGGCCAAGGATGTAGTTCAATGGTAAATGCCCCTTTGTTCAAACCCCAGTACCAAAATAAATAAATAAATAATAAATTCATAACATCCTAGAAAAGTCTGATTTGAACTGAACTTAGTAGAACTATTTCTTGTTCAAGCTATTTTTTAAAATGCAACCTAAGATGAGATTAATCTAAACTATAATTATTAATAAAAAATGAGAAATAACATTTCCCTTTATTATTTTCTATCATCTATTTATACAAAACATAATTATGTATCAAACAAAAAGAAAATTATTTAGTTGCAGTTCAGTTTAAGTATTCTGATATTGGAAGATAATTAGTTCAGGTTCTTTTTATACCAGATTCATTTAGGTGTTAGGAGACAAACAAACAAAAAACAAAACAGACATAAATGTCTAGATTCTTGCTAGGCTAGGTTTTCAATTGGTAGTATTTATGAAAATATTTCATCTTTATCTGAAGAAATTTCATCTTTACATTCCATGTTTTACTGAAGTCAATAGACATGAAGAAATGAGGTTATGCTTGTAAAATTAAGACAACAGCCACATTAATACTGATATCACTATAGTTTAGAACCCAAGAGATATACTATAACATTTAAAAATATAAACAAAATGATATTTACCTTTTTAATAGACTGTATTTTTAAATTCAGTGTCACACCACTGTTTCGGTCTCTGAAAAACGTTTCTATGCAGGTGTCTGAGTATGTGCCAACTTGGAAGTTTCATTGTTATGAGAAATGAATCACAAACAAAGTTCAAGTGAAAGCTTTACAACTCTGCACCACATTTGAGGTTGAAAAGTTACACAGCAAGCAATAAATTTGAGGCAATATCTCTGGATATAAGACAACTCACAAAGCAGAGAGCATCTTACAGCATAAAATTATGAAATTCACCATTTCCAAAAGCATTTGTCTATTTACTTATTACAGAATCGTCATGCACTTTGCATTAATAATACGAACAGTTAATGAGTTACTTGAAGAAGTTAAACACCTGTGTAGAATTGCAACCCTTAGGTCATATTCCACCTTCCAGCTCACTATCACATTACTAAGAAATTAAAAGCTCCTTTTGTTGACTTCACAGTAATAAGTTCATCACAGCTTAAAATAAATGAAGTGAGTTTTTAAAAGCCAACACAATTTAGATTTTTTTTCATAATTTATAATGCCTGTGTTTGTGTCAGCAATTCATTGAGCAATAAAGTCAATTATCAGCTCTGTTTAGTAAGTCTATAACCTTATGGAAAAAGGTCTTTGTAACCTAGCACATTCAGCACTTCATGCTAATAACATCAATGACTTTGCCAAAATGTGCTTGCTATCAAAAACTTAATTTTAACTTTTCAATGATGAATAATATACTACTTACTTAATCTGTTACCTCAATCACTTTTTAGATTCCTATTATGTATTGGGTATTGTGCTAGGTAGAGAATACAAAAACAAATAAAATGTAATTCCTGTCTTTAAAAACATCCATCCAAGCCAATGTCAGGATCAGAATCATGGAGAGAAGGCACCATCAGCTCAGCCTGCACCTAGAATCCTTTACAGCCCTCTCTATTTTTCTCATTGCATTATGAGAACTCAAATCTGGCCTTTCTTGGGCACTTTTCATCCCCATGGGTCTTGGAAATGCCTGTTTTCTGTCTTCCCAGACCAACCCTACCTGGAGAGGTCAGGTTGGAACTACTTCATTTGGCAAGTTGGCCCCAAATTGGAGCACTGAATCATGGTTCCTATCAGACCAGGCATCCCTGAAGTCTTTGAAAATCCTGATCCATCCATTCCTTAGCTGCTTTCTCAAAGCAGTCCCCACCCTAACCCTGCAGCCCTGCCCAGTCTCATTAGAGGGAGAACTGTGCTTTCTAAAGTTCTCAGCCAGCAAGACCTCCTTCAGCTGTGTGCATGTCCCAAAGCTTTGAGGGATGGAGATGAACCAGCTCACCTCAGAAACCAGATGAGATGTGTCTACCATGGTGTCCTGTCTAACACTGGGCTACCCTGACCATCACTCTCCTAGACTGCTCACCATGGGCTTAATGGGGCTGGGTTATTCCCACATGGGAGCCAAGTTAGGGCAAGTCTTTGTCATCCCCCATGTGGATACATCTGCTTATACATGATAGAATTTGAACTGCTGTGCCTTGTATGGTCATTGCAGATTCTCATGGCCATGGGAGTTTGTTGCTATATAGACATGTCCTGCCACCTGGGCCTCTAGCTCCTCTGAACTTTCCAGAGCCCTCTGTGCCAAGCTCTCACTTGGTGCCAGCACCTCCTTTTCCTCTGTCCATCTTCCCTGGAGAAGCCTGGGCCAAGTGTGAGTCAGGAAGCTTTTCAGCACTGCCACTGGATTCATCCCATCGCTTCCTTTCTCTACTCTAGCAAACATGATCTCTATCATATTAACCTAGAGAATCAGCCTGAGGGGGCTGGGAGAAAAATTGACATAGTGAGCAAGGAACAGATTCTAGCTGGAAACCCATGCTCTGGGTTTCCCATCTTTCCCATTGATGACTTTGGACTTGACCCTTACATCTCCTATGGGGGCAGAATCCTACTAGCATAATTCACTGATCTTTCCCTCGGTTTTACATGCCAATAATGAATGACATTAACTTTGAATCTTTCAGCATCTCTTCCAATGAATCAGAATTGCTTTCTCATAGTTTATATTAGAAGGATGTCCAATATATTAAAGCAAATTAAACACACACACACACACACACACACACACACACACACACACACACTTCCAGGGGCTAGGGATGTAGCTCAGTGGTAGAGCACTTGCTTTGTATGCATGAAGCCCTGGATCTGATACCCAACACTGCAAAAAACAATAACAAAACACACATCTAGTTAGTGAAAAAGAAACATAATCAGATCATTATAATTGACATGGAACTATAATATTTATAATTTTCCTAGAGGGGACAAATGTACTATTCTTGAAATATAAGTAGGAGTTTTTGTCAAGCAGCAAACTGGAAGCACATACTTTGGGAATTCTATTATCTTTATTATGAATTACTAAAATGATTCACAAGTGATATTTCTAGCATAATAAACTTGAATAAAATAATAAAACAGTTTTGGTACATATTCATTATACCATTACTGTTTTTTTAAAAATATTTTTTAGTTGTAGATGAACACAATATCTTTATTTATTTTTATGTGGTGCTGAGGCTCGAACCCAGTGCCTTACCCATGCAAGGCAAGCGCTTGTACCACTGAGCCACAACTCCAGCCCCGATACCATTACTGTTAATATCAGATGATTTGCATATATTGTAAAATTATTTTCTTAAATATATCATTGCTTATTTCAGCAGCACATATACTTAAACATCTCATATCATAAGTAGCATTAATTCTTTCTTAGTTCTAAGGCTGGGATTACAGATGTGCACTGCTGTGCCTATCTCTTCTGATTTATCCTTAATGACATCTCAGACAGACACCATAGATTTCCAGTTATATTTAGTTATTTAAAATTCAGCCTAGTTTGACTTACTTCTGCTCACATAAGTGCCTCTCCCCCCCACCAATGTTAGACAGTTGTAGTGTGAGGGACATGAAATGGGTAGGAAAACTACCTACCCATTTGGTCAGATCTGTTGGCAGGCAAGTATGGTAGGATCTTCTTTAGCAGAAGAACAATAGGGTTTTATCAATTGTTCATGGGAAATCAATGAACCCATTAAAAATTTCATTATCAGCCGGGCGCGGTGGTGCATGCCTGTAATCCCAGCACTTTGAGAGGTTGAGACAGGAGAATTGTGAGTTCAAAGCCACCCTTAGCCATGGTGAGGCGCTAAGCAACTCAGTGAGACCTTGTCTCTACATAAAAACACAAAATAGGGTTGGGGATGTGGCTCAGTGGTTGAGTACTCCTGAGTTCAATCCTTGGGACCAAAAAAAGATAAAGAAAAAAGTTTTATCATCTATCACTATGAACCAAGGCTTCAATGATATATCTCTTGTGTAGACTGAGAACAAACAGTTCACAGTTAGAAGTATGAGGGTTTAGCTCAGTGGTATAGCACATATGCAAAGCCCTGGGTTCAATCCCCAGTATGCACATGCATACACACATACAATATAAAGAAAGAAAAAAGAAAAGGAAAAAATTATTGATTATCTACTCTGTGTCAAGCACTGTGTTATATAGGTCAAGCCAAAGAGAAGAAAATAAAAGGTTTCATTTGGATAAACCACTTTTGTTGTTGTTGTTGTTGTTGTTGTTGTTGTTGTTAGGGGAATCTTGAGCTCTTGGGCTCAAATGATTCTCCTTTGTAGTTGGGACAATAGGTACTATGCCACTACAACCCAACTGATATGTTACATTTTAAACAGTAAAAACATGATCTTAGGTAATCCAAAGAGAACATTTTCTTTTTACTGATGTAAAATCAATCTAAATTATGTAAATTACAAGTAAATATTTCAAGGTCCTCAGTGTGATTGACAGTTTAGGTTGACTTATACTTTCAACAATAGCAAAGACAGATTGAGGAGGTACTATTTGCTATCTTAAGTGATTTACATGTTTTTATTTAATGTAGGTAGTACTCTAATGAGATAGTAATATGATAATATTATGTCCATTTTACAATGAGAAAACTGAGAGTGGTCACTAAATTAGCTTAACTTTATGTACCTGTTATGCAAGTGGTAAACTCCAATTCAGAAGCCAGCTGGGCAACTAATTGACAGATTTGAGCTATGGTGTGCATACAGTTAACAGTAATCTACTATATACTTAAAATGTGGTTAAGAGATGGCAGGAAGAGTAGTGTATGCCTGTAATCCCAGCAACTGGAGAGACTAAGGCAGGAGGATCACAAGTTTGAGACCAGCCTCAGCAACTTAGTGCAACCTTGTCTCAAAATAAAAAAATGAAAAGGGCCAGGAATGTAGCTTATGTATCTCAGTGGTAAATGCCCCTGGGTTCAATCTCTAGTATTCAAAAAAAAAAAAAAATTAAGACATTCTTTTTCACGTTGTTTTTTACCATGACAGAAAGAAGGAAGGTTGTACAATAGATTCTACACAGTCATAAAATTTATGCTCACCATAAAGTTTAATCACATAAAAAATGCAGGACATATTATTAAAAATCTTTATATATAAAACATGATGTATAATATGATATAAATTATGTAAGATATATATGTGTGTAAAATTACATATATGTGTATGTAGTACATATATCACATATTTTATGGCTGTATGTTACATATAGTAGATTAATTCTTTGAAAAAGAATTTGTTTGAACATAATTTTCCCAGTCATTAGTTTTCACATTATCAGGCATTTTCAGATTTTTTCCCTCTACTCTATACACTTAAATAAATTTTAGCCAATGATGCTAGAGTTGTGTCATAGTCTTGAAAAGAGACAAAACTGTGAGCTGCTAATTAGAATAATTTTAGTTTTGATCAGGCAGGGGAAAAGCAAAACAAAGAAAAGAGAAAAAGAAAAAACAATATAAAAACATTGCCAACAAGGGCAAAGAGATATAATAGCTAAATGATAAAGTGAAAAATGAAAGCTGAAAACAAAACTTCATTTGTCTCAAATGCAAGATCATTTTGTTTTAACATTTCATTGTCTTTTATTACAATTATTTTTCCTATTTCCTATGCTTATGATTGACTAATCAGAAAAAAACAGATAAGAAATGGTTCCAGCCTTCATTCACTCCACCCCAGAAAGTTCAACGAGCAATAATCCACAGACAAGAATAACTTTGCAAAATTTCCAAATCTTGAGACTAAGACACCTGCAAGTACCATAAAACCAAATAACACATTAAGAGGGTAAAATTGGGCTGGGGTTGTGACTCAGTGGTAGAGTACTTGCCTAGTATGTGTGAGGCACTGGGTTTGATTCTCAGCACCGCATATAAATAAAAAAATAAAGGTCTATCAGCAACTATAAAAAATATTTTTTAAAAAAGGGGGTAAAATTAACACTCTGAATTTGACCACATCGATCTTCTTCCCAAGTCAGAACGATGACACAGAGATAGGATTCCCTTGGCTCCTACAGTGATAAATGAGAACAGCAGAAAGAACTCAGCTACCCTAACATTCCAAGATACTTTCCAGGAAGTCCACTCCAGTCTTACCTAATGAGGATCACCAGGGATAAGGCAGGATTAGACTGCTTGGGACCAGGCAGAAATAGGAAGTGGAGATTCCCGTAACCACCATGTTTGAGCCTCGGTGGTGCCTCCAAGTTTCTGTCAGGGGTGACAGTGTCTGATCTCGTATACTAGACATTAGCATAGCGTACCTACAAAGCCCAGCTCCTCACTCCTAGAAACACAGAGGGATAATCAGCATAGCTTGAGTTCCTAGCCAGATGGCAACTCTGCCCAACTTCAGAGCACACTCCACAGCCCTGTCTGGGCAAGGAAGTAAGCCTCAACTACAAATTTCTATGAAGAATACACATTGGTCCCATTCATCCTACCCCAGGAGCTCAGCCTGCAACCTTGCCCAAATGGAGAACCCAAATAGAAAACTATTTGATTAGGGAATATACCCTGTGATCTGGTCTGATGAGAGGTAGTTGCCATGCCCAGGTAGCAGGTCTGCCTGATTACAGAGCCTTAGTGGTCCTACCAGACAGCTGAGCCCACTCTATGCAGTTAGAGAACTCAACCAAGTGTTCTGACTTCCCAGGGTTGTCACCAGTTGACTCATTCAGACTAACTAAACAAAACAATGAGGGTCTATTGGAGTTCTTGTATAAAATCAAAGTTAATTTGTTATCAGCTGGAAGTAACTTATAAATGTAAGATTTTTTAAAAAATATTTATTTTTTTAGTTGTAGGTGGACACAATAGCTTTATTTTTTTATTTTTATGTGGTGCTGAGGTTCGAACTCAGTGCCTCCCGCGTGCTAGGCGA
Source organism: Xerus rutilus (assembly GCA_028644305.1). Classification (NCBI taxonomy): domain Eukaryota; kingdom Metazoa; phylum Chordata; class Mammalia; order Rodentia; family Sciuridae; genus Xerus; species Xerus rutilus. The sequence continues at coordinate 78,935,848 of CM053403.1, read as the reverse complement.
GCTCGCTACCACTGCGCCATAACCCCAGCCCAATGTAAGATGTTTTATGTAAGGTCCTGATGGCAACTATAGAGCAAAAATATATAGTAGATTGGAGCTGGGATTGTGGCTCAGTGGTAGAGCGCTTGCCTCGCACACATGAGGGAGGCACTGGGTTCGATCCTCAGTACCACATTAAAAAAAAAAAAGAAAGAAAATGAAGATATTGTGTCCATCTACAACTAAAAAAAATATTTTAAAAAAATCTATAGTAGATTTAAAAAAAAACTGAAATGATTCAAAGCATACCCACTACAGAAAACCACCAAACCACAAGGGACAATAGTAAGAGAAGAAACAAAGCATCCACAAAATGACCAGGAAACAAATTACAAAATAGCAGAGGCAAGTCCTTACCTGTCAGTAAATACTTTATTGCTATGATTTAGATGTATCCCTTGACCCAAGTATTGGAAACCTGATCCCTAAGCCATCAGTATTGGGAAGTGCAGGCTAATGGAAGGTGTTTGGATCCTGAGGGTAGTGAATGTCCATTCACTGGATGTATTCAGCACCCTCTTCCTCTCCCTCTTGTTCATGTGATGCCACCAACAATGTTATGTATCAAGAAAGCCCTCACCAAATGCTAACACCTTAATCTTGGACTTCCCAGCCTCTAGAACCTTTAGTCAATACATTTCTGTTCATTATAAATTACCCAGTATTTGATATTCTGTTATAGCATCACTAAATAGACTAAGACTAATGTAATGGATTAAATTCTCTAATAAAGAGTGACTGAATGGGAAACAAACAAATAAAACTAAGACTTGACTATGTGCTGCTTACAACTCACTTCACTTTTCAGAACAAACACCTGAAAGTGATAGAACTGGAAAAGATATTTCACATAAATAAAAACTAGAAAAAAGCAGGGATAGCTATATTTATATCTGATTTTAAAAACACTTGAAGTATAAATTTGTAAAAAGAGAAAAAAAGATTATATATTATATATTGATAAAGGGATCTATTCATGAAGAGGTTGAAAGAATTATAAATTTATATGCAACCAACTTTGGAGCACCTAAATATAGAAAGCAAATAGTAAAGCATCTGAAGGGAGAGGTAGATTGCTATATAATAATGACAGGGCCTTGAATATCCCACTTCAATAATAGACAGATCATCCACACAGAAAATTAATGAGGAAACATTGTATCAATACTTCAGATCAAAAGGACCTAATAGACATACAGAGTATTCCATCCAACAATAGAATCGCTTTCTTCTCAAGTTTGCACAGAACATTCTCCAGGATAGTTCACATGTTAGGTCAAAAAACAAGTCTTAAATTTAAGAGACTTGAACTCATATAAAGTAACTTTTCTGTTTACAATGGTATGAAAATATAAATACATAATAAATACTGGAAAATTCACAAATATGTGGAAATTAAATAATATCTTCCTGAACAAATGATGACTCAAAGAATAAATCAGAAGGGAATTTAAAAACAGAAACACAGCATACTAAAATTTATGAGATGCAGCAAAAGAAGTTCTGAAAGGAAAAATTATGGCAATAAATGCCTATTTCAAAGAGAAAAGATCTCAATCTAATATTATACCTAAAGGTACTTGAAAAAGAACAAATTGATCCCAAAATGAGCAGGAAGAAGGAAACCATGATCAGAGCAGAAATAAATGAAATAAAAACTAGAAAATTACAAAAAATCAATGAAATGGAGAACTGGTTCTTTGAGAAGATAAAATGGACATTCCCTTAGATGGAATGAGAAAAAAATGTAGACTAAAATGAATAAAATCAGAAATGAAAGAGGAGACTCTACAACTGATACTCCCAAATTACATAGTGATAAAATACTGCTATGAATGGTAATATACCAACAAATTGGACAGACTAGAAGAACTGGATAAATTCTTAGGCACATATAATCTGCCATGACTGAACCTTAAATAGAAAATCTAAACAGTCCAGTAATAATAAAGAGATTGAATCAGTGATTTTAAAAAAAGTCTCCCATCAAAGAAAAGCCTAATGGCTTTACAGGTGAATCATACCAAACAATTAAAGGAGAACTAACACCAACTCTCCAACTCTTCCAAAAAACTGAGGAAGAGAGAACACACCTGAACTCACTTTATAAGGCAAAATGACCCTAAAACCAAAGCCAGACAAGGACACTACAAGAAAAGTATAGGCCAATATCTCTGATTAATATATATGCAAAAAACCTCCACTAAATACCAACAAACCAGATGGCTGTGGTGGCACACATCTGTAATCCCAATGATTCAGGAGGCTGAGGCAGGAGAATCTCAAATTCAAGTCCAGTCTCAGCAACTTAGTGACCCAATCCCAAATTGAAAAATAAAAAAAGGAATGAGGACGTAGTTCAGTGGTAAAGTGTCCCTGGGTTCAATTCCCAGTACCAAAAACAAAAACAATCAATCAAAATCCCCCCAAAACTCCAAAAACCTAACAAACCAAATTCAACAGGATATTAAAAAGATTATTCACTAAGATCAAATGGGATTTTTCCATAGGATACAAGGATGGATCAATATAGACAAAGCAATGTATGTGATATATCTCATTAACAGAATGAAAGACAAAATCATATGAACATATCATCAGATATAGAAAAGGCATTTAACACAATTCAGTATTCTTTTTTTTCTTAATTTTTTCTTGTTGTTGATGGACCTTTATTTTTTTATTTATTTATATGTGGTGCTGAGAATTGAACCCAGTGCTTCAAGCATGCTAGACAAGCACTCTACCACCAACCCACAACCCCAGCCCAAAATTCAGTATTCTTTTGTGATTAAAAACTCAACAAATTAGGGATGGATGGAATGTACTTCAACATAATTAAGGCCATATATGACCAGCCCACAGCTAACATTATACTTGATAGTGAAAACTTGCAAGTTTTTCTTTTAAGACTAGAAACAAGACAAGGATTCTCATTCCTACTAAATCTATTCAACAGAGTACTCAAAGTCCTAACCAGAGAAATTAGCCTAGAGAAATTAAAGAAACAAACACAAAGTCTAAATGGGAAGGTAAGAAGTGAAATTGTCACTGTTTGCTGCTGACATAATCATATATATAAAACTTAGATTTCACCAAATAATTATGAGAATTAATGAATATAAGTAAAGTTGCAGGATACAGATCACATAAAAATCAGTAATATTTATATATATTAAAAAAACTGAGAAAGAAATTGAGAAATCAATCCCATTGACAATAGTTAAAAAAACAAAACAAAATTTAGGAATAAACTTCATTGGGAAGGTAATCTATACCTGAAAACTATAAAATACTGAAGAAAGAAACTGAAAACAAATTAAATGCAAGATATTCCATGTTTATGGATGGGAGAAATAACATTGTTAAAATGTTCATACAACCCAAAGCAATCTACATCAATCCAATATCAAAATTCCAATGTCATTTTTCACAGATATAGAAAAATAATCGTAAAATTCATTTGGAATCACAAATAACCCTAAAAATAATCGTAAAATTCATTTGGAATCACAAATAACCCTAAATATCCAAGACAATATTAAGCAAAAAGAATAAAGCTGAAGCTATCCTACTACCTGATTTCAATCTTAACTACAAACTGATAGTAATTAAAACAGCATAGCACTGGTATAAAAACAGACCCATCAACCAACTGAACAGAGCCCAGAGCCCAGAAATGAACTTACACATTTACAGTTAATTTTAATTTTTAATTTTTGTTGTGCTGGGGATCAAATCCAGGGCCTTCCACATGCTAGTCAAGTGTACTACCACTAAGCTATTCACCCAGCCCAGTCAAAGGATTTTCAACAAAGTTGCCAAGAACATACAACAGGAAAATGACAGTCTCTTTGAAGACGTTTGGGAAAATTGGATATCCACATGCAGAAGAATGAAACTGAACTCTTACCACATACCATATATAAAAAACCAACTCAAAATGGATTGAAGACTTAAACATAAGACCTGAAACTATAAGACTAGTAGAAGAACATGGAGGGAAACTATACAAATTGATCTGGGCAAGGAAACGAAAGCAAAAATAGACAAATGGGATTACTTCAAACAAGAAATCTGCATAGCAAAGGAAGCAATTAGCAGAGTAGAGACAACCTACAGACTGAGAGAAAATATTGGGCAGCTACACATCAGGTAAGGGGTTAATATCCAAAATACATAATTAACTCAAACAACTCAATAGGAAGAAAACAATGCCAGGGGCATTCATGTACTTGGGAGAATGAGGCAGGAGGATTGTTTGAACTCAGGAGTTCCAGGCCAACTCAGGTAACAAGGATAGTTAGAGTCCATCTTGGAGAAGGAGGAGGAGGAGTAGGCAAATAATCCCATAGAAGACCGGGGCAAAAGACTAAAAGAAAACATACAAAGGGCCAACAGATAATGAAAAAAAATGTTCAAAATCACTAATCATTAGGAAAATGCAACTTAAAATCACAATGAGATATCACTTCACATATGTTAGAATGGTTATTATCAAAAAGACAAAGATAACAAGTGTTGATGAGTTTATGGAAAAAAGGGAACACTTGTGCATTGTTGGTAAGAATGTGAGTACAGCCATTAAGGAAAACTGTGGAAGCTCCTCAAAAAAATTTTTTTTTCAAAATGTTCTCATCAAAAACGAAAAACAAAAAACAAAAAAACCCTGATATATATTGGAGGTAATAGGTATGTATGTTAATTAGCTTGATGTAATGATACCAGGCTGTATACACAGAACATAACATCACTTTGTACTCCACAATTAGAATTTGTCAATTTATAAGACAAAAAGTCACATAGCTTAGGCCAGTAGAATTCACTGAAAATGTTTCAGAAAAAAAGAAAACCTGAAAAATTCTGAAGATGAACAAAAATTATTAAATATACATAAAGATTGAGAAATTGTTAAATGGGACATCATATGTGAAAGTTAGCTACTGGGAATATGTTTTAACCACTTTGTTGTTTTGACTAATAATGATTTTGATCAAACTACTTATTATTGACACATAAGAATCCCATTAACTTTTTTTTTCTTTTTTTTTTGTGGTGCTAAGAATTGAACCCAGGGCCTCATGTATGCCAGGCAAGCACTCTCCCATTGACCAACATTCCTAGCCCCTCATTCATATTTGCATATTCTATTATAGCTAAGGTAGTCTTGGTTGAGCTAAAAAAATGATTGATTTTATGGGGCTTGTGCTCTTCATACTTCCTCTCCCTAGGTTATTTTAAAAATGGTAAGTAGAATACTTATCTATTTTCCTTTTTTGTTGATAAAACATCTAAAGTGAAGAACTTGCCTACAAGTCTCAGTTCCAATTTAGCAGTGGCCCATCTTCTGCTGCTTATTGTTTTATTCCAATTATTTCAAAATATTGTTAATGCGTTTTTAACCTTTTTTGGGGGGGAGGGGCAATGCTGAGGATGGGACCCAGGACTTGTGCATGCTATGCAAGGGCTCTATCACTGAGCTATACTACCATCCTCTTAATTTACTTTTTGACTTGGTTTTTTATTTAAGAGGATATTCATTTATTTCTAATATTAGAGCCCTTCTTTCCAACCTCAGGTTATTAATTTTGATTTTGTATGATTCATCATGCATCCATTTTTATTTTTTTGCAGTACTAAGGATTGAAACCAGGGTGCTCTACCCCTGAGCTACATCCCAGCCCTTTTTATTTTTTTTTTAATTTTGAGACAAGGTCTTGCTAAATTGCTGAGGCTGGCCTCAAACTTGTAATCCTCTTGCTTCAGCTCCTGATTGGCTGAGATTACAGGCGTTATTACTTTGTGATCAGCTCAAGATATAATTGTAACAGCAGGGTACCATGATGCATGTCTATAATCCCAGCAACTCAGGAGGCTGAGGCAGGAGAATTTCAAGTTCAAAGCCCGTCTCAGCAACTTAGAGAGGTCCTAAGCAATTTAGCAAACTTCTGTCTCAAAATAAAACATAAAAGGGTTGGGGATGTGGCTTAGTGGTTAAGTGCGCCTGGGTTCAATCCCTGGTACCAAAAAAAAAGAGAGATAAAATTAACATTAAAAAATCAATTTGTAGCCAGGCATGGTGGCATACACCTGTAATCCCAGCACTTTGGGAGGCTGAGACATGAGAATTGCAAGTTCAAAGCCAGCCTCAGCAACGGCAAGGCGCTAGGCAACTCAGTGAGATCCTGTCTCTACATAAAACACAAAATAGGGGGACTGGGGCTATGGCTCAGCGGTTGAGCGCTTGCCTCACATACGTGAGGCACTGGGTTCGATCCTCAGCACCACATAAAATAAAATAAAGATATTGTGTTCATCTACAACTAAACAAAATATTAAAAAAAACCACACACACACACACAAAATAGGACTGGGGATGTGGCTCTGTGGTCGAGTACCCCTGAGTTCACTCCCTGGTACCAAAAAAAAAAAAAAAAAAATTGTATCTATCTAGATACATACTTTTTTTTATTTTTTATTTTATGATACTGGGGTTCTATTGGGTCAGTGCCAATAGACAAGTCAGTGCCTAGAAAGGCTTGTCCCTGCATGTGAACTAAGAAGGACTCCTGAGAATGTGTTGGTGAGGGAAGGAGGAGGGAAACTGGCTATTTCCCTTATCTACAATATTTAGGTGGGGATCAAAGCAGAAAAACTTAGGCTGTGAAGTAAAACATGTACTCATAAAACATCTGAAGAAACCCGTATTGCAGTTGGCATGCCATCTATCCTCTATTAATTTTCCCCTGCTCATAGATGCAGGGCAGCCCTCTATTTTGTCCTGCCTGTCATCTTGAGGAGCATATGAGTAATAAAATGTTCAAACCTTCTCTGTGGAGTTCTCCAACTTTTTTCTCTGGGATCAATAAACAGTTGGCTGGGAATTTTGCAGCACTGGGGTTGAACAGAATCTAACCCAGGGCCTTGCACATGTTAGGTAAGTTCATTACTACTGAGCTGTACTCCCAGTTGATACATACATTTTGTATTCCTTTCATATACAATGCTTTATGTTATTTGGATTTTTCTACCACTCTCTCTCTTCCCTTTTTCTCTTCTACCTTCTTATTTTTCCACCTGAGGGTCTTTGTATTGACCACCTCTTATGTATTTGTTTCTGGCATAAGGTTTTGGTTCAAGAAGGTATACCTCAGTTTGGAAATTACTGTTTCTGCACCCTGACTCAGAGGTGTGGGAGTGAGTAGAAACTCCTACTGGCTTTTATAAAGTGTCTTATCCTTGTTACATATTAAAAATCCCTTGGACTGATCCTTAAATAGCCCCATTTGGTACATTTCAGCAGCAGTGTACTTGTTAACCATTTGTATAAGACTGCCCATCAATTTTCTTTCTAATAATGCTAGATTCTAGACCATATAAATTTAGTGTGTTTATAAGAAAAAATTGTTATTATTATTTTACCTTTGTAGTGCTGAATATTGAATCCAGAGCATACTGGTCAGGTGTTCTACAACTGAACTCCATCCCCAGCCCAAAGAGATCAAATCCAGTATTTGATTTTACCAAAGAGATCAAATCCAGTATTTCCTCATTATCACTAATGGCCTAACATCATCATAAAAGTTAATTAATGAGTGTAGTAGGAATAGCTCTTATAAAGCCATGGAGATTTTGCCTCACTGTACTTTAAGCTCTTCTGAATGGTTATTATTGGATTGCTTGGCAATCTGTTTAGCCGTTACCTAGGGATCACAGTAGACTTATAGTTAATAGGGCTATATTCCACCTGTGTGAATTAAAAAAACAAAACAAAACTAGAATTTCGATTAACTCTTTAGTAACATTCAGAGTTTTCACATCCATAAATCTGCCAAATCCCACAGCCAATCATCCTGCATCTACTGTTGGTGTAGGTGACTTGCATACATTATCACAGAGCTGCCAGTAATTTCACTGCTCATTCCTTGCTATTGTGCTTTTTCCAGGTCATGTTACTGATTGCTTTAAAATACAATGGGAAGGAAAGGAGAGTAACATGAGCAGATTACAAAGGACCAGAGAAAGTAGGTCCTTGATATTCTTTTTACCCTTTCCCCAGAATATACTGTTCTAGCCTCTGATAAAGGCTTCTATCCCAAAGAAAGAAGAAAGAAGTGTCCTTAGGTTACACAAACCCTAAATCTATAACTCAAGTCTGGATTTTGAATTTCTTTCACTTATTTTTTTTCCCTCCAGAGATTGAACTCAGGGGCACTCTACCACTGAGCTACACTTTTGCCCTTTTTTATTTTGAGACAGGATTTCACTGAGTTGCCAAGGCTGGCCTTGAACTTGAGATCCTCCTGTCTCAGTCTCCCAAGTCACTGGCATTACAGGTGTGCACCACTGTGCTTGGCTCACAGTTCTTTTACTGAACTAGGGTTTAAACATTGGAACTGTTCCCTTAGATTGTGTTAAGCAAATCTTTTACCTTCTTCTATTACATAATAATAACAAAATCTAATTTAGTAATAGCCTATTGTGTATCATTTCATTTAATCTGGATAAAATTTAATAATAAGGTCTCAAACATATGTGAGTTTTTATTAGGACCAGGCATTATTTTAATGATTTAACAATCATATACTTTTGTGAATGTGTGCGTGCTTGTGTGCACATTGGGGTTCAAACTCAGGGCCATGTACATATTCTACCACTAAACTGTACTCCCGGCCTTTATCTATGTGTTAAGTCTTCTCTGCAATTCTATTATTATCACCATTTTGCAGATGAAAAAACTGAGATTAAAAGAGATTAAAATGTTCAAATTCTATAGCAGGACTAATTACAAAGCTCAAATACTTTTAATCTCCTTCATTAACTGGATAGTCTTAAAAACAAGAAACCAACCTTGTATCTTTTTGAGCAAGGACAAGCAGAATCTGAAGCTAGAGAAAATGATCCTTTCTTGTGTGCTTTGCAGATACTATAGACGAAATAGTAGGCATTAGTCCTTTGTGTGTGCACACACAATTTCTCTAAAACTTTCTTCAAAATATCAAAATACTGTTTCAAATACTTGTTACAAAGGATCAAATAAGCACAAACTAGAGATATCAAAAGTTTAACCTGAACTGGTATGGTGGCCCATGCCTATAATCCTAGCAATCTGGGAAGCTGAAGCAGGAGGATTGCAAGTTCTAGCCCAGCCTCAGGAAGACTCTATCTTAAAGCAGAAAACAAATAGGGCTGGGAATGCAGCTCAGTGGTAGAGTGCCTCTGGGTTCAACTTTCAATATCCTCCTCCTCAAATTACCCTTATGGAGCCAGGCATAGTGGCATACACCTATAGTCAGCAACTCTGGAAGCTGAGGCAGGAGGATCACTTAGGCCCAGGAGTTCAAGGCTAGCCTGAGTGACATAGGCAAACCCTATTACCTTTATTACATATTAAGTAATAAAGATTATTCTTTTTTTATTGGGTCTTTATGTATTGATCTGTTTATTCTGGTACCAATCTCACAATTTATGGTTTTAAAATATGATCTGACTTTTGGTAAGGTGCATCCTCTTTCGTTAACCATGCAACAATCTTTAAAAAAAATTATTCTTCAAGAATATTTTTGATAATGAAAATTAGGGACTGTTTATGTGTCTTTGTTTAATCAAGCCCAAAATTGTGCTTTATAATCACAAAAACACTGACTTAAGATCATGGAGAATATAAACAGGAAAATGACAAAATTCCTGCTCTCAGATAGTAATATAATGCATGGAACAGATTTATAAGCTAATTCTCAGAACAGGAAAAAGAGGCAAGATAGAACATGTACTAATCGACTTATTATATAGAGTTAAATATTTATTAGGTCTTAAAACTGAGCACACATAGAAGTAGTAGTATGGCCTTTCTTAGGTGTGTAATGAGGTTGTTGCAGCAGTTTTATAGACAACCAGTTCCCTCAGGCTATCTTAAAGTTGTAAAGTGCAGACCAGGTGAAGCCTCATTTTGATATACTGTCTCTAAAAACTAAATACTTAGAGATTCTTCCGTTTTCTTTCTTTATTTGCAGGGTGGTGGTGGGCAGAACCTTCTTGTTCTTGAATGTCTAGGATTACAGATGTTTTGAGTTCTTGAATTTTCAGTTTACTATACAATGATACTAATTAACTGATTTTCTTTTAGGCATGCAGGATTGATTTCATTTTAAACATGTTTTCAATTGCGTAATGATCTAGCTGTTAGACATGCCTACATAATCTTATTTCATAGACTATTTCTTCTGCAAATTCTTTATATGGTTACTCTAGTAACTAAATCTAACACAGTTATAATTAAAACTTTTATGACCAGAGTCCTCAGACTTATATTCAGTGATCTTTTCATTCCCTCATACAAAATGTTCATTATGTAACAAGTTATAAAATGTTTTTCTGGTCTCTTCTATGTGGCATAATTATTATGACTTAAATGCACAATCTAGGTGTCACAAGGCAGAAATTTTTAGCCATTTTAATAGATGTATTAAAGGGGGAAGTAGGGTTGGGAATGTGGGTCAGTGGTAGAGCATTGGCCTAGCATGGGTAGAGCCTTGGGGTTCAATCCCCAGAACCATAAAAAGAAAAGCAATAAATAACTAAAAGGGAGAAGTAAGTTTGCACTAGGAAAATCCATATAAGCTCTATGAAGAAGATTGCTGGAGGAGGGTTAAGTGTTGAGGAATGAGTGGGAGTTCAAGAAGCAGACATAAGAGGCAAGCCATTCTAGATAATGGAGGATCTCAATATCATGCTAAAAGCAGGAAAGACACAAAAATGTATTGGATACTTGATTATAACATTATATCTTTACAACCATCTTATATTTTCTAGACACATGTTGCAAGCTACTAGACAATTTTACTGACACCCTGTAGCTAAGATTTGTTCTAAACCCAAGTATAACTAACAGGCTGGCCAGTGGCAGCCTGTTAGAGCAACAGGCTGGTTAGAAAGAAGAGTTCACTATAGAATACTCTATGATGATCAGCTAATACAAGCCCTGGCTGAGCGATATTCTTTTAGGAGACTGGCAGAGTTTCAGCAACTAATTAGGTCAGCTTATGCATTTATTTATTGGGTATCTATTGTATCCTAGGCACTATTCTAGGCAGTGGAAATGTGACAATAGATAAGATAAGCTGTAGCTCTGCCCTTCTGGAGCCACCATTCTAGTACAAAAGCTAGACACTAAAAAAGGTAAACATGCTGATTTCAAGATAACTTATATTGTGATAAGTGATATGTAAATATAAAACAGGTTGTTCTGATAAGGGAAGCTATGGGAGGAGCCACTAGGAATGACTTTTGGGTAAGATTTCAATGATATGACAATTGAAGAGAAACCAGTAGGCAGAAATCATGAAGAAATAAAACTTAGAAGCAGAGTAGAAATAAAAACAGAGAAGTGAACAGTTTGCAAACTAACAAGATGTGCTTGTGGGTCCTCAGAACTACTACTTGATGCTGACTTGTAAGGTCCCTGTTATGTCCTGAATGTATGCATAAGTAGACATACATGTTCTGCCATCTTTATTTTACTGTAGGATCTATCTATGGATTTACCATCTAATCATTTAGATACCGAGGGACAGATTGTTGTTGCCAGTTCTTAAACTCTTTAATACTGCAGTGAACATTCTTGTACACACTTTTTCAGGTATATATGTGGGCTCTTAGTATTTACCTGGAATTGCTAGGTAGAAAAGGATGCTTATCATCATTAGTATTAAATATTACAAAATTATTCTTCAAAGTTTGTTTGTTTTTCTGATACCAGGGATTGAATCCATGGGCACTTTATCACAAGAGCTACAACCCTAGTCCTTCCTATTTTTTATTTCGAGACAGGGTCTCACTAAGTTGCACAGGCAGACCTCGAATTGGTGATCCTTCTTCCTCAACCCTTCAAGTAGCTGATGATATAGATGTGTGCCACAATGCCTGACTTCACCGATTTTTTAAAAAACAAATGTACACTTGGCATTGTAGACTTCAAAAATTTTTTTCCAATGCAATGGGTACAAAATGGTATCTCATTGCTGTTTTAGGCAAGTGCTCTATCAAGCTACACTTCCAGCCCCTCATTGTTTTAATTTACATTGCCTTGGTTGTTAGTTAGGGAGATAGATCAACATAAGCTTATTGGCTATTTGGAGTTCCTCTTCTGAGTACTGATATTCTTTGCCTGTTCTTCTATTGGTGGTTTGACTTTCTTATTGATGAGTAGTATTCAGAATACAAATACTTCTTTGATCATAAGCATTGAAATTATCTTCTCTTTATAACTTGTTTAATTTTGTGGTTTCTTTGCTCCTAAACTTTTAAATTTTAATGTTTTCAAACTTATAAATCCTTTTCTTTTATGATATGTGCCGTGGGAGTTTTGTTTAGGAATTCTTCCTTGTTATTATAGAGATCTGATCCAATGAGATATCACTACTAACTGGATCTATTTCTGGACTCTATTCTGGTCTATGAATTTACGTACTTAATTCTTTCTTTTGGGCAGGGGGAACTGGCGATTAAACTCAGGGGCACTTGACCACCAAGCCACACTCTCACCCCTATTTTGTATTTTATTTAGAGACAGGGTCTCACTGAGTTGCTTAGGGCCTCACTAAATTGCTAAGACTGGCTTTGAACTTGATCCTCCTGTCTCAGCTTCCTGAGCAGGTGGGATTATAGGCATATGCCACTGTGCCTGGCTACTTATCCTTTTGGCAGAACCACACTGTCTTGATAACTGTAGCTTTATAGTAAACATTGAGTAAGTCTTTATAGTAAATCTTTTCAATAGTCTTTGGCTATTATGGGATCTTTTGTCTTTGCAGGTAAACTTTACAATTGGGTTTATTACATTTTCTCCATACTGATGTTCTAGTACTTTATTTTTGAATAACTTACCCTCAATTTTTTTTTTTGTGATACTAGGGATTGAACCCAGGGTCACTCTACTACTGAACTATACCCCCTCATCTCTGTCTCTGCCTTTTTTTTAAGACAGGGTTTTGATAAGTTGTCCAGGCTGGCCTGGAAACTGTGATCTTCCTGTCTTAGCCTCACAAATAGCTGCGATTTTCAGGTGTGCCCCATCAGGCCCAATTCCATCCTTTTAATTTTTAACATTACCTTTTTCATATACAAAATTCTCACAGGTATGTGGGTTTTTTCCCCTGGGGTCTTTGTCCATACTTGTGTATTTATCCATTCCTAAAACAATTATAAAATAAGTCCTGGTAAGACAGGTCCTCCCAACTTCATTTCCAACACTGTGTGCCCTCCACAAAAAACTGTAGGAGCATTTCTTTGACTTTAAGTTTTGGTATGAATTTTAAAGTCATTTTAATAAGTTCTGTGAAAAATTTTATTGAGATTTTAACTGCCATTGCATTGTATGTATTGATTAGTTCAAGGAGAATTGAGATCTTTATAATTATTTTATTTATGAATATGGTTTATTTTTCCATTAATATAATTCCATCTCTAAAGGTTTTATGTCTGCTAGTTTTAGTTATAAACACCTGATAGCTCAAAATTTGTAAGTATTAGTATGCTACTTCTCCACAAATTGGAAGGAATGCATAATCTAGTGTTCCTTGGAGTACACGATTTTGTTTTACTTTTTTGATGCTGGGGATTCATCCCAAGGCCTTCCACACATAGCATGAGATTTACAAAAACAAACAAAAAAAACCCCAAAACAAAAAAAGCCTAAGTCTGGACAATGTTGAACCAACTTCCCTGCCGTTATTGTACAACTCCACATCTCCCCTTTTTAGTTTACGAAGTTTAATGTTATCCTTGAAGTATTTGTTTTGTGAATTACAAAGGTAAGTAGATTCTTTTTGGACAATCAGAATATAAATTTATGCCAGTGAGGTAAACATTTTGAATGGTAATTGAGCCCAGTTAGGGGCTTAATTTACTACTAACAAATGTATTCACTATGGACTTCTGAAGTCAAATTCTAGTCTACTTTTTCCATCATAAAATAAGATTAGGAAGTCCCAATATATTTTGGGTTATCCAGTTTATTCCTTTACCAGGAGATACAGCTGTTGTAAGACACTGACACTAAAGGTTTCTGTGAGCTTTCAGGACCCACTCAGGGATGCCAGATAGTCATACAGTTACTAAGTTTCAAAACTAATTTTCCTTCCCCTTCCCTTTCATCTTTATCCCTGACAATAACCTGTTCTTCCACACTTTGAATAACTCTCAGTATGGTTAAACATCGGACACTACAAATAATTCTTTAAATGTTGTAGTTGTTTTACCCAAATATCTTAACTAAATTTGTCTAGAATACTGTGATTTCCATACACCGCCAATGGGAATTTAGCTGCCAACTCAACTGTGATCCCAACTACACAGCAGCTCCAGGATCAAGACAACCAAATTAATCCAGTCTGCCTAGACTCAAATTCAGAGGCTTATCCTGGGGTTATTTCAGGACGTGTCCCTTGCTCCCTCCCCCTCTCCGCTCCCTCCCTCGCTCCCACCCCTCAAACCCTCAGCCCTAACTCAAGTCTAGAACCCCATGACCCTCCAAATCTGGGAAGCTAAAGCTTTAATGCCTTGCAGGGTCTGGCAGGTCTTGGGCTCTTTCCGGGGGAGGAGCCCGGTGTTTTCCAGACTAACAGCGCTCTGGGGGCCTCGTGCCATCTCCGCGGCCTAAGACCCTGGGGCGGAGCAGCCATCCCATTGTGCCGGGAGGTTAGAAACTCAACCGGCTCCTGACGCAGCCGAGGCTCCGCCCCGGGCGTGACGCCAGCGTCAGGCCAGTCCCGGCAGTCTCCGCGGTCGACCGCGGTGGAGCGCAGAGGAATTTTTCCCGTGAGCGGCCCGGGCTTAGTTCAGCAGCTGTCCAGACCCTGGTCGGCGATAGTGTCGCCCCCAGCCTTTCTCCTACCGCCCGCCCGTCCGTTCGAGCGCCCCCAGCCCTCCCGCGAGGGCGCCCCGGGACGGAAGGAACCACCAGCCTGTCGGCGCCCGCCGTTCTCGTGGTCGCCGTCGCCGTCGTCGTTGTGGTAGTCTCCGCCGTCGCCTGGGCCATGGCCAATTACATCCACGTCCCACCCGGCTCCCCGGAGGTGCCCAAGCTGAACGTCACGGTTCAAGATCAGGAAGAACAGCGCTGCCGGGAAGGGGCCCTGAGCCTTCTGCAACACCTGCGACCGCACTGGGACCCTCAGGAGGTGACCCTGCAGGTAACGCCCACACCGCAGCCCTGGTTTCTCACATCTGACGCGGCCCTGGAGGTTCTCGCACAACCCGTAGACCCCACGGAACATCTCTTTCCCAGGCTTTTGGGAAGTGACCCTGTGTTTCCTCCATCACACCTAGGAAGGTCACTCCCCTTTCCTTCACAGTTCTTATTAAGATTGCCCTGAGGACAGTTTTTCTCTTTCTAGAAGCCGCTACGTAAGTGACGCACCCATTCCACACCGGGAAGATTCCTGTTCATAGTTTGCCCCTCCTCCCAGTCCCCAGACCATTCTCACTGCAAAATGAACCTTTTTCACTCCTTTTGCATCGGGTCCTCGTCTGCCTCTTCAAGCAACCTCCTCCCATAAAGCAGTAATTAATCCTCTCTGATCTTTTCCTTTCCTTCCCTTCCCCCGCGATTTACTTACTCCCTTTGATGCTTTATCCTGCATTTTATCTTCCCCAGTCTTCAGATTGGCGAGAATTCTCGATTACAAAGTAATAACCATGGCCATGCATTCTAGATCCGGTTTTTGGTAGCACTGTGTACATTATTTTGCTTGAATTGATATTTCTAAGTTGATATTTTTAATGTTGCCTAATACCTGATGTTAGAATGAGCAGTGATTTGTGAATATTTCCTTTTCTTGAATCACTGTGTTCATGGACAAAAATACCAAAGAATTCCCTAAGAATCTAGGAGTTTTCTAATAACGTGGGAGTTATGATTTCCTACATGTAACATTTATTTTGAATGTTATGTTTTTAGTATTTGCAATTTTAGTTTAAGGATATTATACCTGAAAATGAAGCTCCTTTTGTCCTTTTTCCTTGCAAATTAAAAACCAAATCAGCAATTTTAAAGGATGGGATATTTGGGGTTTTAGGTCTCAGCAGTAATATAAGAACATTTATTTCAATTAGTCAAATCATCTGCTTCATTTTGATGACTGCATGCAATGAATTGTTGAATTTATTCAGAAATGTTTATCGGTATAATTCTTTGCCAGAGGAGCCAGCCACCTATACAAAGATAAGTAAAATATGATAGGCGACTAGTTCCAAGAATGGGTCCTAACGCTTAGGCTTTCATAAATGTTAGTTTCAGTTCTTATTGCCTAGAAGAGTTTTGAGCAGATTAAAAGGAACCACATGTTTTAGAAGAAAAGAAGTTAGACAAAGAATTGTGAAATTTTAAGGGAGTATTTGTTGTCCAAGTAGATATGAATAGTGAATCCAAAATGATTTTTGTGTGTAAGTAAAAAAATTAATGTATTTCCTTTAAGGAAATGTCTTCCAAATTGAAACTTTTTTTTTTTTTTCCCTAATCTTTTGTGGGGCTGGTGATTGAACCTGGGGCCTCATGAATGCTAGCCAGAGTGAAGTCTACCTAGGCAAGTGCTCTACCACAGAGCTTATATCCATAGCCCTCATATTTGCTTGTTATTTATTAACTTATTTGTAGTTTATTTTAGAAGGTTTTAAAATTTATTAAAATGATATATTTTCTGGCAATTATAAATTAAATATCTTTTATTGATTAAAGACAGTGCTATTTCTTATACACTCCAGTTCTGGCCAAACATACTACTTTTTAAACAATGACTTTAAAATTTAAAGTTTTGGAAGTTTGGAATTTCCTTTGGTGTATTTGTTTATAGAGTAGTAATAGCCACATTGAAGCGCTATGTGCCAGACTGATATATTAAAAAAAATTGCCCAAACAACAGTATTAAGTAGGTATTATATCTTTTTTTAGGTGAAACTCAGTGAAGTAAAGCTAGGGTATAGGTAAACAAAAAGAGAAAAGGTGGTAGTAACATGAAACTTGTTTTATTGTTGGAAAGTAACTAACTACAATTGAGTCTTGGTTTCTCTGTGGCAACTTTAGCTTACATCTTTGTGTTCATAATATGATCTAATATCATTATTTATAAGTGATGGTAAACACTCTCACTTATTTTGCTCTAAGGATAATTATTATTTAGAAATATATTCCTTCCACGTGCAGGCAAAGCTTTTGGTCCAGAAGCTGGGATATCAGTAAGATAAATTGATGACTGTTCGCCTCTTAACTCAGTAGATCTGCTTTCTCACTTTCTAGGTCATTGCAACTCTTTCTTTAATGATGCTTCAGGATTTCTTTAGTCAGTCTCAATGGGAATATTTTCTTTTGAGATTTTTATTTTTCTTGAACTGTAAGGTCAAAAATCATACCTTATATTTCAGAAGAGGAAGCATGTATCACATAGTCAACATACTATAATGTAATTTTAGGACAGTTGCGGATCAGTAATATAGCCTGTGGTTTTTCTGTTTTCTTTTTTCTTCCTATAATTGGGGATCAAATCTAGGACCTTGTGCATGCTAGGCAAGGGCTTGCTACCGAGCTGTACTCTCAGCCGTAGCCCAGTTTTTTCCCCAAAATAATAAAAAAAAATTTTGTGTGTGTTTGTGTGTTCATTTAAAATGTTTTAAACTACTTTAGAAGCTTTCTGTAGTAATACTTAGTTTGTAACTAGTCCTGCAGGCTGAACTATCCAGAACAATCCTCATAACTAAACTATCAGAAAATACAGAAAACAGCACAAAAAGATTTGAATTCAGTCAGAATGATAGAAAGCCTAATCTTGCTCAAAATTTATGGTACATGGAATAATAAATCTCATTTTGGATAGAATTTCTGCCTTTACAAGAGTAAAAGTAAAGAATAAAAAGTGGATTTTGATTGTTTTTGGATTGTAGTATCTGTGAATAGTATACAAGACAATAATACTAGCCATAGTACTTTGTATTTAATAATACTTTATTGTTTATAAAACACTTTAACATGCATTTTCCCAACTACGCTGTGAGGTGGATGTAGACAAATACTGTTAATGTGTATTTTAGTTAATGAAACTGCACTTGTGGTTTGTAAATGGCAGATCTGGGATAAGAACCCATCTTATGAATTACTGCTCTTTGACCAAGAAAAGGTTATGTTTTTATATTATGATTAAGGCAAGGAAGTCATGTCTGTATAAAATTAATTTCTTAAGGGCTAAAAACAGCCTTTGGCTCATAAAAAGATTTTGCTTTAAGTTCCCTTGAGCATAAATTGGTATTCCTTTTCCCGTGTGCGCCACTATTTTAAGGGATATTTCCTTTAAGAAAGTGATTCCTTTTCTTATGTAACAACCCTTTCCTTCACTTCCTTGAGTTTGAATTTTTGACTTTTCTACATTTCTTTCTTTGGGTAGTCATTGTATAAAGGAAGAAAAAATCAAGTCTCTTAGGTCCAACAGAGTAATTCTTTTTTTTTTGGTACTAGGAATTGAATGAACCCAGGGATGCTCTACTACTGAGCTACATCTCCAGCCTTTTTAAAAAAAAAATTTTAAATTTTGAAACAAGGTCTTGCTAAGTTGCCCAAGCTGGCCTTCAATTTGCAATCTTCCTGCCTCAGCTTCTAGATTCCCTGGGACTACAGGAATGTACCACTATGCCCGACACTAATAGAATAATTCTTATGAGACTCTTAAAATTATTTTTCCTTGTAATGCTTATGAATTGTGTTTCAGAGACTTCTTGCTATATATTGTTTTAGGATCTTTCTGCTTGCAATGTTGACCAATGTTATTTTTCTCATTGACTCATCTCTAAATTTTTCCATGATCTTGGTACCTATAGGACATAATGACAGGTTTGTTAGATTAGTGAGTCCAGTATTATGTAACATTGTAAAACTAATGTTTATTTCTGCTTAGAATCTTGGTGAGATTGCTTACTATTATGGTACCTTTTATCTGTTTAATTTTTCAGTAGTAAAATTTTAATAATGGTAAAGAACTTGGAGTTTGAACATAGTGCTAATTTTGAGTCTGGGCTCAGTACTTCATTTAACTTTTCTAAACCTCTGTATCTTTGGCTGTAAAATGGGCTCAATACTACTTCCAACCCCTGAGGGTGCTTGTGAGGGGGAAATAAATACTCTCAAGAAAATTATTGCTACTGAGTGCCTATTATATGTTATATGCCTAACTTAGAAATATCTGTTCTTTGAAATTCCCAATTTGATGGGGATTGAACCTAGGGCCTTGCATACACTAAGCAAGCACTCTACCTCTAAGATACATCCCCAGTCAATCCCTTTTATTTTATTTTAATATTGATATTTAATATTACATTGTTCCTTAAGTGAAGAATAAATTACCAGATTTATATAGTTGCTTTATTAAGTTTTGTCTCCTTTAGTATTCTAATTTATTTATTCATTTACTTTTTTACTGTGCTGGGATCTCACAATCTAGGGCCTCATACATGCTTGTCAAGCTCTCTACACTGATCCTGTATACCTCTAGCCTAGCATTCTAATATAATAATTTTTTTTCTGTTTCTAAAAAGATGAATTTGTACCTTACTTTGAGCAGTGTAAGTTTTTGTAAAGTTTTAGGTAAATTAAACTAATATATTAAATGTGCAAGAGGATATCATACTTCAGGAATCTTGAGTCCTATAGCTACATATGAGGTCATAGTTTATTTTCTTTTTAAAAATTTTTTATGGGTACATTATAGTGGTACATAATGATGTGATTTGTTGTTACATATTCATACATGCACACAATATAACAATATAATTTGACCAGTATCATTCACACCAGTATTTCCAATTCCCCCCAGTCCCTTTCTGCTAGTGATCTCCCTTCGATTTTCAAGAGACCCTACCACCACCTTTCTTTTCCTTTTTCATAGTTTATTTTTAATGTAACCTTTAATACGAGTGGTTAAGTCTAGTTTTCTATTCCCTATTCCCTGTTTTTGGTGTCTCAGGATAATAAAATATTAGAGTGGGTGGTACAAATACTGTATTTATATAGCTAAGAGAGATGTATATTTGATAGGCTTCTATAAAAAACGTAATGTTAGATAGGCTCATATGTTTAATTAAATTAGCTAATTTTTTATTGTTCATTTTTTTATTAAGATGTAACTGTAGAGTCAGAAGTCTAAAGTGCTAGTACATTTTCTTGCATTAACACTTGAGTGGCTTTGGACTAAGCCAACTGTTTTCTCTTTGGGTCTTTAATGTGGTGGAAAAGAATGTTTTTTGAGTATTGATTCTAGCCATTTGTAAGCTTTGGCAAGTTTTCAAATCTCTCTATAAAATGGGATTGCTGCCTACCTTGGAAAATAGTCATGAGAATTAAATGAAATACCTGAAATTATGAATAGCATATTTTGGTATTATATTTCTCCATCTCCTTTTTACCACCTTCTTTATTTGTAAATGGGAAAATTGAACTGAAAGAATTTTAAGCTCCTAAGATTCAGTAATTCTGATACATATTTTATTAGAAATATGATAAAAGGCACAATACTGATTTTCAGCAGAATTCTGTTGTACTCTTAATTATAGCACAAAGTAGGCCTGGGAATTTGGACAGAGAGCTTCAAAGAGGTGGGGAGTCCCTGCACTAAGCTTTTCTTTTTTGGTACCAGTGACTGAACTCAGGGGTAGTAGACCACTGAGCCACATCCCCAGCCCTATTTTATGTTTTATTTAGAGACAGGATCTCACCGAGTTGCCTGGTGCCTCACCGTTGCTGAGGCTGGGTTTTGAACTCGGGATTCTCCTGTCTCAGCCTCCCAAAGTGCTGGGATTACAGGCATGTGCCACCATGCCCAGCTCCTAAGCTTATTTTTTAAATAATTTTTAATTTTTTGTGGCAGTGGGTGTCCAACCTAAGGCCTTGCACATTCTAGGCATAGGCTCTACCACTGAGTTGTACCCCAGCCCTGAACTAAGCTTTGAAGGAAAGATGAAATTAGATGGTATGGGAGGTCATTTCATAAAGGCAATGAAGCTAGACTGTGAGTAGATGAGTAGTTTGGGCAGATTATAGTGTGAGCAAAAAAAAAAAAAAAAGTGAGAATGATGTTTGGAAAGCAGGGGTGTGGTTAGATTAAGGTTTTATGCCTCATTAAGGAGTTGGTGTTTTATTGAGAACATAATGGGAAATAATTGAAAGTTTTTAAGCAGGTCACTTGATGTTGTGTATTTGTTTTTTAAGAGAACTGATAGGTTACAATGTAGAGAAGCATTGGTTGAAGGAAATTTTTATTGTTTTTCGCCTGGGGTTGTTGTTGCCCTCGGTTTGATCCTAGCATTACCCCCACCCCAAAGTAAAATATTTAATTCTCACCAAAACTTGGAAGTCACTCTGCTCAACACTTGAAAACTTCAGCTTGACAGAACAGCATTGGTGTGTTTTTAGTTTTCTTTCTTTCTTTCTTGCATTGTCTTTCATGATACTAGTTAAAGCTTCAGTGTTATTTCTGAAGGCGCAGATATTATAGTTCCCAAAACCTTCATCTGTAGCTAATTTTGCCAGTTTTTTTGACATTGTTGGCCTCTTCTTGTCAACTATAATCATGAATGGGCTATACCCCAGCTCCCCACTAAAGCTGAAACCTTCTCAGCTGGGAGGAAGAATCCCATCAGGGAGTCTGAAAGTATAATTCTTGGAATTGGGGAATAAATGATTAATTAGAACATGGGTTTTGAGGTCAGGCATGATGTGGCGCATACCTGTAATCCCAGCGAGGTAGGAGAATCAGAAGTTCAAAGCCAGCTTCAGCAATTTGGCGAGGCTCTAAGCAACTTAATGAGACCCTGTCTCAAAATAAAAAGGGCTGGGGATGTCACTCAGTGGTTAAGCACCCCTAGGTTCAATCCCCAGTACTGTCCCCCACCAAAATAAACATAAAAATATGGATTTTAAAACTGATGGTTACCACACACTAATCGGATGCCGGATTAATACAGTGGATTGAAACCACTACAGTTTAAAAAGATGACTTAGAATAAAACAGGATACATCAGAAAGCCTTGCAAATATTATTGTTTTGTGAAACTTGTTTCAGTTATATATAAAATCATCTGTGTGTTACATCAGATGTTAAATGTATTTCTTTCTGTTGTATTGCTTTAAAAAAAGTTTAGCTGGTGTGTGGTGTTGAGCGCCTCTAGCCCCAGCTACTTGGGAGTCTGAGCGGCAGGCAGGAGAATCCCTTGAGTCCAGGGTTAGAAGACTAGCCTAAACCTCATAAGCAGATCCCGTCTCAAAAAAAAAAAGGTTTGAGAAAAACCTGACAAGCTGTTGTGTCAGTTCAGACAAGAGATGTTAGGACTCAAATTAGGGTAGTAGCCTTAGATGGAAATAAAGGACAGATTTGACATTTCAGAAAATAAATGTGTGGGACTTCTTGCAGTGAGGAAAGAGGGAAGATTTAAGGGAGGGATTTGTGTGTGTGTGTGTGTGTGTGTTTTGTGAGTAGCAAAGATAGGGAAGTAATAGAAGACTTAAGGAATCCTAGATTGTATTTTTTGTTGTTGTTTTTAATAACACTGGGGATTGAACTCAGGGCCTTGCACATGCTAGGGAGACTACTATTGAGCAACCCCAGGCTGGTTGTGTTTTTCTTGATTTTGCTTTGTAAGGTATCACTTATTCTTTGATGTACCAGATTGACTATAAATGAAATTTTAATGCTGCTCTTAAAATTGTGAGGTAAAACAAACATTGAGGAATATTTATGAAACCTAAATTGTACCTATGTTACCCCAACCCTGAGGAAGAATGTTTCTAGTATTCCCAGAGTATCTTCATTTCCCTCTTTGGCCTTTATCTCTTCCTCCCTCTAGTGGTAACCACAAAAGTGGTTTTCTTTCCTTAAACAAGATAGAACGTTTTGTTTGTATTAGTCATTTTTCACAAATAAATTCTCTGAGAAAATAATATGCCAAAATGTGTGAAGATCCTTCTATAAGACTATGCAAACACACAATCATTTTGTTTTTCTAAAAAGATATATCACAGTATTAAAACTTTGAATGGAAGGAAAAAACTGGTATGTTGTACATATTCTATTCTTTATTCTGTTCTTGAATATTATTTTTTTTTTCTGAAACATTTTGCATACTTATAATCATATGTACAGTTTTGTATTCATTTTTTCCACGGGCCTTTCATAAACATTTTCCTATATTTTTACGGTATTGACTCTAATTTTTGTAGCTGCAAATGTATTCAGTCATGTTAAACATCATATGACTTAATTCTTAAAATGACATTGGTGTCTGGGGATGTAACTCAGTGGTAGAATACTTGCCTAACATGCCTGAATCCTTGGGTACAATCCCCAACACCACAAGGAAAAAAAAATGACATTGGGTTTTTAACTTCTAGCCTATAAAGAAGTAGAAATGCCTATATTTTATCTAAATCTATTAATTTTTGTTAAAAAAATGTGCCCTTAATAATTATACAAGGCTATATAACGAAAGGTAAAAATTTTAAATCCTTCAAATCTAAATCATTCACTTCAAAGGTAATTTTGTAAACAATTTCTTTTGTCTTTCTTAAAAAATTAGTAAATTACAGATTTAGTTGGGCACATATCTGTTCATATGTTCAGTAAATATAACAATATTTATTTTGTATATATAACTTAAGTTATCCTCAGTTTTGCTTTTAAAAATAAAACATCAGCCAGGCATGGTGGCACATGCCTGTAATCCCAGCCCTTTGGGTAGGCTGAGACAGGAGAATCATGAGTTCAAAGCCAGCCTCAGCAACAGCGAGGTGCTAAGCAACCCAGTGAGACCCTGTCTCAACATAAAACACAAAATATGGCTGCAGTCTCCGGTACCAAAAAAAAAAATCAAATAAACATCTTTGGGCTGAAGATGTAGGTCAGTGGTTAAGTTTTTAAAAGCCTAGTATTTGCAAAGCCCTGCAAAATAACAAAAATCTTAGATCTCTTGTCATGATAGATAATAATTAGCCCTCCCCTTTTTTGAAACATCGTTGAAGCTGTTTTTATGTTTTTTTTAAATGTTTTTTTTTTTTATTTTTTAGTTGTAGGTGACAGAATATCTTTATTTTATTTTTATGTGGTGCTGAGGATCGAACCCAGTGCCTTAAGCGTACTAGGCGAGCACGCTACCACTGCGCCATAATCCCAGCCCCTGTTTTTATGTTTTGGCTATTAAAACAGTATTCCAGCAAACCACTTTTATACATAAAATTTGGATAAACATTCTAAGTATATCCATAGTGTAAATTGTCAGTGGAATTTAAAGATTATAAATTGTGTCCATTAGGGTTCTTCAGAGACACAAAATCATATATATACATATACATATATATATATGTGTATATAAAAATAATTAGCTTGTGCAGCTTTGGCAATTGGCAAGTCTGACATTGGTAGGGCAGGCCTGCAGAGTGGTAATCCTTAGATAGAAGTCTTTAAGCAGAATTTCTTCAGGAAAGCCTGTTTTACTTTTATGGCCTTTCAACTGATTGGATGAAGCCCGTCCATGTTACTGAGAATAATCTCCTACGTCTTATGTCACCTAATTATAGGTTTGGTTTTTTTTTTTGGTACTGGGACCTCGCTGTTGCTGAGGCTGACTTTGAACTCGCAATTCTCCTGTCTCAGCCTCCCAAAGTGCTGGGATTACAGGCTTGAGCCACTGCGCCTGGCCTAATTATAGTTCTTAACTACTCAACAAAATATCTTCACAGTAGCCCCTAGGTTAAATGTAGAAAGAGTATCCAATTTTCTTTTATTGAAGTAAATTACATTGATTTAAAAATTTGAATGGTAATAACCTTTGCATTCCTGGAGTAAACCCCATTTGGTTGTAATAGTCTCCTTTTGATATATCACAGTATCAAGTGTTAGTATTTTAGCATTTTTACAACTGTTTTACACGAACTAGATTGATCTGTAATTTTCCACTTCTCCTAAAGTCCTTGACAAGTTTTGGTATCAAGCTGAGAGGTGCTTCTTACTCTGTTTTTGGAAGAGTTACTTATAATCACATATGTATAGGATCTGTAATGAAGTCTACTTTGTTGCTAAATTTTTTTTATTTGATAAATTTTGCTAAGAAGTTTTCAACTATATTGATCTCTTTTTGCAATTTATTTATCTTTCATACAAGTTTTTCTATTTGATGATTTTGCTATTATTTCCTTTCTAATCTTAATTAATTAATTAATTAATGCTAATGGAGATCGAACCCAGGGGTGCCCTGCCACTGAGCTATATCTCAGTCCTTTTTATTTATTTTTTATTTTTTGTTACCCGAGATTGAACTCGGGCACTTGACCACTGAGCCACGTCCCCAGCCCTATTTTGTGTTTTATTTAGAGACAGGGTCTCATTGAGTTGCCTAGTGCCTCGCTGTTGCTGAGGCTGGCTTTGAACTCATGATTTTCCTGTCTCAGCCTCTCAACTAGTCCTTTTTATTTTTTTGAGACAAGGTGTTGCTAAATTTTATCCTCGAACTTTCTATCCTCCTGCCTCAGCTTCCCAAGTAGCTACGATTATAGGCATAAGCCACTGTGCTAGCCCTAATCTTTTTTTGAAGGTTAATGAGCTTTTATTTTTTGTTTTCTTTTTTTTAGCTAGAAGCCTAGATTACTAATGTTTTGCCTTTCTGTGTGTGTTGTGGGTGTTGTGGGGTGGGTTCTGGGGACTGAATTCAGGGCCATACTCATGCTAGGCATGTACGATACCAGTGAGCTACCCTCCAGCACCTGATTTTTACCTTTTAAATTTCTGATATATTTGCTTATTTATAAGTACCCACAAGTTTTGATATGTGTTGAGAAAGGCAGTCTCTTGTGCAGGCTTTATAGTCTCTTACAACATAAGAATGGACCATGAGCTGAGTGAGATAGTGCATTTATAATCCCAGTGACTTGGGAGGCTTGGGCAGGAGGATCACAAGTTAAAGAGCAACTTCGGCAACTTAACAAGACCCTGTCTCAAAAATAAAATATAAAAAGGATTGAAAATGTAGTAGCTCAGTGGTAGAGTGCCTAGAGTGCTGCTGGGTTCTGTCCTTAGTAAACCGCCCCCCCCATAAAAAAATGTATCATGATCCTGAAACACTTCCTTACCAAGAGATAGTGTCCTCACAGCTTGTGCTGAACTTGTCACATTATGTGTCAATATCTTTTCCTGCTTCAGACTCAGTGTGTACTCCTTTGTTCTGCTTAAGATTTAAGTCACATGTCACCTGGCCAGCTTCACTACTGTATCTGCCCACTGCAGGAGATGACCAGGTCCTTTTGCTGAAGCATAAGAAGAGGATATACAGGCCAGTTGTTTGCATATAATTCTATGAGGAATCCGTTAGCTATGGGGTACTGACAGCCACTATTGAAGGTGTTCTTGCTCGCTCTCTCCTCTTTGTGAGTAAAGCATCATCGTCCCATGCAGTGCTTTACTGCTCATTGTTTTTTTCCTTGGTGACTCAGCACCAATATATCGTGGACTGACATACTCAGACTTCTCTTCCTGATAATGGACAACAGATGCCACTTGCTTGATAATATGTGTTCATTATCATTCAGTTAAAAATGTTTTCTAATTCCCATTGTGATTTTTTTTCTTGTCTCACAGTTTACTTAGGTGAGCATTCAAATCATTTCCAATTTGTGATTTTTTAAAAAGTTTTAAAATATTTTTAGAAAGTGTGATAAAACCAAAATTTATCATCTTAACCATTTTTATTTTATATGTGTGTTGTTGCTGTCTGACCATATCCACTGTTGTCTAGCTCATACTCACTATTTGAGAAAATACTGATTTTAATCTTTTTTGATATTGAGGCTTATTTTATATTCAAGCCTATAGTCCATGTTGGTAACACTTTACGCAGCCTTGAAAAGAATGTGTAATCTGTTGTTGGATATGACTGGTGGTGTTTTATTTATTTATTTTTTTGCTTTTTGAAAATCAGGTCTTAAGCAGTATGCTTGTTTCCAACAGTTATTATGGGGTTTTATTTCGTTCTATCAGTTTTTACTAGATCTATTTTGAAGCTCTGTTCATATGTCCCTTTTTGTGTCATTTTGTTAAGATCTGTCTGATGTGGGATAGCTGTATTAGTTTTTATTTTGCATGTCTTTTGTAAAGCAGCATTTACTAGTTTTTTCCATGCTTTTCTATACTTAGTATTTTAATTGAGTTATTGAGTTCTTCTGTATTTAATTACTTATATAATTAATTTTTCTCTCTACTCTTTTTTTTGTTTATCCCATCTGTTTTATGTTTCTATTTGTGTTCTTCCTTTTTCTTTCTTTTGATGTTTTCCAAGTCTCAGAGGAATTAACACTGTAATATGGTATGGTAAATATAGTTAAGCAATTATAGTACATTTTAGGAAATGCAATGGGTAGAATACTAGCAGTTTATGCCTTATACAAATTTAGGGACTACCTCCTAGAAGAGGTAACTACTGTGTTAACATTTTCAAGGAAGGGGGCTAGGGTTGTGGCTCTGGTAGAGTACTTGCCTAGCATGTGTGAGGCACCAGGTTCAGTTCTCGGCACTGCATGTAAATAAATGAATAAAGTAAAGAGATCCATCAACAGCTAAAAAATATATATATAAATTTTTTTTTCAAGGAAGTTAAAAGTTAATCAGGCCAAGCAAAGGAAGGAAAAGTTTGTCAGATTGTTAGATAGGGTTAGAGGTATCAAGGAACTTGCTACCCTGAGGAGTTTGGAGTGTGGAGCCATTTGAAGATTTCCAACTATTATGTTCCTAATTGTACTTTAGATACAGGGTATTGTAGTGGCAGTGTAGAGAATGAATTTTTTTACCTCCTTGGGGAGAGGTGGTTAAACTGGAAATAAGGTTTTTACAGTACTACCAATAGGAGATTTACAAGATCCTGATTAGGGTGGGATAGAAAAAGAGAAGAGGATTTAAGAAGTACATAGGGAGGAAACTTTTTAGGTATGAGGATGAAGAGCGAAGATTCAAGGATGATTGCCTGATTTTGCCTCTGTGGATAAGAGAATGAATTGGGCCTGGTGTGGTGACATTTGCTTGTAATCCCAGGAGGCAGGAGGAGCAAAAGTTCAAGGCCAGCTTTAGCAATTTAAGGACCTGTTTTAAAATGTACCTCAGTAGAACACTCCTGATACCAGTACCGGGTAGAGGGGTGGTGTCGGTGTCATTAGATAAGTTATTTCTGATATTTATAAATTTTATTATGATGTGCCTTTATGTTTTTTGGGATAGAGTCTTGTCAAGCTTCTTTCTTAGATCTTTGAGATTAGAATTTTTTATCAAATTTTTGGGAAAAATTTTGACCATCATATTCTTTTTCTTTCCTTTGCAGATTATCTGTCTGTCTTGAAGTTTTCTCTCAGCTTAAGCCCCCCCCCCCCCCCACCATTCTGGGGCTTGAACATAGGGCCTTGTGTATGGTAGGCAGGCTGTCTACTACTGGGCTAAATCCCCAATCCTCAACTTTTTTAGGCTCCTCCTTCAAATAAAATCACATACCAGACTCTAGTATGTAAAATAGATGAGAACAGAGGTGGTGATAGTGTGGTACATGCATAAATGCCTTTGTGTATGCTGGGGTGATATTAAAACTTTGCCCATTTGTATTCCTGTTCCACTCTTTCAGGGTTTTACATCTCGGCTCAATAATCACTAATATAAGTAGTACAAAATAGGATATGAAAAAGAAACCATGTAAGAAAATGAGGGAATTATTAAAGAGGAAATAAACCATCTAGGAAATGAAATTTACAGTATACCTCGTATCGGGGTTTGGATGGTTGAATATGTAGTGGTGTAATTAGAGATGGATAAAGCGAAAGTTGAATATACCTATACCTGTGGGTAAATGAGGATAGGGGTGTGTGTGTATGTTTGTGTGTAGTTGGTACAAGAAAGCTGTTTTATAAGAATCCCTTAGATAATGTATAGACTCTGATATAAAAAAGCAATTTAAGAATGATATCTAAAAATAGGAGTTAAATACTATGAGAGTTGAAAATAGTTTGAGTTAGTTCCACAGTTGATTACTATTAAACTTTCAGTACTAGTTAACTTTTTAAAAACCGTGTGCCACATACCAAAAATAAAAAATAAAAAAAATAAAAGCAGATGGTAGCTTTGAAAGCAGAAACATTGAATATAAAATCTCTTTCAAGAAACTTGGCTGGAAAGGAAAGGAGAAAGAAGTTAGTGTCCAAAAAGTAAGTGGGATGCATGGCCAAATCTATTTTTCAGTCTTCTACCACTTGGATCTTTTAACTTTTTTCTCTTGCTTTTTTAACCTATCTTCATGTTTTATTTATTTGTTTAGGAGTCTATACTTATGTTTATGAATTTATTGCTTTATTATGTAATTCTCCAATAGAAACTAAGGAATTTCTCACTGCTTTGGTTATTTATTTTATTTTATTTTTACTTTAAAAGACTTATTTGAAATATATAATGTTAACATACACTATTGAGGACAACATTAAGCAAAATGAAGAGCACTACTTTTCAAAGGCAGTTGACTTTAACATACACACACTGACATGTACAGCCACAGAAGTTCATGACAGAAATTCATGACAGAAACATTTGTATTTTGAGATATTTGCCCTAAAATCATTAATCTAAACATGACTTTACAAATTGTTTTGGCTTAAAGTATTTTCTTGTTTTAAGTTGGGAATAGAAGATACATAGATACTTACGGACTTTTAATGTCTTTTAATTATCCTTTGTATTCAACTTTAAAACATTAGAAAATTTCAGTTTGCCTGGGATAAAGGAAAGAAAATTCAAATTTGTTACTTGTGGAAACTATGAATGTCCCCAAAGACCAAAATAATGTGAAAAGTATATATACACACACACACATACTAGTCTTAATAATCCCCACAAAAGTAAAGAATTGTGTAAACAGCATAGATCTGAAATAATGACTAGATGTATATATGAGCAGTTTTGTCTACTGGTGTGGTTCTAGGATTGATGCTTCATGTCTCTTTTCACTGTTTATCAGTGTATTAAGTACATTAGGAACTCATAAACAGGATTTAAATAAGATTTGTCGGGATATCATAAGATATAAAATTCTCATTTTTATGGCTTTGATTCAAAAAAGTAATGAGAAAAGTGAAGAGTTTTTTTTTTCAGTTGTAAGTGGACACATATCTTTTATTTACTTTTATGTGGTGCTGAGGATCGAATGCAGTGCCTCATACATGTACGGCAAGCACTCTACCACTGAGCCACAATCCCAGCCCCAAGTGAAGAGTTTTTAATTCCATGTTTTAGTTGTGATAACACTAATTTTTGTAAATCACCCAAACACTATATTAATCACAAATAGAAGCAAGCACTTTTTTTTTGGTACTAGAGATTTAATCCAGTGGCACTTAACCTCTGAGTTATATCCCCACCCTTTTGTTTTTGTTTTTATTTTGAGACAGGGTCTCACTAAGTTGCTTAGGGCCTCACTAAGTTGCTGAGGCTGACCTTTAACTTGCAAGCCCTCCTGCCTCAGTCTCCTGAGCTGCTGGGATTACAGGTGTACACCACCACACCCTTAATATCTATCTTGAAAGTACAAATTATGTTTATACTAATATGGGATACTCTAGCATTGAAAGTATGTCACGTAGTGCTTCATTGCTCTGATTAAAATGTGCATTCTATCTCTTCTGCACCCTTCAACCTTTATTTTAAAGATATGTCTTTGAAATGTAAGGAATGTTCAAAGGGACTGAATTCTTCACATGATTTCAGCATCTGTGGTAATTTTGGATTGCTCTTTTTATACTTTTTGAAATATTATGTAGACTTAGTTTAGAGCATCTACAAGCTTTGATTAGTTATATCATGCAAGTTAAAAATATAATTTTCTAACATGCTCAGAGAGAATGAATTGAATATTCACATACCCATACCCATTATCCAGAATCCATTTGGTTCATTTTTTTTAACCCATTTGAAGTATTTTAAAGCAATTCTCAGACCTCAAGTAATTGCCTTCCTGTATTTCAATATTCATTTGTAAAATTAAAAACAGAGGGCTGGGGATGTAGCTCAGTAGTAGGGTGCATGCCTAGCATGTGGGAAGCCTAGAGTTCCATTCCTATTGTCACCAAAAAGAAAAGACAACATACAGAAAACTCAGGTATTTTCTTATATAATCACAATACTATTGTTGCACTGAACAAAATTAGCAATGATTTGTAGGCATCCTTTACTGGGCAGTCCATAATCAAATCTCCCCAGTTACCTCAAAAATATTTTAACACTCGATTAGTTTGAATCAAAAAAACTAGATTTAGATGTTTCATTGGTTGTTAATATTTCTTAAATTTCTTTAAAGCCATATTCCAGCTTTGCCATTAACTACTGGTGATTCATTTGCATAGTCAGATCTACATTCTGGATTTGTATGGTTTTTGTTGTGGTTCTTTGTGGTGTTTACTTAACTCCTATATTTTCCAAAAATGCCCCAAGGATCTAGAAGCTGGATTCAATTTTAGGTCATGGGTGGTATAGTGTGGTTCATATTGTGTCATGTGAAGCAGTTGTGACATGTTTGTTTAGTGAATTCAGGAGGTGAAGTACGGTTTCCTATCATAAAATTCCTCATCAATTTTTTGCTTAATGGCAATTAAAGATTAAAGATTGTTGCCTGAACAGTTGCTTCATTGGAAACAGAATGTTTTCATTGTAAAATATTGATTTTTCTGATTCTGTTATTTCTTCCACGTTTGTCAGTTGGTATTCTTTGATAGAGAACTCTTCTTCTAAATTAGGGCTGTATGGATATTATGAAGATGAAGTTCATAGAAAATGCAGAACACTTTTTTATTTTAAAAAATTTGGGGGAGTACAGGAGATTGAACCCAGGGCCTTGCATATGCTAGGGCAAGCACTCTTTGACTGAGCTACATCCCAGCCTTGAACATTCTTTAAAAAATTTTGAGACAGGGTCTCACTAAGTTGTTGAGGCTGGCCTCAGACTTGGGAATCCTCTTGCAACAGCTGGCTGAGTAGGCTGGGATTAAAGGCATGCCACCAGGCCTGATGAGGATAAATTCGTAATTCATTTTAATCACCAGTTTTTAGAGTGATACCTTTATTAATATTAAATAATTATCAAATTTAAAGGGACTCTTAAGTTGCTGGAGTCTGTAAAAGGTTGTTTAAATTCTATATTTAACAAATAATATATGTTGTTTTTAAAAATATGTGATAAGACAAAGCAGAGAACAAATTTAGAATACATTATTAATTTACCTAGTATTTAAATACTGTTAATATTTAAAATAAAGCTAGGCACAGTGGAGTGTACCTATAGTCCCACCTACCCAGAGGCTGAGGTGGGAGGATTATTTAAGCCCAGTAGTTTCAGACCAGTCTGGGCAACATAGTGAGACCCCCATCTCAAAAAAATATTTAAGCTAAGGATTAGAGATGATTAGGAGCAAAATTCACTAACTAGTAGTATGAATTTTAGGGATTAAAGTTTAAAAATATAATTAGTTTTACAAAACCAAATAAATATAGGATAGGGCTAATTTGTAAGAATAATGTTAAATGGCATTTTGGGAATAATTATTGTAGATTTTTTGCTGTTTTAGGTGTGCAAAGAATTTGTTCAGAAGGAATGATATTTTAATATTAATATTAATATTTTTAACTATGTTGATTTAAGCTATCTATAGAGAAATATATTGGAAATAATTGTTTTCAAATATTGTAATATAGATTTTATCTTATTATTATTGCTTTATGATTTCATCATGAATTCTTTCACAATCATGTTAAAAATATCAGTATATAGTTAGCTGTATTTAAGAGCTTTCTTTGTGCCAAGCACTGTTCTGAGTGCTTTCATGTATATTAACTCATTAATCTTTAAAACAGTGCTACAAAGTCGAGTCTAACATACAGATTTTACATATGAGGAGGTTGCAGTACATAGAACTTACGTGGCTTGTCTAAGGTTACTCATTTTTTAGGTGATAGAGCTGAGATTCAGACTCAAATAGTCTGGATCTGCAACTCATCCTCTGAACTATTACTTCCTGAAATATTTGACAAGTATGTAATTTTTATAAGCTAGATGAAGACATTAACGTGGATAACTGTGGCTTCTAGTGTTTAACTGGGACCTACTATTTTCTGTGAAGATAAAGCAGATGGTAATTTCTGGAATTTGAGGAACCTAGACTATCATTCATGATATGCATTTCAAAATGTTAAATAGTTCTCAGTCTTTATATTTTGTCTATATGACACGTGAAGAAGTTACAGAATAGCATGTGTGAACTGATATGGCATTGTAATAAAAACAACATACTTTTCAATACAGATTGATTGATTGAAATAGTATCTTGCTATGTTACCCAGGCTAGCCTTGAACCCTTGGGCTCAAGTCTGCCTAATGCATTGCCAGCCCACAGATTCTTTTATATTAAGAAATAGGTGTTTTCTTTTTCTTTTTTTCTCCTTGGGTGCTGGATATTGAACCTAGCATCTTATGCTTGCAAAGTACCTGCTCCTGTTACCACTGAGCTATGGCTCTAACCCCTAGTGTTTTGTTTTTCTTTTTATTTACTCGTTATATTCAGGTTATCTTCTATTCCATTTTATAAAACATCTAATTGTTTTTTCCCTCTTTTTCTGGCAGCTCTTCACAGATGGAATCACAAATAAACTTATTGGCTGTTATGTGGGTAATACCATGGAAGACGTAGTGCTGGTGAGAATTTATGGCAATAAGACGGAGTTGTTAGTTGATCGAGATGAAGAAGTGAAGAGTTTTCGAGTGTTGCAGGCTCATGGCTGTGCACCACAACTCTATTGTACCTTCAACAATGGACTATGCTATGAATTTATACAGGGAGAAGCATTGGATCCAAAGCATGTCTGCAACCCAGCCATTTTCAGGTACATATCTTTTTCTAAATTTTTCCTTTGAAAAGGAATGTTAAGTGCACTTACGAAAATATTTTTTAAAACTGACTTCTTTCTTTGAGCTACTATTTAGTTTACTTGGAAACTTTTGTTTTTTTAGAGCTATTTTTGTTT
Source organism: Xerus rutilus (assembly GCA_028644305.1). Lineage (NCBI taxonomy): Eukaryota > Metazoa > Chordata > Mammalia > Rodentia > Sciuridae > Xerus > Xerus rutilus. The sequence goes on along the minus strand of CM053403.1, from coordinate 78,901,697 downwards.
GTGTCTTAAAAATAAATTCCTTTTTATTTACCATTTTCATTTTTGAATCTTTATAGACAAATGAACTACAAGAGGTTTTTGATTAATTGATGTAGAGTCAAGGCTTTCCTTTAATTTTTTTTAAGTAGTGTTTGAATTGAAGTGTTGTACATTTCTTATTTTTAGTTACTTATTACTTGCTCATATTTTCATAGTTGTTAATAAACTTCTATTAATTGTTATTCCCTTTTTGCTATTAAGTTGTTCATTATTCAGTTCAACATCTTAGATTTGCTATAAAAAGTCATATATTTGGTTTTTCTAAAATCATCTTTAAAAATTCACTTAATGCTCTTAAACTCCAGAAAATGAGTTTGATTTTATAGGCTGAGATTGTGGCTCACTGGTAAAGCTTGCCTCTCACATGTGAGGCACTGGATTCAATCCTCAGTACCACATAAAAATAAATAAATAAAGATATTAAAAAATTTTAAAAAAGAAAATGAGTTTGATTTTAAAACAGCAGGTTCATTGTTCTCATTTTGTTCTTAACACCTTTTATAACTCTGAAAAGTTGTTGAGCAATCCAACAGCTTGTATTTTAATGTTTTATTTATATCTATCAGTATTTACCATATTCAAAGTTGAAATTTTTAGAACACAAGAATATCTAGTGGACATCCTGTTAGCCATCAGAATGATGACATTTTCATATATCAGGTAGCTTCCCAAACATATACTGTACACTTTGAGAGAATGAGAGTGAGAATGGTAAATGTCTTATGAAATATTTTAATATTATAAACATCCTGAAAGATCTTGGATCTCTAGGGCATGCTTTAAAAAGTGCTGAATTAACACACTGATAAAAATTGAATGGGTCAGTATCATTTGCTTATTGGGTAACCCATATCAGCTAATAAAATAACTTGCCATAGAAAGCTATTCAACCCCGAGGTATTCGCCATCAGGAACATTCTCTTATAGATGTGTTGAAGGATCCTGATTAATAAATTTGTGTTTGCTCTTTTATTTTGAGATGAGGTCTTACTAAGTTGCCTAGTCTGGCTTTATACTGGAGAGTCTCCTCCCTTAGCCTCCTGGGTAGCTGGGATTACAGGTGTGTGCCACCATACCAGGCCGTGTTTACTCGTTTTTTTTTTGTTTATTTATTTATTTTTTTGAGATGTAGTCTAGCTGTTTTGCATAGGCTAGTTTCAAATTCCTGCACTCAAGGGCTCCTGTTACCTCAGCCTCTGGAATGGTAGGACTACAGAAACACATCCTTATCCATGCCTGACCGACTGCTCTTTTTGTGTCATATTTTTTGGATCTTGAGGCTTGCATAAACTTATTATTATAAATCCTTAGACTTATTCACTATGGTTGAGAAATACCTGTGAAACAGTATTAAGATGCTTTGGGCCAAAGGAAAAGCTGGGATTAGATTCAGAAACAAAACTATGTGTTGTATAAGGTTGCTAGATAAGAGCCACATGAACTTCCTTTGCATCTAAAGCAGAGAGACACGTATGTTTTCAGGGTCATTGTCCATACCCCTACTCCTTACTCCCATTTCCACTGAAAACTAAGCCCCTGCTTGCCCACAGCCCAGAAACTGCATGCCCACAAGTTTCAGTTACCATTTGAATTTTTATCATCAGAGATGGCAGCAAAGGCATCAACATCAAAAGCTCTACTGAGTTTTGGTATTTTTTTCAGTATATGCAAGACACTGACAACATTATTATCCAGCAGTGGCTTGGATGTGAAGCCCCCAGAACTATAGGAAGGCCATAGTAGAATACTATTTCAGTTCTCCATGGTTCTCCCTCCCTCCTTTGGTTCTTTCCCAAAGCTCTTACAAGGAGGGTATATAATAGTCATTTGACTGTTGTATGGTTTCCCAGGACTCCCACTGAGGTTTCACATTATAGAAGATATGGGCAGCATCCTCATGACAGCAATAGGATTCAGACATATACAAGAGAAGGCTCAGAGGAGGAGATGGAAACCCAAATGGAGATAGCACTCAACTTGAGCAATATGGAACTCATCAAAGAAGTCTGCTAGTACCTTGCAGAAACCAGGAGGCATAGAGAAAAAGTGACAGCTGCTAAACATAAGGTGCCTGGACAACTACATGAGTCTTGACCAATGCCTGCATGACATCCACCGGTCGGTGGACACCCAGCAAGCACTAGGTCAAGATGAAATGGTTGTATAGGAACAGCATTGCTGAAATCGGAGCAGTGGAGACTATAGTGCAGCTGCATTTGATAAACACTGTGACAAAAAGCACACCAATTAGTATCCAGTCATTCCCCTGAAGTTCTGACCCTGAACACTAGGGTCTCTGGGAATACTATCTGAACAGGACCACTTTCCTTTTGGATATTCTCCATCTTTTGTGTATTTTCTTAAGGAAAAGCAACTTTTATATTGAGAAATAGACACATTCACCAGTCTCATTGGGCCTGTCAAGAGGGTGGAGTGATATGGTCAGCTGAAAGTTGGCAGACAATTGTTACCAATACGAGAAATTTTCTCTTGTATATAAAATTATAATTTTGTATATATTACTGTTTTGTTTTTTGGTACTAAGGATTGAATCCCGGGGTGCTTAACCACTGAGCCACATCTCCAGCCCTGTCTGTCTGTCTGTCTATCTATCTATCTATCTATCTATCTATCTATCTCATCGTTACCAGGGTACTTGACCACTGATCCATATTCCCAGCCCCATTTTGTGTTTTTATGTAGAGACAGAGTCCCACTGAGTTGCTTAGCGCCTCACTGTTGCTGAGGCTGGCTTTGAACTCTGCGATTCTTCTGTCTCAGCCTCCCAAAGTGCTGGGATTACAGGCGTGTGCCACTGCTCCTGGCTCCTTTTTATTTTTTATTTTTGAGACAGGGTCTTGCTAAGTTACTTAGGACCTTGCTAAGCTGCTGAGGCTGGCTTGTACTTGTGATCTTCCTGCCTTAGCCTCCTGAGCTGCTGGGATTATTATATACTACACTGATTTTTATATATATATATATTTTAGTTGTAGATGGACACAATATCTTTATTTTTATGTGGTGCTAAGGATTGAACCCAGTGCCTCACGCATGCGAGGCAAGTGCTCTACCACTGAGCCACAATCCCAGCCCTACATTGATTTTTTTGATATTGTTGATATTCTTGCTTACAGACACTGAAAAAAAGTGTTCAAAGATTTAAGAAAAATGTGTAAGGCTAATACCATTTTTACTGGTCTGGTAGTCTTAACTGCCTTTGTAAGCCGCACACTTTCATATATTATACATATATACTCTTGAATTGTCTTTAACATATCAAATTTAAACTTTCAGTTTAAACTGGTGGATACCATCTGCCAGTGAGATCAGATTTAGATTTTTACTCCTTTTACTCAGTCTCATGGTGGAAACTGGATATGTGGAACAGATTTTTTTTTTTCTCTTTCATTGATGACAGTGGAAAGTTGTGGAATGAGATGCATTGTTGAAATTTGATGTTAGGCTGCTTATCTCTTTCATTAAGAGTACTTTATAGAGTCAGACTGCCTCAACTTTATGAGCTGAATGAATTTGGGCACAGATTTAAGTTTTTGTGCCTTAATTTCCTCATCTGAAAAATTGGAATAATAAGGTTGTTGTAAGGATTAAATTTGTTATTACAGGAGTATAGGTTGGGTGTCCCTTATCCAGAATACTTGGGACCAGAAGTATTTCTCCAGATTTTGAAACATTTGCATGTATATAGAGCTACCTTGGGGATGAGGATGGAACTTAAGTCTAAACATGAAATAATATGAAATTCATTTAAGTTTCATATACAGTTTATACACATCCCCTGTAGGTAATTTTATGCAGTATTTTTCGAGTTTCCTTGATTTGACTGACTGCCCCATCACATCAGATCATGGTGGAATTTTCTATTTGTGGCATCATGTTGGTCTTCAGAGTTTCAAATTTTGATTGGTGTTCTGGATTTTGGGAATTCTGATTAGGGGTTCTCTACCTCTCTCTGTAAAAAGTTTAAATTATCTTTTGGTGTATGTTAAATACTAGGTGTTAACTTTTGTAATGTTACTTTCCCCATGTCTTCTTACATTTTTCCAAACTTCTGCAGATCTTCTAACAATTTAGATTGTAACTGAAAAAATTGTTAATATTACTTAGGCAGATTATCAGGGCTAGGCCTCATTCTTTGGCTTTATTATGCTTTTGGAAGCACTTTAGTACTGGGGATTTTGCTCAGAGACATTTTACCTTTGAGCTACATCCCTAGCCTTTTCTACTTCTCATTTTGAAACGTCTTGCTAAGTTTCCCAGACTGTCCTTGAACTTTCATTTCTCCTGCCTCAGCCTCCTGAGTAGCTGGGATTACAGGTGTGTGCCACCATACCAGATTGAAAGCATATTTTTAAAATTTAAAACTGAAACATAGCCAGGTGCAGTGGCATGCACTGTAATTCTAGCTACTAAGGAGACTGAGGCAGAAGGATTGCTTGAGTCTAGCATTTGAGATCATTCTGGACAACACAGCAAAACTTGCTTTTCTTTCTCAGTGCTGGGGATTGAATTCAGGGCCTCACACATGCCAGGCAAGTGCTTTGCCACTGAGCCACATGCCCAGTCCTGAAGACCCCATTTCGGAACTAACTAACTAAATGATTCATTCATAGCCCTTTTTTTTTGTTGTTGTTGTTGCTTTTTGGTACTTTTTATTTTGACATATAAAGTTCTTTGAAGTGATGAAACCAGCATATGCGTGTGGCAAAGCAAATATTTGTTGCTACTAACTCCTTCTCCCTTAAGACAGACAATACTAACTAGTATTGGAACTGATTCCTCATTAGCCCTGATTAGGCCTCAGAATTCTTCCCAACTAGGTTAGCCAGATTTCCATTGCTGTACCAAAATATCTGAAAAAAATCAAAAGTAACAAAGATTTGTTTTGGTTATGGTTTCAGAGGTTTGGGTGCATGATCAATTGGCTTCGTTGTTTTTTAGCCTGTGGGCAGAACACTGTGGCAGGGAGCATGTGATGGAGCAAAGAGAAGCAAACTAAACATGTGTAGACTTATTTCTTTTTGTCATCTCCTGATGACTCAGAAGCAGAGGGAGAGATGAAGGGGCCTGGGCCAAAAATCCCCTTCAGGCATCTCCCTAGTGACCTCACTTTCTTCTGCTAGGCCCTACTTCCTAAAGTTTCCACCACCTCCAAAGCTCTATCAGCTGCGGCCAAGCCTCAGCATGTGACTTTGTGGGGGACATCCAAACCATAACACAAACTAAGTAATTTTACTACTATTTGCTCTACTTGAGAAATTCATTTTGCCTTTTTAATAGGAGAAAGACCACACAAAATTTACTGTGTCTAAGTCATGGGAATATTAGACTTCTGTTTTGTCTATTCTTTTTTCTTTATTTTAACTTCCTTGAAGAGATTATTCTATATTAAAACTTAAGGTTTTTAAATTAATACTATATATATTGATAATGACTTTGTCATTATTCTGTTAATTATTATCAGAATTAATTCCTTAAAGATTGGAGAAATTACTTAAAATATGGTGCATAATATTGCTATAACACAACAGGAGTTGTACCTGTTAATAATCACTTTATGTATATTAATAAACTTAATGCAAAACAACTCTAGGAGATAGGTAATATAATCAAGTAGATTATAAGGAGATGTGAAAGCTAAGGTGCAAAAATTTTAAGTAGTTTGCCTATGATCATATGGCTAGTAAAAGTACATTCTTAAAGAATACCAATGATGAGTAATTGAACCTTTAATTACTGAGAAAAGAAAAGGAAATATAAAGACAAATATTTGGGCTTCATTACACCACTTAGTAAAAAATAAAAAAATTTGTAGATTTAAAGTGAATAGACCAAGAAGTGAATGCAGAATTTTCCATTGATTCCTTACCATTTTATGTAACTAAATAGTAATTATTAAGCCTAGTGCAGTGGTTTTTTTTATTAGCCAGAAATCTTTTCATAATCTTTTTAATCTCAAATAGAAAAAATAGAATAACTATATAGTTGTCTTTTGGTTATCCAAAAGATAACCAAAAGGATAACCAGTTATCCTTGGATGACTGGTTCTAGGGACCCCCCCCTCCCAATACCAAAATCTAAATGCTCAAGTAAGTCCTTTCTATAAAATCATGTAGTATTTGGTTATAACCTACACATATTCTCTCATATACTTTAGATAATCTCTAAATTATAATACCTAATACAGTGTAATTACCATATAAATAGTTGTTATGGTTTATTGACAGAATCATGGAATAATGATTTTAAAAGTCTGCATGTTTAGTACAGATGTCATCATCATGGGCCTTGCTATATAGTATATGAACAGGATACTAAGCAAATACTGCTCAGAGTGGAGAGAGATAAGGAGGATCTATGGAATTTTGGAATATGACAGGGTAATTTTTTATATTTCATTTGTGTGGATTCATTATAGGGCTGGACGCATAGCAAATTAAAGTTTTTGGTTTGGGAACTTTCTGGAATTATTTCTGAATATGTTTGATTTGTGATGGGCTAAATCCATAGATGCAGGCTTGTGAATACAGAGGGTTGACTGTAGTTTTTAGTCAAGAACACTAAAGACGCCAGGTGTGTAGTATGCATCAGTAGTCCAAGATACTTTGGGAGACTGAGGAGGAGGAAATTATACATAGGAGACCTTCCTGGGCAACATAGTGAGACCCCATCTCATACAAAACAAAAACAAGTATGCATTGTGATAAACTTTTTAAAATCTTTTGTGCTGGGGATGGAAATAAGAGCCTTGTTACATGCTAGGCGTATGATGAACTTAAAAATATCAAATATGTGAGTAAACAAACCATGGTTATGGGGCCTCCAAGAAAAGGTTAGAGATACAGATTCAGGATGTGATTATTTAGCTTTTTTTCCTTTAAAAATGAATTTTGTATATTTATGATAAAAGGAAACATGACTTACTAATAGATTATTACCAATTTGGAGTTAGTTATGTCACATTTTGATCTCTCCTTATGAGCTTTAGTGTTTGAATATAGTTCAGAACTTTTAGGAAACTTGATTGTTTGGTTGGTCTAATAAGCAGCCAATGAACTGGATTGAATCCTCACAGCTTCAGTAAATATTGATTGATTGAGCTTTAGATCAAAGTCCATAGTACTCTTTGGCTCATTCAAGCATAGTTATATACTTATGATTATGACCAAGATCGTCTTCTTGGACAATGTAAAAGACATTGGGATATGTTTTACCTTGTCTTGGGCAGGGAAAAGAAATTACTCCCTACTGTCTGAGTAATTTACTATTTGTGACAGACAGTAACCTCACAGGAGTGAATAAACTATGTAATATACAAAGAACACAAAAGAATTTCAAGAACGGTAAAAGTAATTTACTGTGGTATACGTGGGAAATTAGGAAATGGTTTACTGAGATCATTTGAACTGGATTTTAAAGAACAAGGGTAGAACATGGAGGAGGTGAGGGGATGTTATTGGTAAAGATAACTAGTTAGACCAAGTTAGCAATTAGTAGTACTAACTAAGGTAGTGCTTAACTATTAATTTCATTTACGGAGATTTATCATGATCTGTTTCACTTGAACTTTCCTGTAACAATCAAGTGTTGCTGAGACTTTCAGAAAATTTTTTAAAATTGAAAAACATTTAGGAATTTTCTCAAATTACTTTTCAGTATTTCTCAAAAATTTTCCTATTGTTGGGAATCTTTACTGAAGTTTAATTAAAAGCATCCAGTGACAGATGTAAGGGAAGAAATGTAGTTTGAAATTAATTGTAGATTTATTAGCATGCTAAAGCTACTGTCACATTATGGATTGCATGTAAAATTGGCCATTATTCTCTAAACAAAAAACATAACAACTGTTTATATGCTATTCACATTGTTGTTGTTTTTTAAAGGTATTGTAAGTAATCTAGAGAGAATTTAAAGTATGAGAGGATTGTATATGATGTATGTGATACTATGATTATATGTACAAATAACTGCATCATTTTCTATATGAGAGACTTGATTGAACATCCAGAGATTTTGGTATCTGGAGGTTCAGGGGTTCCTAGAACCATTCATCTAAGTATTCCAAAGGATAACTTATATAAATTTTGTTTCTACTTGAGCTTGTTTAAAAAGATTATGAAAAGTTTTTTATTGCTTAGTTTTAAGAGTTATTTGTACATTTTGGATAATAATCCTTTATTACACATGTTTTACTAATATTTTCTCCTATGGCTGAATTTAGCTCAGTTGAAGAGTGCTGTCTAGCATGTGCAAGGCATGATTCCATTTCCAGCACTGCAAAACAACATGCCCACCCCTCCCCACAAAAAAACGCCAAACATATATTTTTCTCCCTGTTTGTCTTTTTATTCTCTTGGCAGTGACTTTCACAAAATGGAAAGTTTTAATTTTAATGAGTCCAGTTTATCAATTCTTTCTTCTGTGGATTTTGTCTTTGATGTATCTAAAATATCATCACCAAATCTGAAGTTCCGTGAGTTTTCTTCTGTTTTTTCCTCCTTAGAGTTTTTTAGCTTTAAGTTTTATATTTAGTTCTTTAAGATCCTTTTAAGATCCTTTTTGAGATAATTTTTGTAGGACGTGAGGTGTGTTGATTCATTTTCTGCTTGTGAATATCCAGTTTTTTAGCACCATTTGTTGAAAAGACCATCTTTTTTTCATCATATCACTTTTGCTCCTTTGTCAAAGATCAGTTAACTGTATTTGTTTCTGGGCTGTTTTGTCCCTTATCTGCTTATCCTTTTACGAATTCCACAGTATCTTGTTTAATAAGTCTTGAAGTCAGGTAGTATCAATCCTCTGTTTTTGTCCTTCAATATTGTGTTGGCTATTTCTGGATCTTTTGTCTCTCCATATAAACTTTAGAATCATTTTGTTGATATGTACAGAATAACTTGCTGGCTTTTTTTGTTTGGGTTGCTTGAATCTGTAGATCAAGTTGGGATGAATTGACATCTTGGCAATATTGAGTCACATTATGGATCAGCATCCACTTATCATAGAGAGCATTCAGCATTTGGTTTTTTGGGATTGGCTTACTTCGCTTAGCATGATGTTCTCTGTCTCCATCCATTTACCTGCAGATGCCATAATTTTATTCTCTTCTAATGCTGAGTAATATTCCATCATCTATATATACCACAGTTTCTTTATCCATTCATATATTGAAGGGCATCTGGGTTGCTTCCACAGTTTTGCAGTTGTGAATTGTGCTGCTATAAACATTGAAGTGGCTGCGTCACTGTGGTAAGCTGTTTTTAAGTCCTTTGGGTATAGACCGAGGAGTGGGATAGCTGGGTCAAATGGTGGTTCTATTCCAGAGAATCTCCATAGTGCTTTTCAGATTGGTTGCACCAGTTTGCAGTCCCACCAGCAATGTGTGAGCGTGCCTTTTCCTCTACATCTTTGCCAACATTTGTTGTTTGTATTCTTAACTGCCATTCTGACTGGAGTGAGATGAAAGCTGAGTAGTTTTGATTTTTATTTCTCTAATTGCTAGAGATGTTGAACCTTTTTTTATATATTTGTTGATTGATTGTATATCTTCTTCTGAGACGTGTCTGTTCAGCTCCTTGGCCCATTTATTGATTGATTTATTGATTGTTTGTTTGGGGTTTTTTTGGTGTTAAGTTTTTTGAGTTCTTTATATATCCCGGAGAAGTAGTGCTCTATCTGATGTGTGTGTGGCAAAAATTTGTTCCCAGAATGTCGGCTCCCTGTTCACTTCATTGATTGCTTCTTTTGCTGAGAAGAAGCTTTTTAGTTTGAATCCATCCCATTATTGATTCTTGCTTTTATTTCTTGTGCTTTAGGAGTCTTGTTAAGGAAAGTCGGGGCCACATTCAGTATTGTGTGCATCTTCTTTTATTATATTGGCTGGGACTTCTAGTACATTGTTAAGGAGGAGTGGTAAGAATGTGCTTGCATTATTCCTTATCTTAGTAGGAAGATTTCGTGTCTCATCATTAAGTAGTAGGGTGTAGATATTCTTTATCATTGTACTGGTAGGGTTTTTTTAAAAATATGTATTCTTTAGCCAATTGAAGAAGATCTCCTTTCATTTCCATTTACTGAAGAATTTTTGATAAATGAGTATTGAATTTTGTGAAATATTTTTTCCTGCATCAGCGGTAGGTTCATGTGATTTTTTTTTCCTTTAGCCTGTTGGTGTGATGGATTACATCAGTTCATTTCCAAATGTTGAACCAGTCTTGCGTATCTGGGGTGATTCTACTTAGTCGTGATGTGTAATTCTTTTTATACTTTGTTGGATATGATTTTTCTCATATTTTGGGTTAGCATGTAAAATATTATAAAAAATAGGAAAATTTAAGGACTGAGTGTATAGCTCAGTGCACAAGTGTTTGCTTATCTATCATACGTGAAGCCCTGCATTCAGTCACCAGTAATGGAGGTGAGGGGAGGAACATTAAAGAAAACATTTTAATTAAGACATATAAAAATATTTTTCTTTCTTTTTTTAAAGCACTTATCAGTTCTTTTTTTTAAATTTTTACCTCAGTGTAAAATATCAGTTCTTTTTTTGTTAATTTTTTTTAGTTGTACATGGACACTACTTATTTTTAATGTGGTGCTGAGAATCAAACCCAGTGCCTCACACGTGCTAGGCAAATGTTCTAACCATTAAATCACAACCCCAGCCCCATATTTTTCTTTCTTGTTGTATATACCTTTATTTTCCCAGTATTGGGAATTGAACCCAGAGTTCCTCTACCACTGAGATATATCCCTGACCCTTTTAAAATTTTTATTTTGAAACAGGGTCTTGCTAAGTTTTCCAGCCTGGCCTCGAACTCGAGATCCTTCTGCCTTAGCCTCTTAAATAGATTGGATTACAGGTGTGTGCCTCTGTGCCCAGCTGTTTTTATAAAATTTGCTGATAGAAAATAAAGTTCCCTTGTTAGATTTTTTAAAGAACAATTTCTTTTTTACAAGCATTTTATTTTATTTAAAAAATAAAATTGTAAATACACATAACATAGAATTTATCATCTTAACCATTTTTAAAGTATACAACTCAGTTGTATTAATTTCACATTATTGTGCAGCTAATTTCCAGGAATCTTTTCATTTTGCAAATCTGAATTTCTATATCCATTAAATAACAATTCCCTATTCCCCCTTTCCTCTAGACCCTGACAGCCATAATCTACTTCATATCTCTATGAATTTGACTACTGTAGGTACCTCATGTAAGTGGAATCATACAGTTTTTGTATTTTTGTGACTGTCTTATTTCACTTAGCATGATGTCCTCAAGGTTTATCTATGTGATAGCATGTCAGAATTTCTTTTATTTTTTTAATTTAACTTTTTTTTTTTTTTTTAAATACTGGGGATTGTACCCAGGGCCTTGTGCATGCTAAGCATAAACTCTACCACTGATTTATAACTCTAGCTCACCTTTTCTTTCCTTTTTAAGGCTTAAAAATATTTCATTATATTTATATGCTACATTTTGTTTGTTCATTCATACATGAATGGACACTTGTATTATTTCTACTTTTTTGATTAATATGAATAAGCTTCTGTGAACAGAGGTGTGCAACTATATTTTTGATGCCTCAGTTTTAGCTTTTTAAAAAAATACTTACCCGAAATTAGAATTGCTAGATCTTGTGGTTAGTCTATTTAATTTTTTGAGGAGACATCTTACTGGTTTTCATGGTAGGTGCATTGTTTCTTGTTCTCATTAATTGTGCACAAGGGTTCCATTTTCACCACATTCTTGCTAACAATTTTCTGTTTTCTCTCTTTTTTTTGTTGATCACAGTCATTCTGATGAATGTGAGGCGGCATCATATTGTTCTTTGGATTTGCATTTCCTTAATAATTAGTGATGCTGAACATACATTCATATACTTAGTGGCCTTATGGTTATTCTTTGGAGAAATGCCTGTTACCATCCAGTTCCAATTGGATTGTTTCTTTTTGTTGAGTGTAGGAGTTCTTAATATGCTGTGAATAATTATCCCTTGTCAAATACAGATTCTTCTACACTTACAAGAAGTTAATTATTCCTGATAATTTCATTATTAAGCTGAAACAGTATTGTTAGTTGTAAATGCATTTAACACAACTATCCTACTGAATATTATAGGTTAGCAACACAGCACATGGTGAAATATTGTTTATATCTTTAGTGATTGTGTGGCCAACTGGGATCTGTTGTTTGCTACTGCTGTCCAGCATTGAATGAGAGTGCCCTACTGCATATTGCTATGCTGGGACTAGATCAAAATTTAAAGTATGGTTTATGCTGAATGTGTATCACTTTCACACTGTGTGAAAGTTGAAAAATTGTTGAACTATTCAAAGTCAAGGATTATCTATATATCATTTGCAAATATTTTCTCTTATTCTGTAGATTGCTTGTTCACTCTGTAGATTTTGTCCTTTGCACAGTTTTGACTTTTTTTTCTGGTACCAGAGATTGAACTCAGACATATCCCTAGCCCTATTTTGTGTTTTATGTAGAGACAGGGTGTCACTGAGTTGCTTAGTGCCTCGCCATTGCTGAGGCTGGCTTTGAACTTGGGATTCTCCTGTCTCACCCTCCCAAAGTGCTGGGGTTACAGGCATGTGCCACCGTGCCTGGCCAGTTTTTAATTTTGATGTGGTCCAGCTTATCACTTTCAATTTTGTGGCCTGAGCTTTTGATGTCATATATAAGACATCATTGTCAAATGTTCACTGTCAAGAAGTTTTTTCCCTCATGTTTTTAAGAGTTTTTATGGTTTTAGCTGTTATATTTAGATCTTTGATGTATTTGAGTTAATTTTTATATGTGTTGTAAGGAATGGATCTGTTTTCATTTTTTTGCATGTAGATATTTATTTTTCCCCAATACCATTTGTTGTCCTTTCCCCATTGAAAAGTCCTGGTACCTTTGCTGAATATCATTTGACTGGATACATGTGAGTTTATTTCTGGGTTCTTTGTTCTATTCTGTTTGTCTATATGTCTGTAGTTGTGCCAGTACTATACTGTTTTGATTACTATACCTTTGTAATACCTTTTTTTTTTTGGTACTGGGGATGGAACTCAGGGGCACTCGACCACTGAGCCACATTTTGTGTTTTATTTAGAGACAGGGTCTCACTGAGTTGCTTAGCACCTCGCCATTGCTAAGGCTGGCTTTGAGCTTGCAATTCTCTTGTCTCAGCCTCCCAAAGTGCTAGGATTACAGGTGTGCGCCACCGTGCCCGGCGCTGTAATACATTTTTTGAAAGTAGAAATTATATTACTTCCAACTTTATGTTGCTTTCTCAATGTGATTTTAGCTATTCAGGGACCCTTGAGATTTCATGTGAATTTTAGGATAGATTTTTCTGTTTCTACAAATATCATCTTTGGAATTTTGATAGAGATTGCATTGAATTTGCAGATCTCTTTAGGTTAGGTTGTGATGTCTTAGCAGTGTTGTTTTGCAATCCATAAACATAGAATGTCTTTTCATTTATTAGTGTACTTAATTTTTTGGGGTGGGGGGTACTGGGGATTAAACCCAGGGGCACTTAACCACTGAACCACACCCCTAGCCCTAGCCCTTTTTTGTATATTATTTAGAGACAGGCTCTCACTGGGTTGCTTAGTGCCTTGCTAAATTGCTGAGGTTGGCTTTGAACTCGCAATCCTCCTGCCTCAGTCTCCCAAGCTGCTGGGATACAGGTATGCGCCACCGCACCCAGCTGTACTTAATTTTCTAAAGCAATATTTTGTTGGTTTTGATGTACAAGGCTTGTATTTTATTCTTTATGATGCTATTGTAAGTGGAATTTCTTTTTGTCTTTTGTTAGGGTAAAAATGCAACTGATTTTCACATATTGATTTTGTATCCTACAACTTTGCTGAATTTTGTTTATTAGTAAAAACTATTTTTGTAATAGAGGCTTTGCTAATAAATTGCATATTTTGTTTAAGCTCAGTTTATCAGAAATTTTAATGAGTTTGGTGCTTAGAATTAGGATACATTTAATTTCTGAAATCTCTTAACAAAACCTAGTTTTAAATATATAGGTGATATGGTTTAATTGAACCCAATTGTATGTTTTAAAAATTAAAAAAAATTTTTTGCAGTTCTGGGCATTGAACTGAGGGCCACACACATGCTAGACAGGAACTACATCTTCAGCTGCTATATTTGTTTCTTACATATGGAGATTTATTGTAAATAAGTTGCCTTTCTTTCTGTTATGGTCTGAATGTTTCTACTCAAAAATGTTTTTGTTGAAACCTCATTCCCAAAGTAGTAGTATTAAGAGGTACCGGGGATTGAACCCAGGCGTGTTTAACCACTGAGCCAGATCCCCAGCCCTTTCTAAAAAATATTTTAGAGACAGGGACTCACTAAGTTTCTTAGGACCTTGTAAGTTGCTGAGGCTGGCTTCAAACTCGTGATCTTCCAAGGCAAGTCTTTTTAGGGGTAATTAGTCAAGGAAGAGAAACTCTCCTGAATGGCACTAGTGCCCTTATAAAAGAGGCCTGAGGAAGCTTGTTCACTCCTTTGACCATGTAAACATGGCAAAACCCCTTACCAGACACGGAACCTACTAATACCTTGATCTTGTACTTCCCAACTTCTAGAACCATGAGAAAGAAATTTCTGTCATTTTTAAGTCACTCAGTCTTATGATGTTTTTGTTACAGCAGCCTAAAAGTACTAAAACACTTTGTTAATTTTGCTACATAAAAGATAAACAAACTAGAAGTTCTGAAACCTGTAGAAATTGACTTGAATTCTAGACTTCTAAGAAACTCAAATTAGATGTGGCTTTCTCATACAAGAAATAACAGTATTTCAAATGAATGATCATTTTGTATAGGAAAGTACTAGTTTTTCTATACGAATGGGAGGAAATCATATTACCAGTGATAATAGAAAGTTCAAAATAGGTTTTAATCAACCTGACAATGAATCTGATAGTGGAAGAATCCCTTGGTCTTATGCCATATTTCTCAGTGCACTGTACTGAGTCTGTTGCCAGAATAACTGGTTATAATTCATCAGATATTATGTTAAGTACCTCTCAAATGCTGAGTGTTAGAATAAGTAGAGTAATAAGACATGGTTCTTGCTTCTTGAAGTGTAACTTAGTCTTTAGTATTAGAGTAATAGTAATAACAGCAATCTATTATCAATAGAGATTAATGTAATTACAATGTAGTGTATATATAGTATTAGATTAATACAGTAATAGTAACTGTAATCGTAGTGAATATTATTACTGCTATTTAATAGTAGTAATATATTATTTAATAATAGTAGTAGTGGTAATAGTTACTTATTGCTGCTATTCTATTCTGAATTGTATAGTAAAATATTGCCTAGCATATCAAATAACATGGTGACTATATTTTTACCTGTAACATAAACATACTGTTTAATATTAACTTTGCCTGTTATATAATTAATTTTATTCTTAAAGTGAATTTATAATTAGGGCAAATATATTAATATTTATAGAAGATATTGAACATTAGTTCTTAAATTTTGATGTTTATTTTTGCAAAAATTATGCTGTTATGCGGATCATAGATATTTTAGTTCTTTTCTATTAGATTAGGCATGTATCACCTTATTAAGAAAATGTTTTTAAGATTTTTATATAGCGCTAAATCTCAGAATTTCACCTATAATTTTAGAAATTTGTTTGGAGGAGTAATTGTATTGGAGAAATTTTTTATACAAATCAATTCGAAAAATTTTTCCTCTTTTACTCCATAGTTTATAGGCACTTAATCTTTATATTATTGTAACTGAGGAAATTGATGTGAAGCAGGAAGTTAGCTTTCAGGATGGATTGTATATGAATATGAATGTGAAGTTCATGTCATTATTGAACAGAAAAATTTAAGTTGGGTTTTTATGTAGTTGTTTTTTCCTGGTATTCAGGAACATATGATGATATTAAATCTGAAGGAGAACTTCAAAACTATGTAATTCGCCAACTCTTGTTTTCCTTATAAGGAATCAGAGAAAATAAATTATGTGCTTAAGTTTAGATTGCATATACAATGGCAGACTCAATATGACTCCAACTAATTTTGTGCAGTGTTATAGGTATATTCTGTATTGGAAAAGGCTTCCCTTTTGCATCAGATTATCGGTTCAAATTCTGGCTCAGCCCCAATTAGCCACGTTTCTACCAGAAAAGTCAAGGCACTGGAATTTAGTTGATATTTTCTTTTAGTGGCTATTCATATTTAACAGATTCCATTAAGGTGTAAATACATTTGAAGTTATAGCCATAACATTTTTTTCCTTTTTGAAATATTTACCATAGAATTGTTATTCTAGTCACTCTAGCTGAGCAAGTAGACTCCTTCTAAAATCATGGTTTTTACAGCCTGCAAATCAGGGTATCCTGTATCCCTTGGGGTAAAACTATAAAAAATAACAGTATTACTCATTTGTTTCTAAAACTCATAGCAAATAAAATTTGTTGTATTTAAAAATACCTTTTCTGTTCTGTGACCCATCTCCTGAATCATCGGTTTCACTTATTTAGTAAACATTTCTGTGACATTAGATTCTGCTGGCAAAGATTGCCTCTTGAGTTTTGTGTATTGCAGATTCATTCTTTCTTTTCTTTTTTTTGGTACTGGAGATTGAACTCAGGGGCACTAGACGTCTCAGCCACATCCCCAGCCCTATTTTGTGTTTTATGTAGACACAGGGTCTCATTGAGTTGTTTAGTGCCTCAGGGCTGCTGAGGCTGGCTTTGAACTCTCGATTCTCCTGTCTCAGCCTCCTTGAGTGCTGGGATTACAGGCTTGCGCCACCGTGCCCAACACAGATTCTTTCTTTAAGTCTCCTGTTTCCCCCTTTCAAGTTTTCAAGCCAGTTATTGCAGCTTAAAATGTGTGTTTGTGTGTGTGTGTATGTACATGTGTATGCATGTATGTAGGCGTACTTTGTTTTTATCACCACCTGCCTTTTTCATGAAGTTACCTGGTGCTTTAGTACTGTAAGTTCATTTGTGCATAGCTTTCTGTGCACACGAGACTGACATAAAAATAGATTTCTCCTTTCTATATTCTTGTAGTTAATAGCATTAATGAATGCAGGATCAATTCTCTTTGGCTTAGTTTGGGAAGTCACTGTGGCCTATGTGATGAAATGTTCTGGGCAAGTCTTGGTTATATGTTTACTCCTAAATTTCATGGTGTAGATGGGATACAGTTTGTATTCAGATCAGCTCTGTAAGAACCATATGAACTAAAAAAGTGAGGGAGATCATCTCGGAACTTATAAGGAATGTCAGGATTCTTGTTACTAGAAACTAGATAGATTAGAACAGTAGCGTTTTTGATAGTATAAAAATCTCATAAAATTGTGCTATTTAATCACAGGTTAGTGAATGATTACTTTAATGGTAGATTCCCTATATTCCTTGGTTGAGTGTTTTCAAGTGTTTTTGTATATTAAAGTTATCTGGGAAGCTTTTAAATATCTTGGTTGATGCCCTGGCTGTACCCTAGACCAGTAAAACCAGAAATTCTGCAGATAATATAAAGTTCCTCAGCAATACTATGCAAATAAGAAGGAAGTGGACAGAGTTAATGGAGTATTTAGTCAGCAAGAAGAGGGTTATCAGATGACAGAGAAGTTCCTGTGGGAGAAGCATGATCCCATGGAGAGAGCAGAAAGACTCACAGCCAGGAAGAACTTATAGCCTAAGAAGTCAAGGAATAATCCCCAATTTGGAAGGAGACTCAGGAAGAAGAAATTTCCAGCTCAGGAGGTACTTTTCAAAAGAAGCCTGGGATTCAAGCCCAGTTTCATAGCCTATATTGAAAATCTTAAGAATCAAAATCTGTTCTTGCCAGGGTTTATCTAGAGCAGTAGTTTAGGAGTCTGACTCATCGGTGGATTGCCCATCAGTTGGTCAGAAGTGAAGACAAATGCTTTAAAGGTATTCACTTAGGGTCCTGCTTGAGAGGTCAAATGATGAATCTGATCCTCTATGAGTTGTGACATCATAACTTAATGAAATTATTCAGTGATACTTACCAAGCATGATAAATCTGATTTTACTTAGGACCATCACGGTAGGAATAGGGACCACAGCAATGTGATTTTGCATCCCAAGAGAGATTGGGCTCAACTCCAAATACAGGATAGACTAGTGGAAATTCATAGCCAATGAGCAGGATGGGAGAGGTTGATGGATCAAAAATTGCTAAGCGGTTACGTCAGGAATAAGGGGCATTCTGGCTAAACCAGCCTAATACAGTCCTTACTGAAGTAAGTCCAGGGTAATCAGACATCACCTAGCTGATGATGGAGGATAAGAAATCTGATCTGTGGCATATATTGAGGGTGTCTGACTTGGCAGGGTCTGTCTGCTAAAACTGGATTTTATAAGGAAATGCATGGAAATGCCTAGGTGACATTTGAGAAACGTGACTAAAGGTTAGTTAAGTGAAAAACCTGTGTCAGTAGACATAAACTTTATGATGCTTCATTTTTTCTTTTTATGCTGCTTTGTTCTAAACAGGTTGATAGCGCGCCAGCTTGCTAAAATCCATGCTATCCATGCACACAATGGTTGGATCCCCAAATCTAATCTGTGGCTCAAGATGGGCAAATATTTCTCTCTCATTCCCACAGGATTTGCAGATGAAGACATTAATAAAAGGTAAAACTACTTTTACATTTGCAATTGTTTTCATTGCTTTGCTCTGTAATAGGGACTGACAGGTAGTAACTACAGTGTTTCTATGTATTAAAATTTGATTTTGTTTATCTCAGCATTGAAGTTAAAAAAGCTTGATTCTTTGGCTTTCAGATGACACTACAAAAATAACTACCTCTTTTTATCCCCCTGAAGAATCTGCCCACCAAAGGGTTAGGGTACATGAAGGGGCAAGAAACAAATATTTGGAAATAATAACACATATTTGGAAATAATTATAGAGATCACTATGGATATATCATTTTTGAATACTATGAATTTTCCATAGATTTTTTTTTTTTTAATTCTTTTTAGTTCAAAATTGGTTTGAAAAAAGACATATCTACTTTGGAACCAGTATAGTAATGTTGGAATGTGCAAAAGTTTAGGTTGTCTTTGTTTACTGTGATTACTGAAATGCCAGATAATGAAAATGCACTTTATCGGAGTCTTATATAGCTTTTTTAAGACTTACTTCTCAGGTTCAAACTAACTACAATATTTCTTTGATTTCTGCATTAAAAATTTTATATATCAGTATTTAGAATTTAAATAATATGAACATATTTTTATATAGTATGGCTATTACTGATAAAAATTGGAAGTTTTTATTTTGTTCTTTATATCTAAAACGTGAAGGCTACATCTTTGTATTTAGGAAGTCTTTTTTTTTTAAGAACATTGTAGGCAAGCGGGAGCTATAGATTTTTTTTCCTTGTTTCTTTTTCTAATTCATTAGGCAAAAATTGTCCTTGAATTTGATTATTTCAAGGTTTAATTTGATCTGCTCTGTGTAGTTGGGTCTCTATTTCTGTAGCCTCTGTTCCCACAGATTCAACCAACTACACATCAAAAATACTTGAAAAAAAATTAGCTCTGTACTAAGATGTACATTTTTTGTCATTATTCCCTACTCAATACAGTATAATAACTACATATCATTTGCCTTATATTAAATATTATTAGTAATCTAGAGATGATTTAAAGCATAGGAGAGTAGGTAAGGGACTTGAGCATCTGAATTTTGGTATCCTGGAACCAATCCCCTTGAAGATACTGAGGGACAGAATGTATGTGTTTGTATTTGTAAGTGATTTGTCAAAGTTGTAATTTCATAGGGATATTATATTCCTCAAGCTAAAATAGGCAAACTTCTGGAAATATGCCTAGTGTCTTGATATTCTTGAAGCTACAGCATAAAATAGAAAATTCTCTCTTGAAATAGTCATTTTATTGAAAGATTTTTGGGGAAGTCATTTCAAAATAATGAGGTAGCCAGGCATGGTGGTATTTGCCTGTAGTTCCAGCTACTTGGGAGGCTGAGACAGGATCACAAGTTCCAGGCCAGTTTGGGCAACTTGGTGAGACTCTAGCTCTAAATAAAAAATATTAAATGGGGATGTATGTAGCTTAATGGTACATTCCTTGGCAGGGTGGGAAAGAGAAAGGTAAATGGTGATGAACCAAGAGTTTCTTAATTTTTTAAGATAATGCAGAATCAAGAGACAGTATAGTATTATGTAAGTTAAGAGCGTAAGACTTGGATACAGATTGAGATCATATCCTAGTTCTGCCAGTTGGCATTTCTGCTGAGTAACTTTGGGTGAATTATCTTAACTTATTTCCTCTTTTAGAAAATGGAAATAAGAGTAGTTTGTTATTATTATTATTATTATTATTATTATTTCAGCTTTTGTAATACATTGATCTATTAATTCAGGAGCATGTCTAATTAAATGGAATTTTTGTGAGAATTGAGTTCTTATAGATAAAGTGCTTAATTAAAATAATGCCTGACTACATAAGTGCCAAATAAAGCTAATATTATTATTAAAAGGGGATAGGATGTAACCCAAGGCCCCATGCATGCTAGGTGAGTGCTGTGACTCTGCACTATCCCTAGTCCTTCAGGTTGGTTTTGAGTTTATATTTCCTGGACTCTCCAAGGCACTTTAAATCTGTATGGTTAGTGAAACTTTGGAAAAGCAAGTAGTGTACCATGGTAAATAAAAGGGAGAAAGCACCATGCTTCAGTAGAAAATACATAACTAGAACATAAACAATTAAAATTCCCTTTTGTTTATGCATGATTATAATTAGCTTGTTTATAATCTTATAATACTTTGAACCCTATTATTTCCTTTCAACTCTACTTTTTTTAAAAATGAAATTCTTGAACAGGCATACCATTTTGAAAAGAACTTACAAGGATTACTTTTAGAAGTTGTAAGAATGCAGCAGTGGGGGAAATATAGTTCGGTAATGTAAAAACATTATATTGTAAAATGGAAAAGCAAGGAATAATTTGAGAGATTATAGAGAAGGAACTAAGAGAACATGACAAATATTAAGAAGGAAAGAGTAAATCAACAGCAGTTTTGTAAGCCTGATGATGCTGTTGAGGAATTTAGTAGCCTATTTTTGTCATTTCATTTTTATCAAATTAATACAAATGTAGCATAATAATTAGTATCAAAGAGTATAGGATGAAAAGCCACAATTTCTAGTTTCTCTCATCATGCTGCCCTGCCCTTTCCACTCTCTCTATTTTGAGGCAGTGAGTTTGTTCTTCACATAACTAGATAATATGAATGTACTTTTATTTCCTGATGTATCAATGGTAGACAGTAATCGATTAATTTTTCTGGAGATTTACCTGATTTATGTTGCATTCACCCTTCATAACTTAAAGTAGGTATTTTAATTTTTAAATAGTTTTTTATAACTTTAAATAATATACTTAAAACTTTTTATTAAATTCTTTATGTTGTAGGGTTTTTATCCATAAAATGGAGGTAAATGCAAAACATTTAGAATAATATTTGATAAATGTTAACTATTAGCTATTTGTTACTCTTTCCCCAATTTCATAGTGATAAATCTTTCCTGCCCAACTTCTTATTGTTGGGTTTTTTTTTCGGGGGCAGGGGGGATGGTACTAGGGATTGAACCCAAGTGGTGCTCTGAGCAACATCCCCAGCCTCTTTTATTTTATTTTATTATTTATTTTGAGACAGGATCTTGTTGAGTTGCTGAGGCTGGCCTGGAACTTTGATCCTCCTGCCTCAGCCACCCAAGTAGCTGGGATTACAGGTGTGTGCTACCTTACCTGACACTGCCCTACATTTTAACTGTTGCTTTGTTTCTTTTTATTCATATTTAATTAATTATAAAGGTCTTTTGTATTTCAGCTTTTGTAATACATTGATCTATTAATTCAGGAGCATGTCTAATTAAATGGAAATGACTTACTCAAAATAGATGTTAATCCTTAAACTTGAAAAAAATGTCATTAAGATAAACAAGGTATAACTCTTCTTTTGAAACTATAAGGTTCCTAAGTGATATCCCAAGCTCTCAGATTCTTAAAGAAGAGATGACTTGGATGAAGGAAATTCTTTCCAACCTGGGCTCTCCTGTTGTGCTTTGCCATAATGACCTATTGTGTAAGAATATAATCTACAATGAGAAACAAGGTAGGTATTTGACATTAGCAGTAAGTAAAGTTGACTACTTCTATGTTCTTAATGGTTCTTTGATCTTTGTATTAATAAAAATAAATGCAATTCAAATGTAAGGATTAAAAATATTCACAAAGCCTTTAAAGAATTTCTTTTAGGTTACAAAGTCATGGTAACTGGTAAATTAGGAATATACTGCACGTTTGTATAAATGTTTTTAAAAATTGGTTGGTAAGAAACAGTTTGTGGTTCCTGTTGGATTTTTAAGTGTATAAAGAAAAAATACTGTTCTCACATATAATTCTCAAACCTGTTTGAGTTTTCAAGATTTTAAATTATACCTGCTTTTAATGGGGGTTATAGAAAATCAACAAATTGACATTTTATTGCTTTGTTTTCATATTTACAGAAAGTTTCCCACAGTTTTTGTTAAAGACAACAGTATTAGAAACAAGTGTGTCTGTAGGTTTTCTACTACCTGTTTCTTACGCTGATTTGTTAGACATTTTGATGTTGAGCCAGAAATGGAGAAAATGTTATTTGAATTTGTTCAAATTTATATCTGCTAAAGTAATAATCAAGAAGCTTTGGTAATAGCCTTTAACATTTTTTGAGGTAGAAATTGATACTTTTTGGTGGAATGTTTTTTGTGAGTGTTCATATCTTGCTGTGTTCGAATTCTCTCTTTTCATATCTAAGAAACACTTGATTGTATTATATTATTGGGTAAATTGGATTGAGGTTTGGTTGCTAAATAACAGATGCCCTTCAAATACTAAATTGAAAATTAAAAATACAGTTTTGGTTAGGGAATATTAATTAAAAGTATGTGGACACTATGAAGCTATTGCTTTTCATAGGAAACTGGTTTTTGAAGATACTCTTTATAGATGGAAAATCGTATTTTTAATTAAGTGTGCTGTTGTGAATCTAGTAAAGCCAAAGAATTCTCATTAACATGTTCATAATTATGTTGAATTATTACTATGACCCTTTTTATCATATTGTAAGTTTAGACTTACAGTACTTATTGTAACATAAGGGTTATTAATATTTATACATAGCTTCAATGCAAAAGTCAACCAAAGGAACACTGTCAAAGGTTGTAGACTTAAGCACATATTTTCAAGAACAAGTTTATATTATGTTTGATATCTTAACATGGATCAGAGATTATGTCTTTTAAAAATATAATGAGCCTACATCTTTATTTTGAAGTATCTTGAAATTTTTGCATGATAGCATTTTTTAATTTTAAACTTCAGGTGCATCCTAAAACATTGGGAGCATGACAGTGTCCTTTAATGAATTATAGTCTTATTACATATGATTGTCATAGTATGTATGTATTACATTATGCATTAGTAACCAAATCTCAATGCCATTTGTGAGAAAAGAGCATTAGTTATGCATTAAAGCAATGTATTAGCTTGTAAGTTCAGTTCAAGACCTAATAACACATTTTATATAACAGAATTTCAAGTGAGGGACTTCATCTTACATTTGAAGTGGACACTCAGCTTTATTTTTAACTGCAAGTTAATCAAAAACTATATGTTATTTCCTTTGAAATATAATTTTCACCTTTCATGTTTTTGTTTTTATGAGTTTCTTTTGCATATTCATTTCATAGAACAAACTTGTTTATAAAACCAAAAAATAAGGGACCAAAAAAATCAGATTACTTTGCCTTAGGTATTTAAATTTTCATTTTAACAGTTGCCTACATCTAAACTATTGGTCAGTTATATGGAAAGTTCCTGTATTTTCAGATAAATCTTCATGCTTCAATTTGGTTTTAAGAGGTCAAGGTTGTGTTTTTTTTTTTTTTTTAAACCAAGAGTTAACTGAATGATAATTTTGTGTCTTGATTTTTCTCTACTACACAGAAGAATAAATTTTATAGTTCCACAAACGTAACTATTTTGATACATATTTTTAGAGCTCACTCTTTTTCAGAAATCCATGTTGTACCATTTATTTCTTCTTTGTGGTTATGTTTGTGTGTTAGTTATGGAAAGGTGGTATTTTTTTCCCCATTACCAATCAGTTTTATAATGTCTGTTTGGATGTTGTGTCATCCATTTGAAAAATAATCAGTTCACATGTGATTAATCAATATGTAATCATAATCTGTCATGTCCCATCATCTTATATGTAGGACATTAAAAAACTTCTACAAAATCTTATGGGATACTTTCAATATAAGTTTTTATAGCTGTCCTATGTATAGGACAATAGGGCATGGATTTTGAGAAAGAAAATATGGTTGTAATATTCAGGTAAAATATCAAGAAAGTATGGTAAGAATTTTATTCAAGTCTTTGATAATAGATTTCAAACTAGGAGCTAATGATTTTGAGGTAATATAACCATATGATTCATTTGAGTGTTTAGTAATATGTAGAAAATACCATGCCTCATATTCTATAAATTAAGTTTAATATACAATTAAGTAAGTTTAATTCACATAAGTGGCTATAGCATTGCATTGATATTTGTGGCAACAATCTCAAAGGTTTATTAAGACTGCAGATGTGGATTGCAAAGTTATTTACCTTTTTAACTGGTTACCTAAGGAGCCAAGTTGAATCTTTTGAGATTGAGATAATTTCCACATAGAATTCTTAGTTAAACTGTATATTAGATTCACAAACATGTTTGATCTGTTCTCCTTCATTTGTGTGATTTGACCTGAGGGCCTTACTATTTTATACCCACCTTTATACTATTTTATACTCACCTTGTGAGATACAAATAGATAAAAGTAATGGATGAGAAGTAGGGGTAAAGCTCAGTGGTAGAGCACTTGATGCCTAGATGGCTAAGACCCTGAGTTTGAGCCCTTGCACCACCAGTTTCCCCCAAAACACAAAAGATGAAAGCCAAGGGACTGGCCTTAGACAGCATCAAGTTCAGTATTTTTCCATATGATGTCTTAGACAATTTCTCTCAGAAGTGCAAATTTTAGACAGACTTCAAAAATTTATACAGGACCATCTTGAAAGTCTCTCTCTCCTCCCATATCTATATTTTTATCTATATCTGTATCTATATTTAATTTTATTTTTTTTACAGTACTGTGCATTGAATTCAAGTGTGCTCTACTATTGACCTATACCCTCAGCCCTTTTTTATTCTGAGATAGAGTCTCCCTGACTTGCTGAGTATAGCCTGGAACTTGGAACTTGTGATCATCCTGCCTCAGCCTCCCCAGTCACTGCTATACAAGCATAGGCAACCATGCCTGGCTCTGTGTGTATTTTTAAACCATAATAGTTTAGATTTTCTGTGTTTTAACTAGAAAATCTCCATAAAAAGATGTGCACAGGCTTAGTTACAACCAAGAAAAGTTATAGATTTTGGAAAAAGCTTATTTCAGTTCCTTGAAAAAATGGTATATAGACCAATTATTTTATCCTTTTAGAAGTGTTTAGATTTGATTTTTGACTATTTGCTTCAGAATCTCCTGGGGTATTTGGTAAAAATGTGGATTTCTGGGCCTCATCCAAGACAAACTGAATAAGAACTTATATGGATAGGCTTAAAAATCTGCATGTTTAACAGCTTCCCAGACAGTTCTTGTACTATTGATAGTATAGAACTTGAGTTTGCTTTATTTTTAATTTACAGATAATGTGTACTTAAGATGGCTACTAATAAAATTTTAGATTTCATGCACATAAAATATATAGCATAGATCAAGTGCTTAGCAGCTCTCAGTTGCAATTTTTTTCCCTAAGGAGTTAGTACATCTTTTTAGGTTTTGTAGTCATACTATAGTCTTCATTAAATTTATTCAACTCTGTGTTATAGCATGAACATAGTCATAGACACTGTAAATACATAAGCAGTATGGCTGTGTTCTGATAAAACTTCCTGAAACTAGTAGGGGATTGGATTTAGCCTAAATGTACATAGCTTATTAACTGGTATATTGTCTGTATAGTATATATTTTATAAAATGTGTCTGGTTATGAAAAAGTGAAAAGGGGTTAGTATGATTAGTAGATTTATAGTTTACAGGTGTGAGATGACAACTTGTTTTATTGTTGTGCAACTTTTTCTATCTTAATTGTAATAGGGTAATTAATTTAAAATTTAAAAAGTATAGATAGTATATGTTATATATTCCTATGCTTATGCTTTAAAAACATTTTTTGTAGTTGTAGATGGACAGAATGCCTTTATTTTATTTGTTTCTTTTTATGTGGTGCTAAGGATTGGACTCAGTGCCTCACACATGCTAGGCAAGCGCTCTGCCACTCAGCTACAACCTCAGCCCTGTTCCTATTCTTTCTTAACTGTAAATAGGATAATTAATTTAAAATTTAAAAAGTGGGGCTGGGATTGTAGCTGTCAGTGGGAGAGCGCTTGCCTCCCATGTGGGAGGCACTGGGTTTGATCCTCAGCACCACATATAAATAAATAAAATAAAGATGTGTTATTGTGAACACAATAAAGTTGTGTTCATCTACAACTAAAAAAAAATTAAAAAGTGTATAGATAGGAGTATATTTTACATATTTCCACACAGTTTCTATCTTAACTATAAGTAGGATGATTAATTTAAAAAGTGTATAGGTAACATTCTTACACAGTGAATACAAAGACTAGAAGCAGCATGCAGTTTGACCTTTTCACATGAACATGTTACAGGAAATGACAGGTATCATAGGAAGAAATACTACTTCTGCTTGTTCTTACCATGTTTGCTGACAGAATTGAGTAATATGGGAGAAGAGTGAGCTTCATTTCTAAAATTGATGATAGCTGTCAAGATTTTTGAGAAGTCAGTGCTAGTAATTAGATAGTTGATATATAGCGGCCCATTCCTTGCCCAAAAAGATAGGAAAAGAGTACTTAATGATATGATAGAATTTGAAATAAATAAGAAAACAAAATGCAGTGGTTCTTGTCCCAGTACAGTAAAATAAGATTGGACAATCACCTTTTAAATTACTCAATTATTGCTTTAATAGACTTTATGCTAAGTGAACAAATTGGAATATTGATGATTGACTGTCATCTTCAAATTGAATATTTTAATTTCAGTGAGTCTTTTAACTATTGACTTATCTGATGTAATTACTGAAGCTTTTGAGATTGCTTTTTCATGCCTTGATGCTCTTTGTAAGACTGTTTTTTTGTTTGATGACTTTGGGTGGCTATTCTGTACTTCTTCTCCCTTTTCCCATTTCTTCATAAAAGCTCATGTAATGATCTAATATTTAACTGTAAGTTTCAGTAATGGAAATCACAGTTTTCTCTGTCAGCAAACTAGAAGAAACCGAATTATTGCTGTTTAAGGAAATACAAATAGGTAGAAGAGAAAGGAAGCTTTTTCTTGGAATTATAGAATAAACCAGGATTTTGTTTAGAGTTTTACACAATATAAATAGAAAATGGTTGTCGCCATTCTTAGTCATTTCATTGGCTCTAAATCGCACCTAATGCTATTGTTGTTTTATTGATTTACAAGAAAAATTTTCTTTTGTTTTATTTTAAAGTTTAAATAAACAGATCAGCTCTGGTACAGGGTTTGCAGATGTTTCTGAGGATCACAATAGCCTGAGAACCTATTTGGCCCCCTCAGCAAAACTAGCCTTGTTAGAGAAATACTTTCATGTTATAGAAAAATATAAATATATTAATTGATGGAACAAACAGAAATCTGTACATAAGCATATGAATATATTTGTGTATAAAACAAATTTATTCCTAGACATATGTAACCATCCACACTTAGTAGAATAAAATACACATAGTGTTTGATACAAATGTCTATAGACAAATGCATATATGTGTTTCTAAGAAATGAACATACATATCTAATTTTTTCCATTTTATGAAAAATTTTCAATTCAAGAAAAGTTAAAAGCATTGTACAGTGCTCATCCATGTACCTTCCAGTTATATTCTAAAATTTGTTGACAAGTTTGTACTTTATCATTTCATCTATTCATTTATAAGTCCATCTTATTTTTAAATTTTAGTTAATTAATTTTTTATTTTGCAATACTCAAGCTTGAACCCAGGGTTGACGTACCACTAAGCTATATCCCCAGCTCTTTTCATTTTTTCTTTTGAGACAGGATCTCACTAAGTTGTCCAGACGGGCCTTGAATTTGTGTTTCTCCTATCTCAGCTTTTGGAGTTGCAGAAATTATAGGCATATGCCATCATGCACAACTTTATTTTTTTAAATATATATTTCAAAGTATTGTAGATGTCAGTGGTTTTCATGCCTAAGCATGTCGACATGCATAACATTAAAGTTCAATATTTCTTTATAGTGTAATATACAAAACTTAATCTTACCAAGCTTGATATGATGGTGCATGCCAGTAATTCCAGCAATTTGGAAGGCTGAGGCAAGAGGATGACTTGATCCTAGGAGTTTGATGCCAGCCTAGGCAACGTGGTGAGACCTGGCTCCTTAAAAAAAGGAAAATCTTGAGCATACTATTCAATGAATTTTGACAAATATGTCTACTCCTGTGACTCAGACACCTATTATTTCTATCATTTGAGAAGATTATTCATACAATAATGAAGGATAATCTTAAGCCTGTGTTAATTTATTTTTTGGACCATTAGCCAACAGAAAGTAAAATATCCCCAAGTCAAATAATAAGAAATATAAATAGATTTTTAAAACTTTTTTTTTTTTGTGGTGCTGAGGATTGAACCCAGGATTTTGTGCATGCTAGGCAAGCACTCTACTAACTGAGCTATATCCCTGCCCCCCCTTCCTTTTTTTTTTTGAGTTGTTTTGTTTTTAAAACTCATGCATTAAGGCCCACTGTCTTCAGTCATATACTTGGAAAAGAATACCAGAAATACCACACGTTTCCCCCTATTTTTGTGCTTATTTTTTGCTTATCCCATCTTAAATATGTGTTCTTATTATGTGTCAGTATTCTGTGTAAAACATCCATTTATTCCACTAGCATTTGAATACTTCCTTTGTGCTGGGAATTATTTTGTGGATCACTTTGGTGACAAGTGAAAGGGACCTTACTGTCCCTCCAGGAATCCATGTATCATGTAGTGAAGGAGTCAGATTACTGAAGAGATGCTTAACGTTTAGAATGATGACTACTGTGATGATGGTGTACACAGACACCAGAGTGAGGGATGAAGGAAAAATTTCCCAGACCAAAATACTCCGTCTTTTTCTGTGTGAGAGAAAACATTTTGTTAATATTGGTGTGACAGGTTACTGTTCTCTTTCCTCCTGCCTAAGAGAGCAGAACAAGTGATCAATTTCTTGTATTGACAACGATTTTCAGTTTCCTGTATTGACAATTTTAGTTTCAATTTTTATTCACTTAAATTCTTAACAGTAAGATAGAGCAATCCAGACAAATGTGTCATGTGATAATTATGTAGCCTTAGGGAATTAATTATTCTTTTGGTTTTAAAATACTTATAAAATTGAAAAACTTTTTAATATTCTGAGATTTGAACAGTTTAACCCAGTATGTGAAATATATTACTGTGGTGAAGATGTGCAGGAAATATAGTAATAAAAGACAATAATGTAACTTTTGAAAATTCAAATTATCGATTTATCTGTAAATAATATGCTTTATCCATTATGTGTTTGTCATTGTGCTAATTGTATAAAGATAAGTAAAAATCAGTGTCAGCCCTTAAACTAGTGATTGGTTACTTTTTAGAGGTCCAGATCTCTTGAGAATCTGGAAAATTGAGAATCCTCCCCACTTAGGAAATGCACATCCATATTAAAATTTTGTATGAAATTTTAGGGAGTATTCTTACTGTCCTTTAACCCTTGGAGCCTTAATTAAAAATTCATGTCCTAGAAATTAAGATTGCCATATGAGTTAGTTAATTGTAAATAGTGATATGAATGTACCTTTATATAAAGGGAAATTATAGAAATCAAAAGCTAAATTTGTAAGAGGAAAAAAACCCACACCTTTTCTATTGATAAGACAGCATTTTCCAATTCTGTAATTTGATTTTTCTGGCACCCTAAATAAGGCAGTAGGCCTCTAATTTTACTATGTTGCAGAATATTAAATTTAAGGTTGAGTTCCACTTTGTTTGTAATAACTTGAAAAAGAATAGTTAATGCAGATTTTTTTTAATTTCTTTCCTTTTAAGCTTTGTGTCTTGTAAAATGTGAGTTTGCCAAATTTTCTTCATCTGCTACAGATTAGGTATGCCATTGTTGCTGCCATGTGGCGGCGCACCCCGTGCTTCTTAAACGCACTGACTGGAGGTTTATCGCATCACTTGTTCACATGCACGGAGCCTGGTAACAGCCTCATCTGTATCTTGTTAGCTTCATTTTCTTATTTTTTAAATTTCATTATTTATAAACTCAACATAGCATTTAAAAATAAAGGCTAGTTTTAATGAATTAATGCTACTACAAAAAGTCATTGCTAAAATTTTCATACTGAAACAGATTTTAACTTTTGTTAAAGTGATCTATGTTTTAATTAAATTGTATTTACTTTACAAGCAGGCATGTTTTTACCTGCCATTTTAATTATATTCGCCAAATTCTAAATATAATTTTGAAAACTGAAATTGAAGCTTTTATTTATGTGGCAAAAGTAAGTGGCAGGACTGGGCTGTGTATTTTTATTGGCATGTAACAGTTGATATGAGCTCTACAAGAATTAGTGTTTAAAGAGCTAAAGCAATCAACAGCTGCAATTTGAAAAATTACATATGAAAACTGTTGGCTCAGTTGTGCAACTTGGTAAATATTGTATCCTGACTTTTCTTTGAAGGTTTATGGTTGGTTATCTCTTGAATCATTGTATTTAGGCTCTTATTTATTTATTCACATTTTTGTTTAGAAAATTTATCTTATTTTTTAAAAAAATAACACTTTTTCTTCAAAAAGTAATGTTTATTATAAAAAGAATTTAAAAAATAAAAGGAAAAAAGTCACTTGTCTATCACCTTTAATAAAAGCAGCTAAAACATTTGTTTTGGCTTATTTCTATTCATCTTTTTTCCTGTGTTATTTTTAGAAGTGAGAATTTTTCATGGCTCTATTTATTTACATTGCTGCAAGTATTTTATCCTGGTAGTGGTCTTCACCTTCTTACTCATGATTCCTAGAAAACAAATTTTAAAACACATTTTGATTTCCCCTTCTGCAGTTTAGTGAAGTGTTTTAGTTAACACTAAAACTTTTTGTGGAATTCAAGAGTATAATACTTGCAGTTAAATTGCAGTGATGATTTATTCTCACCAACATTTTATAATAACAATATACATTCAGTTTTGATAACCGGACGTTACTTTGATCATTCTTACTTATTACTCTAGAAGTGGCTTTTTGTTTTGGTAGGGCTGGGAATTGAACCCAAGGCCTTGCACATGTTAGGCAAACATTCTATCACTGAGTGACATTCCCAGATTTATTATTTATACAAATTTAAAATTATGTTAAATAGTTATATTTTTAAAAAGCTTTTGTTTTTATGTGAAATCCTACATTTGCCATGACTTTTTTTTTTGGTTATATAATTCTGTTTTTCTGTTTGAATATGATCAACATACTTCTCTAAAGTTAGACATATAAATCTATATCAGCACAGTTCAAAAGCTCTTTTATTTGGGAGATACCAGTGTATATAGGTTAGGAATCTGTTTTATTACCTCATCTCAAAGTTTAAAAGATAGGGTAACTGCAATTGTTACACATTTTCTCAACATGAGCAGCTTAGGAATTGTTCTTATGGCCATCTCTTCGTGTGTCCATTTTAACTCCATGCCCCTCTAAGCTTTCAAGTTTGTGATCTTTGGTGTAGACAGTGACTCACGTTGATTTTTTTTGTTTGTTTGTTTGAAACCTCTCTCATTTTTTTCTTTTATCTGTACAGAATCTGTATCTTATTGATCTAAACCCTCCATAATAAATATTCAAAATTTAAAAGCTCCTAAGTAGGGGTATTTTCACTTGTACAGGAAGAACAGGATTATCTTTGGAGAATTATAATGAAAAAATATAACATAGGTATAACATAATTTAGAATAGGAATCTTAATTTAGCTTACAGATTCCTTAAATTTATAAAGGTCAAAAAGAAACTATATCTTTGCTCTTTTTAAAAGAGCAATGCTGCTCTTTAATGCAGCTCAGATATGAAAACCTTAGTTAGATAGCATTCCAGGTAAATATAATAGTATGGTAGCAATCTGTTTGATTAAATCAGTGATGTTAAATTTAGTTATTATATATTATAAAACCATAAAAAATTATAGAATTCAGATCTTTTATAGTTTATATTTGATTTTCATATGGAGATAAACTTGCCAGCTTACTGTTGAAATATAGATTAAGTTTTTGTTAAAATGGTATAGATTGTTAATAATTTCCAAAGATAAAGTTATTTCTAATTAAACTTGAATTTTTAAGTTAGTGATGCCCCCATGTGGTGAAAAACTTATCTTGCTTTTGTTAGAACTTATAGAATGACTGTATTTTCATTTTTCTTTAATAAAGTGGACATTTTTGTTCACAAGAAGCTGTTGATAGAGAGAATTTGAATTTTGTAAAGCTCATTGCCATAAAATTCACAGCCTTACCCTGTAATGTCTCAGAAGTGCATGTAACCAAGCACATACAATGAGACAAAATATTGGAAGCTATTTAATTACAAATAGCATAGGGATTTTCTGATCTTGTATGTGATTTCTTAATGTCTTCGTTTTTGTGTCTCACATAGGTGATGTACAGTTCATTGATTATGAATACTCTGGATACAACTACCTGGCATATGATATTGGAAATCATTTCAATGAATTCGCAGGTAAAAACCAAGGTTTAACTAACAGAGTAACATATTTACCTTCGAAATGGTAGTTTCACAATTTTATTTTTCTTTTCTAAATGTAGATCAGCTGGGAACAGGAGCAACAATTTTCTACCTCTGGCTGACCCTTTTTCTTTGTTTTTCTTGGTTATTGGAAGAAAGATTACCAGATTTTCTTCCTTAATTGCAATCAGAAAATAATGTATAGGAGCAAAATAATAATTTTGGTATCTGTTGTGATATTATGTGATGCAAGATGCTTCATAAATCTCATTTCATTTTTTTCTCCCTAGCATTCCTCCTGTTAGGTAGTTCCCAGTTTACATTTAGGGTATATAACTCACCAAGGTTATAGTATTGAGAACTAAGATTTGAACCTAGTATTTTTTATCATTTAAAAGTCTTGCTGGGTTTGAGGGTATAACTCTGTGGTTGAGGGATTACCTAGTATGTGGGAGGCTCTGATTTTGATCCCCAGCAGCAGACACACACACACACACCATTGTAAACTTGGACTTTTGAAATGTTTTAACTGAAAAGCTCAAGAATTTTCCTTTTTTTAAACTTGGTATGTTGAAGAATTGTTCATTTGTACTCTACTAAATCTGTAATCACCTTCAAGTTAAAAGTTTAGTTTTTTTAACAAATATAAATGGAATTAATTTAGAGTTCATTTTGTGACTATATTTAGAAATATAAAATGTCCTAAAAGTAAGGAAATTTCCTTAGATGGTTTTAATCTAGTAGGAATATTTCATCACTGAATTTGTATTTGTGTACTTCAGTGCATTCATCTGTTTTTATATATTGTTGGTTTCCAGAATAGGAAACAAGTTGATAAAAAGTTCTTTTACACATTTCCAGTTATTTCTCTCCACCAAGCTTATCATTTACTGTATGCCAGAGCCCCACCTATGTGCTGCACATACTTTCATGTATCTATAGGAGGGGCAATCAATGCACATAATGAGATATCACCCTGTTAGTGACATGGATAGTTACGCTGTGGATATGAAAGAGAAAATTACAGTGATCTTAGAACAGTTTTGTGGAGAAAATAATTGAGCTAAAGCTTGAAAGTTTGAAGTTGGATATACAAATAGAAGAGAAGGGAAGACACTTCAGGAAAGAGGAAGACAACTTTAAGATAAGTTGTTTTTTTTTGGTAGGGTTTAAAATTCCTGAAGGACAAAAGTAATTTTAAGACTAGTAAGGTTTATACAAATCCATGGAAAAATTTGAATACCAGACAAAATAGTAGAAACTGTTTTTTCTAGATTAGTGTTTTTCAAACTGTAGATCATAAAATCAAATTTGTAGAGTATTGACCTTTTCTTAAAAACAAGGAATGGAAAAAATATCAAGTTGGAAGCTCTGAGGTCTCCATAAAAATATATATATTTCTTTCTACGAGTCATGGTCAAAAAAGTTTTAGAGCTACAGTTTGAGCTAGTGCTTCAAATATTAGTGCCTTAAGAGGGGATCCTTTGCTGATTGAAGTACAGATTTTGGGCATCTGATGCATGCCAGTGGTTCATGTTCAAAAGAAAAACTGAAGCAACAAGAATTGTTATGGTAATAATAATCAATAGTGTGTCTCAGAGCTTAAACTGGAATATAGAATGATAGTTTGGTTTATTATTTTAATAAATGTTCTTTACTTAATGTCTGGTATTATAACCAGAAATGGAAACATTTTCTGAAAAAAATGTTGATGGTAATGATTATTAAGGTATGTGGAAAAGTGTCTGTTTTTAAAATCTTCATTGTATTTTTTTCCCTAAAGGTGTAAGTGATGTAGACTATAGTCTCTATCCAGATAGAGAACTACAGGGCCAGTGGCTGCGTTCTTACCTTGAAGCCTACAAGGAATATAAAGGGTTTGGGACTGAAGTTACTGAAAAGGAGGTAGAAATACTCTTCATTCAAGTCAATCAGTTTGCATTGGTAAGTTTATTAAATGTAAACAGTAAATGAAAGATTCTTAATATAATCATCTTTTAAAACAATTTATTTTCAGTTTTGTGAATTTTTGTTCAACATAATGAAAAAAATTGATTGTTTACAGTTTACATTATCCCAAATTACCTTCTTTTGAGAACAGACTTTTTGTTTCCTTCACTACTATATCTACAGCCCATAGATCGGAGCTTGGAAATATAAGTGCTCAGCAATTATTTGTTCAGGGAATGGATTCTAGTTAAGGTTTAGATTAATGTGTACAGCATTTTCTTTTATCGATTCTTTTTCTTTGTTATAAAAAAATATAATCAAAGAAAGATTTATAGGAAATGAGATTTTCCACAATATATTTAATCCTCACATCTCAATGTTACCACAATAAAAGTACATTGGAAGAACCAGAATGCTTTTGTGATTTAATCCGGTATATTATCTTCTTGACCTTTTATTCATAGGCAGTATTTCTTTTTATTTAATTCTTTTTAGTTATATATGATAGTAGACTCAAATTTTGACATATTTATACAAATATGGAATATATCTTATTCTCATTAGAATCCCAGTCCTGTGGATGTACATGATATGGAGATTCACACTGGTGTACTCATAAACATATATAGGAAGGTTATGTCTCCTTCATTCTACTGTCTTTCCTATTCCTATCGTCTTTCCTGGCATTCCCCTCCCCTTTCCATTTTTCTAATCCACTGAACATCTATCCCCCACCTACTCCTTGTTGTGTGTTAGCATCCACATATCAGAGAACATTTGACCTTTGTTTTTTTGGTATTGCTCATTTCACTTAGTGTGATAATCTCCAGATCCACCTATTTACTGTAGGCAGATGTCATAAAGTCATTCTTCTTTATGGCTGAGTAACATTCCATTGTGTATATGTACCATATTTTCTTTATCCATTCATCTGTAAAAGGGCTTTGTCACTGTAGTATGTGGATTTTAACTCCTTTGAGTATATACCGAGGAGTTGGGATAGTGAATCATATGATGGTTCCATTCCTTGTTTTTTGAGGAATCTTCATACTGCTTTCCAGAGTGGTTGTACCAATTGGCAGTCGTACTGGCAGTGTATGAGTGTACTGTTTTCCCCACATCCTCATAAACACTTACTGTTACTTATATTCTTAATAGTTGCCATTCTAACTGGAGTGAGGTGAAATATCAGTGTAGTTTTAGTTTGCATTTCTCTAATTACTAGAGATATTGAACATATTTTCATAAATTTTTTGACCATATTTCTTCCGTGAAGTACCTGTTCAGTTCTTTTGTCCACTTACTGATTGGGTAATTCATGTTCTTTTGTTGTTATGGTTTTTTTTTTGTTTTTTTGGGGGGGATACTGGGGTTTGAACTCAGGGGTACTCAACCACTGAGCCACATCCCCACCCCTATTTTGTGTTTTATTTAGAGACAGGGTCTCACTGAGTTGCTTAGCGCCTCGCCATTGCAGAAGCTGCCTTTGAACTCGCGATTCTCTTGTCTCAGTGGTATTAAGTTTTTTGAGGTCTTTATATATCCTGGCAGTGAATGCCCTGAGGTGGCAAGGATTTTTCCTTTGCTGTGAAGAAGCTTTTTAGTTTGATGCCAACTCATGTATTGATTCTTGATTTTACTTCTTGGGCTTGAGGATTCTTTTTGAAAAAGGCAGTT
Organism: Xerus rutilus; assembly: GCA_028644305.1. Taxonomy (NCBI): domain Eukaryota; kingdom Metazoa; phylum Chordata; class Mammalia; order Rodentia; family Sciuridae; genus Xerus; species Xerus rutilus. The sequence continues at coordinate 78,865,038 of CM053403.1, read as the reverse complement.
TCTAAGCTAATATGATGGAGTGTTGGACCTCCATTTTTCTTCTAGCAGGTGCAGGGTCTGTGATCTAATGCCTTAGTCCTTGGTCCACTTTGAGTTGAGTTTTGTGGAGAGTGAGAGGTAGGGGTTAAATTTCATTCTGCTGCAAATGGATTTCCAGTTTTCCCAGCACCATTTGTTGAAGAGGCTATCTTTTCTCCAGTGTGCGTTTATGGTGCCTTTGTCTAGTTGAGATAATTGTATTCATGTGGATATGTTTCATTTTTCTTTGTGTCTGTTTTGGTGCTAATACCATGCTGTTTTTGTTACTATGACTGCAGTATAATTTAAGGTCTGGTGTTGAGATACTAGACATGTCTTAAATACTATTTCCTTCTTTAGGGCGTCCTCTTTCCTTTATTGCTTGTCATTAAGAAGACAGAATATATATAAAATGATTTATAAAGCTTTGATAAGGGGAAAATAGATTTTAATAAGATTTGTACATTATTTCATGTTATTTTTATTTTTTTCATTACTGGGAATTGAACCCAGGGGTACTCTACCACTAAGCTACATCACCAGCCCTTTTTAAATTTATTTTTTATTTTGAGACAGGGTCACTAAATTGTCCAGGCCAACCTTGAATTTATGATCCTCTTGCCCCAGCTTCCCAAGTCACTGGGATTACAGATGTGCACCACTGCACTGATTTACATATTTTTAAATAAATAGTTAGCAGATGTTTATTGTTCAGGGCATGATTCAGATTTCTAAAGATTGTAAGATTTCACTTGTTACAGATTGTTCTCTCTAGTCAGTATTGAGATAGCAGCAAACAAAAGTAGGTTATAAAACGAATTAGAATATACATGTTTTTTAAAGTTTTGAAGAAATTTTAGACGCACATTCTAGGTAAAGTAAAAGTTACATAAGGCTTTTTCATAAATAGATTTATATTATTGGTTTATGATATAAGGAACTTTGAATATTTCTTTCCAACAAGGGTGAGTAGCCTAGAAATTAAAATGTCTTTTACCTGGTGTGATGGCACAGGCTTGTAATTCCAGTGAATCTGAAAACTAAGGCAGGAGGATCACAAGTTAAAAGCCACCCTGGGCATTTTAGCAAAACACCTGTTTCAAAATAGAAAATAAAAAGGGCTGGAGGTGTTGCTTGGTGGTAAAACACCCCTAGGTTCAATCCCCAGTACTTCCCAAAATAACGATGATAATAAATAAAACCCTTTAACAGGGGAACTTACATAGCTTCCAAATGTGAGAGAAATAGTAAAAGTAAATTACAATCTGTCGATTTTATTTGGACATACTTTTCCGTTTTGGGAATGCAAATAATGAATGGGCTGTTCCCTGCCTTTTTATTTTTTTATCCATTTAGAGTGTCACATATAAATTTTCCATTTTTCACTCTAAAATAATGCTGCTTACCAACATGAGATTTTTGTGAGGTTTTATGTATAGTGCTTCTTTAGTGTAAAATCATTAATTTATCTCACTATATGAATAAAAAATAAAAAGTGGTTGAGAAATAGTTAACTATTCTTGAAATGTTAGAAGTGCTAGGTTAATGTTATTTTTAGGCTTAGAATGACCTCTTAATTTCTCAATCTTTTCCACTACAGAACAAACTTAAATAGAAGAGATTAGATACCATCTGCAGATAATTTTGTATCACATAAAAATACTCCACTGTGATTTAGACTAGTGGTTCTCAAGTTTTCTGGTCTAAGAACCTTTCTACTTTTTAAAGAAAATTTGATCACCTCTATGAGCTATTGTTTATGCAAGCTAATTATCAATATTTATCATATTAGAAATTAAAACAAAAATTCCAATTTATTAAACATATTTAAACAAATTCATTAAGATAAATATCATTTATAAAAACTACTTTTCTTTTTTTTTTTTAATAGATGGACACAATGTCTTTATTTTATTGGTTTGTATGTGGTGCTGAGGATCGAACCCAGGGCCTCACGCATGCGAGACAGGCGCTCTACTGCTGAGCTACAATCCCAACCCTAAAAACTACTTTTCCAAAGCAGAAACAAAATTTGTTTAGTAAGAATAGCATTATTTTACATGTTTGTTAATTTTTTTTCAATTGATAGAAGATAGCTAGATTCTCATGTTTCTGCATTTCACGTTGTAATATATTGTTGTAGTTGACGTGCATGAATAAGATAGTTTCACACACATATATTGTTAGAAAACAGGAGTATTTTACCTTTTCAGATAATTGTATTCTTTTTGATATTATATCAAAACTCAACGGTTTAAGATTAGTAGCAGTGTGTAAACTGAGCATATCAATTTACTTTGTTTTTAAACTCTATGACCTTAAAAATTCATTGGTTTATTTGTACAAAGCTTTTACCAGTATGTGATTTTATAATTTTAACATTATTAGTTACTTAGAAAATATTGATTCATTGAATTATGGAGGACTACCAAATATTGATGAATCTCATGGTATCAAAAAGTCACATACATTGATAAACACAAATGTCATCAGCAGAGTTGATAGTACTGTATTGTGAAGCTGTTAAGTCTGCAGAATCAACTCTATCTTTTCTCAAGTTCTAATTTTAAGGTAAAAGCTGAAGTTTTTTCATTGGCAATAAATGCTATCAGTTATTTCCTTTCAAATGGCAACTTCTTTTTTTATATTTAAGAAAATGCTGCCAAGTGCCTAAATATGATAATTCTAGTTCTTATATCATTTTTCCCCAAGTAAAAATGATGTTCTATTAAAAATATGCAAATTCATCTCATAGCTCCGACACATAAGTGCTTTTCCTGAGACAACTATTATATGTGGTATATAGTACCCATGTTTGTACATTTCTTATTTCACCCCGCAAAATATTAGAACATGTATTCGGAGGTAGAGATTTGATGAAAGTACTAGTTTTAGTGGCTTAATATTGGACATCCTTCAGTGAGATTAGCTTTTTATTGTGTGTGGTAGTAGTAAAATTTGCTGCTACTGTCTTGACTTATATTATGATACCAGCAACTTTACCCATCATTGATTCTCCTTGCCCTTCCCCTCTGTTTCTTTTGAACTGTCAGTGCAAATGTTAACATAGTGAAAAAGGCAAGTAACATATTATTATTAAGGAAATAGTTTTGGACCTCAGAAGCCTCCCCTGGGTTCATCCACTAGTTGCTCAATTTACATTTCACAGGTGTCATTTGTTGTACAAATTTAAGTTTTTATATGTCATTCATGTCAACCCCTGTGGGACACTGGGTTTGAGAACCACTGATTGAGATATTTAAAAGAATATCATCTAATTATTCATTTCTCAGTACCTGAGATACTTCCTTAGGTAGAAACTGGAAGTCCATTTTTGAAAGTCTTCATCATTTTTATCATTGTAGTTTTGTGTAATAACAATAGCTAACATTCTCTACAATGTTTGTTACATGCCAGGTATAGACACTGTTACACCTGTGTTTTACAGGTGAGGAAACAAAGGCAAAGAACTATTAATTACATTGCTCGAAGCCACGCTCCAAAGCCTAGCTTTTCAAAAAATTTTATGCTTCATGTTTTTGGGACTGTGCTGTTTACAATTTTGTTACATTGTGTATTCTTTTTCTACCTGTATTTTGTAGGAAATTATCTCTCCTGTTAATGATGTTTTTTGAGGAAGGCAAAAGTAAATAGAGGTCTTTAGCTTGAAAACTTTCTTTTTTTTTTTTTTGTATCAGGGATTGAACTCAGGTTACTCAACCACTGAGCCACATCCCCAGCCCTGTTTTGTGTTTTATTTAGAGACAGGGTCTCACTGAATTGCTTAGCAACACGCCATTGCTGAAGCTGGCTTTGAACTTGGCGATTCTCCTATCTCAGCCTCCCAAAGTGCTGGGATTACAGGTGTGCACCATCGCGCCCGGCTTGAAAACTTTTTTTTAAACATACACTATTTCCATTTATTTTTAAAATAATATTGTATGGAATACTGAATGGCTGATATTATTAACATCTTGTAAGTTGTAGTTCTGACATTAAAAGTTTGTGACTTATTAAAGGTTACAAATGGAATTAGTAATAGAACCAGGACTTGAACCTGTGTACCTCATAATATAAATTAAGAATTCTTTCTGGTACACTGTGCTGTTTCACATACCACTCAGATTTTTTAAAATAACAAAGTTCATAGCTACTAAGTAAGATTTTCTTAGAGGCCTTTTGTTGCTTTTGTTGTAGTGAATTTAACTGAAACAAAAACCTTATCTTTAAGAGTTTTTGTTTATAGTTAGTGTATTTCTAGTTAGAATAGATTATTTCGTCTAGGGAGATAAAATCTTACCAAGATTTTAAAATACCATTAGGTCTAACTAAAAATAGATTGCAAAGCACACCCAGTTATTTTACAGTTACTATGTACACAGTAATTTCTCTGTCTTAACATAATTTTTTGCTGCCATAAAGTTTGTTACTTTTTGTTATGTTAGTTGTGCAGAATTGAGCCAATAAAGTTATTTTCAGATGTTTGTTGCTCCTAGAACATTCTTCACATTTTAAATATATTTGTTATTTCTGAGGTTTGCATTTTCATTTTTGTGTTTTTATGTCAAGAAGGAAAGACCCTTAGTAATATGTGTTATAGGAAAGCCTGTGAGCAGTTATAGCATTAAAAACAGTCAGTCAACATCTGACAGTGCAGATACAAAGCAAGTTACAGATTGGGCTTCATTTTTTAAGTGATTATAATTTACTATAACCTCTTCTGTCATAGACAAGGAAGTGATCTGCATCTATCCAGTAACTGTACTGTTCAATATTTTCTGTTTTTAAAATAGTTTTTATAAAAAAGAGCAGTAAGAAAGTATGTATTGGGGCTAGAGGAGGGTATAGTTCTGGGGAGACTTCAGATTAAATTCCCAGCAGGAAGGAGGGAGAGAAAGGAAGCAAGGGAAGAAAGAACCATGTATGTAATTGATGAAAAGAATTATATTTTTATGTTAGTTTTACAAAGAAACACATTAATGTAATTCTTGATTTTTCTTTTCCCCTTTTAAGGCTTCTCATTTCTTTTGGGGATTATGGGCTTTGATTCAAGCCAAATATTCTACTATTGAATTTGATTTTCTTGGGTAAGTTCACTTTTATTATATGTATTGCATTTGTCTCTACTTTTGTTTGAATTCACATTTAGAACTCATAGGGACCATTATTATAGTTACTGTTTTCAGTCATTACAAAGGCTTCATGCATTTAATAATTTGGTCTTTAAAGAAATCTGGGAGAAGCATTTAAGTGTGCTCAGTATTAGAAGTGTCCAGTAGGTGGTGCAGTAAACTAAAGATACGTCCTTTGAAAATCTTAAAACTTAAAGAAAAGCAGCTTAGAAGAGTGAGTGGATATTAAGAAAGGGAGGAGATTAAAAGTTTTTCAACTTGGACTGATTTTTAATTTATTCTGTTTTCTCACTAGGTATGCAATTGTTCGTTTTAACCAGTACTTTAAAATGAAGCCTGAGGTTACTGCATTAAAAGTGCCTGAATAAAGAAGAGATTTAATTATTCTCAAGTAGCTAAGCAATGCTCGTGAATTGTTTTCTTAAGAAATTCCAAAAAGCCAATATTTGTTAAAATTCTTCTACTTAATTTGGTTATCTTACTTTACAAATTATGCCTCAAAACAACCATCTATGTTTTAAATAGACTGAGCGATGTCACAAAGTATACCTACTGCTACAAGTATGTGGTGGATTAGAAATTTGTTAAATCTGCAGAAGGTATAAAGATGTCAGTTTAAGCCTTTCTGTGATAATTTAATCTGTTATATGTGAATTATTTATTATAAATTTAACATGATCTGTGACTTATTTGATCTGATTCATCTGTTCAGTGTATGCAATGAAAATGTTCCGGAGAAATTTTAGTTCTATGTTAATAAGGTTAATTTTAGAAAAACTTTTTGGTTGTTCATTGTAACCTTTTTATCTTGATTCACTCTAAGTAAAATGAATTATTTACTCTTGAAATACCAGTCACTGATTGGCATAGGTAATTTAGGTTATTCATATAAAAATATATGCTTAGAAGGGAAAAATGCATTTATGTCCCTGTTGGTGGTACATCTTTTTGAATTGAATATTGGAAAACATTTCCCTTTGGGGACTACAGCTTAGAATTAAATTCTTGTCTCTTTATGTGGTCTGGAAGTATATTTACCATATAACCCTAGAATAAGAATAATGACTTAATGTTACCAAAATCTGTAGTTAGTAATGTTTTCAAATGCTAAATGTGGACATTGAAGTTACTAGTTTAGTTTTTAAAATTTCTTGATATCAAATTGTTTCTAACCCCAAATTTTGTTTTATTTAATTGAGATGCTCTGTGTTTTAGTTCATTACATAGTAGCGTATATTGTTAATTTTTGAAACAGATACACAAAGTTGTCATTCTTGTAAACAAGAAAATATCATTTAGATTGATTCTTTTTAAGAAATCTGTTCAGATTCATTCCTTTTTTGGTTTCATGTTTTACTTTAGTTCTGTCTTTAGAGTGATAGCAAATAATTACTTGATACATGTAATTTCAGAGTAACATGTTGAGGCAGTAAATGAGTTAAATAAGGAACACTGAGGACATTGATCTTGTATACTTAAAATATGACAAGCAACAAAATGTGAATTAAGCAGAAATACTTACTGTAAGAGGGCTTCTATTGTTTTGATGTGTCTTGTTTTTAAGTACATGTTTTATTTTGTTTAGGGGTGAGAGGGAGGCAGTTATTATATGGAAGAAAGTTAGATCTTTGAGATAGATAGGAAGGCTTCAAGTTTTGAAGACTGCTCTGTGGAGTTGAGCAGTCATGGTTAACTTTACTTAGAAAAATTAGTCTGACAGGCTTTGCACTTTCGTCACGTAAGTGCTCATGTACAAAGTTGGCTTACTGGATCTGCATATTCAAAGATTTGTAAGATATGCAACTACAAATTTATCCTCTGAGAAATCTTCTGGGGAGTCTGATGTATTATTCCAAATGACTTATATTCTCAGACAAGTGCTTTAAAATACTTGGATTATCTCAAGATAATAAAGTCAGTAGAAACACTTAAAGGCCATTTAAAATGGTACAGTCTAGTTACATAAATAGAATCTTAAAATATGTTTGTATCTGTAACAGTGTTAGACCAAAATTTGGTTTCTACCTCCCCAATGTCATAAATGTTCACTTTTGTTTTTATAAACCATATTACTGTAAGATCAATAAAATTTTGCCTACTTGATTAAATGAATGGAACCAATTAAATAACGAATAGCTTTTTATAATGTTCAAGTGAACTCAAAAAAGTTGTTTTTGGTGGAATTTTCATCTGTGGTTGGACCATTAGCATAGAATGATGAATATATAATGCTACTCTTGATTTTTTGCTTTCTGCCTTTTAAAGTCCAAGAGTATATATCTTGTAGTACTATGGGAGGAATGATGATCATTTTTCTACCTTACTTATAATCTTACTGCAAACTATTTTGAATAGAGATTCACTGAGCCTTTGTTGGTAGACTGTGCATAGCTGCTAGCTGTGATACTATGTGATTCAGAGAGATCCATATAGAATTGAATGTAACCAGGAATAAAGGCTGTCACTTTAGTCCTGGAAGAAGTATTCATTGGATCTTGGGAACAAGTTAAGATACTTAAACTGTTGCCCTCATTCTTGCTAGACTGCAGGTGTTGTGATGCTCCTGCTTCCTGTACAGATTTTGGGGATCATGGTGCAGACTAACAATAGGGTTCAAAATCACTTCTCTTTATATTTACCATTGAAGGGATTCTAAACAAGAGTAAATCTCAACAGCACTCTAAAATCATCCTTCTAAAATTTGTCTTGTGGCTTGCTGAGATATGAGTTGCCTTTTTATGTTAAGCTAAGGAACTTGAATGCCTTACCTAATCACTCAACTGGTAGTAAGCTCATTTTGTATATATGAAAATGGTTGTTAGAAGTGGCTTTTCATATATGTTCAATGTTAGTCAATAGACCATAGTGGCCTCAATGCTTTTAACAAGCAAAATTTCACCCCCTCTTTTTTCTTCCCTTACATACTTGTATGATCTTACCTAACCAATGGTATTTGATTTTTTTTCCTCTCCTGACCCCATGCTACCAACATTTTCTGGAAATCAAAGAGATGTGGTGGCAAATCATACTGTTAACATGATCATATGAGATCAATATGAGCACAAAACTCATCAACTAGTCTGCCTGGAATGTGTATAAAGCAATGTAAATAAAAATTTGTAAATAAGTGTGAATTGTATCTTGCATATGAGATTGTGTTTTGCATTCTCTTCCCTTTTGTAGACATTTTTCTGTCAGGAAATGAATCTAGTTCATTGCTTTTAGACTGAAAATAGCCAACAGTTATGGCTGTACAGTGAGGTAACAGGAACTGGAAATAGGGTTTTATCAGCTTTGGTTAATGTCAGTAATTATTTATTTAGCCTCTCAGTGCCTAATAAGACTTTGCTCCATTTTTTAGTTGGCCATCAATATTTGTAAGGTTAGCTTCCTGGAAGCAGTGAGTTTATATACTGCTAATATTATTAGAGTTCCATTCTTTGAGTTACAATTCTAGACTAAAGGAAACTGAAAATATAGTTTAATGATTATATACTGAAGTATTACCTTTTCCTGTTTGTGGAAATATTTTTGTTAATATTTTCTACACAAATAGCCCCTTTGAAGTTTAGTATGAATTTAAATCCCATAAATAAAAAGATGGCAATTAACTGCTCTTAGTTCAACTTAAACATTTCTCAGGTGTTCTCTAAAGTTGTTCATTGCAGGATTGTAAAAGACAGAAAAGACATAGGTAATCTTTTAATGACAACTATATCCATTTTTTGCTAAAAATATTTACTTTAACTTCCTAAGTATGTTAACTAAAACTTCCAGACTTAAAAAAGTCCCCCCACTCTCAATTAAAAGTTAAAAACCTCCACTTTTAAAATTATTCAGATGTTTCTTTTTTACATTACACAGAGGACGTCTGTACCATTTTTGAGTTCATTACTTCATAATGTAAATGAAACTACTGTCAATTTGGTTTTCTGCTTTAAATTTGTAAGTATTCTATACTGCATTCCAAAGTAATAAAGACTTCAGCTTTTAATATCAATCATTCAGTTGATAGTAAACAGTGCTTTATGCTAGGAGAATTTTATACTGGCATCAACTTGTACTACTGTACACAGAAGGCAAATGCTAGCAATTATTATGCACAGAGAAAAAAGAAAGTGTGTGGTAAAGTAGCTTTGCTTTTCCTTTGGTCCATTAGATTTCAGAATGTCTTTTTACTGGGAAATTTAGTTACATATTAAGGCACTCTGTTTTATTTTCACTTCTTAAAAAAAAACTAATTATATGTTATATTGAACTAACTTTTTTTCCTAGTATATATCACTTGTGTGATTGCAGTGTTAACTCTTGGATTTGATGTCTTAAACAGAAAAGTGTATGAATTTTCCCCCAACTTTGTATTCATTCTGTAAAATTGTTGGCTGTAAAAGAAAACGCTTGGTTCATATTGCTTTGAATACCTGAAATCTGAAATCAACAAGATGTATTACCCAATGAATTATTTTTTTAAACAGAGATTTTAGGACTGAAAATTTTTTTATTTCCAGATCAAAATTTGATATGGAAAGAAAATCTGGACTGTTTGGATGGGAAAAAAAATGATGGTGCTTGTAAGCACTATAAAATTCTTTTGTGTTTCAGGCATCTCCTGAAATTTTCTTTTCTTTCCTGCATGCACTTACTGTACTACTGACATTATAAACCAGCAGGGTTAAGATATTATTGTATCTGTATTCCTTATGAATCCTGTAACTTTTCTAGTTATGAAAACATTGCTCTCTAAAATATTACTAATCTCATTTTTTGGTTAATATCTTACCCATTATTGGTATTTTGGATACCATTAATCCCTTTAATGAAACACAGGATGTTTATAAAATTTGAAACTGTTACATATTGTATTTCAACTAGTTAGTGAAGAGTAAGGAAAAAACCCTATCTGGAATTGTACACTTTTCATTAACTAGTTAGGTTTCAAAATTCTTAATAAGAAACTTCCAGAGATGGATTGAAACCCGGTGGTATCCATGTAAACTAGTTTCTGTGACCTGGAAAAAGCCCCCTAAAAAGCAGTGGAGGAGATCAGAGTGTTACTTACCATGATTTTAGTTGTGGTAAGCTCCTACTTAAACATAAGTAGTGACATACTGAAATTTTTGTTGTCCAATAATCTGAAATAGTTTTCTGTATTTAACTGTACTGAAATAACTATAAATTTATGGAATCTACCAAGAAGAAACTTTCAACTCTTCTGTATTTAGGAGCCTTTGTACGGTTAGGTCAAGTTTCCATGATAGAAAGTATTTGAATTTTAAAATATACTGTTATTCTAAGGAAGAAGATGTGGCTATCCCATGTGCAAGAAAAAAAAAAAAATGGAATGAGTAACTGTCATTGCATTAGCTGTTTGTCGAATTGGGAAATTGTGGCATAAAGCTTAAATTTGTGTTTATCAAATGTGAACTATAGTAGTATAATGCTGCTTTGTATATACTGTAAGTGCTACAAATAGTCTCAGCACTGAAAATGTATTGATACCTCTCAAATGAATGCAACTTTTGATGTAGGTGTTTTGATATGCCTCAGAAAGTATCTGAGTGTCTGAAAATTTGTTAATCTGTTTGCTAATGGAGATACTTCCTGTTTTTTGTTGGCATAATTCATGTTTAAAATTTAATTTTTACATTTTTACTACTGTTCATTTAAGTAAAATTTCTTCTGTGGAAAAAATGGCATTGCCAGTGAAGAAAATTAAAAACCGCCTCATTCATGTAACTGCTTAAGTAAAAATACATTTTTGCTATATGTTCAAGAACTTTCAATGAAGCAGTTTGTTTTTCTGTTTAAATATAAGTGTTTAGCCTTTATTTCTATATTAATAAGGCTTTTTACCATTGATTAAATGAAGGAATGTATCTTTTTGAAGAGATTTATATTCTGTAAATAAAAATTGGTTGTAACAATAAAGTTGGGTTCTAACTACAGTGTATTTATAAATTTTTTAATTCAACTCATTTTTGAGATTTTTCTTTTTGTAGAATTACTGAATATATAAGACTTATTATTTAAATCTATATTTGGAGTGGTTATATCTCTCATTCTGATTTTTCAATAATATTGTTAAAAAATTTTAGAAAAGTTTACTTTTGGTAATGTGGCTGGAATGAGAGTGTGAGATATAACTTAAGAAAAATTCTGTTTACTTAGTTTCAAAATTTGCTATTCTAGGGTTGGGATTGTGGCTTAGTGGTACAGCACTTGCCTCGCATCCGTGAGGCACTGGGTTCGATCCTCAGCACCACATAAAAATAAATAAATAAAATGGGGATATTGTGTCCATCTACAACTAAAAAAAAAATTTTTTTTAAAATGTACTATTCTAACCATCATATTTTGTGTCTTCAGTATTCACTAAGTTGTTAAAATCAGAAATTGAGATGTTAGAGATACAAAGATTTGTAAGATGCTCTCTGCCTTCAGGTGGATCAATTCTCTGTAACAAAAATAGTCAATTAGTGTGGGTGTAGATTTACAATAGGATATCTTCTAATTTTGTTTTTCTAATGAAGCTTGATGATAGATGTCCCCAACCAACATACTATGAAAGTGATGGTAAGGTGGTTAGGATTTCTGAGGTGAGGAGCTGGTTGTTGATGTTAATTTTGATAGCCTGATTAAAGTATTGTTCTGTGTCTTCACTGTATAGCTGTTTGCCCCCTTGCAACTAATAGGCAGTCTCTGGGAAAGGTACTTCCACATTATGTTAAGTACTTTGCCCCTTGTCAAACATTTCAAAGTAATCTTTATTATGATAGTTGCAAAAAAATTTCTGTTCTGCCTTGTGTTCCACATTTATCGGCATTTTCTCCGACGAATTGACTTTTTATATGTATGGATCTTCCTTGCTAGCTATCATCCATGAGACTGTATTTCAAGTGTAGACTCATAAATTTGTTTCACCATATCAGTATAATCTTTATTGATTTTTAAAATTGTCTGAGATTAGACTTGGGAGAGTCCTATCAAATATGGATCCTATGCCCTGTTGCTAGTTCTGCCACACTTTCTGAGCACTTCTTTATTTTTGGCAAAACAAGACATTCTAGACTCATCTTGTACCTTCTCTGCCTTATCCCTGATACCAGCCGTTTCTCCAAGGAGTCTGGTTCTTTTTTAAAAGAATGCTATTTAGAAAATGAGATCTGAGAACTCTGTATGCTCATTGCTTTTGGGATGTCATTGATCTTAGGGTCTTTTTGGTGATAAAGAAAAATGGACATGAACTTTTCTATATAAATGCATACTATTTCAGAAATTGAGTCCATTCTGATACTTTGTGTATGCTTGATCTTAGCCAAAATGCTGAGAATGAAGCTGGGCGTGGTGGCTCATGCCTGTAATCCCAGCACTTAGGGAGGCTGAGACAGGAGAATCGAGAGTTCAAAGCCAGCCTCAGCAAAGGCAAGGTGCAAAGCAACTCAATGAGTCCCCTGTCTCTACATAAAACACAAAATAGGGCTGGGGATGTGGCTCAGTGGTCGAGTGCCCCTGAGTTAAATCCCCAGTACCAAAAAAAAAAAATGCTGAGAAGGATACCTCTAATTCAACTGCAGAGTTTTTCCTTGCTCTCCATATTTGTCCCTTTATCTTTATTGAAATTATACAATATATATGTTATTAAGAGTGCCATAGACTTGGGGCTGGGGTATGGCTCAGTGGTAGAGTGCTTGCCTAGCATGTGTGAGGCACTGGGTTCAATTCTAAGTGCCACATATAAATAAATGAATAAAATAAAAGTCTATCAACATCTAAAAAAGTATATTAGGAAAAAAATGGCATAAACTTGATACAGCTCTTTCAGTGTGTGAAAGATGTTAACATGTAAATTACTATAGATGGAATATCCCTTCCCTGGAAATACTTGAGAACAGAAGTGTTTTGGATTTCCGATTTTTTTCAGATTTTGGGATATTTGCATGTATGTAATGAAATATTTTGAGGGGATGGGATGAAATCTAAACATGAAATTTATGTTCATATGTCTTATAGCATGAAGATAATTGTATGCAGTATTTTAAATTTGTACATGAAACAAAGTTTCATGGCATAGAATTTTCTACTCAATGGTGTCATGTTATTGCTTTAAAAGTTTTGGATTTTGTAGCATTTTGGGTTTGGGATTTTCAAATTAGGGATGTTAAACCTATAGTGATTTGTCCTTCCTTGATTGAAATTGTGTTCACCAGATTTTCCCCTTGTAATTAATAAGCATATTGGGATGGGGGATACTTTTAAACTATGCAAATCTTTCACCATAATTTTTACCATCTATTGATGAGTTTTGTGTGTAGTAATTATTGTGTATGCCTAATGTTGATTTTCTATTTCCATCTTTCCTTCTACATTTATAAATTGGAATTCTGCTCTAAGGAGCTGTGCCTTTTTAACCTTACATTGATGTACTCAACTATTCATATTAGTAAGAATTCAGATATTTAATTATATGGGTTATAATCCATTACAGTGATTCTGTTGCTTAAGTTGTTTTCAGTTTACAATTGGGAGATTTCAAGTTGGCTTGTATATCCTTTAAACATCATTTTTTAGCATTGTTTTCTGATAATATGAGGTGTTCTAGGTCCATCCTGTAACTCTTGCCCCAACTCTCAATATTTTTCAAGAATTCTTGATTTTTTTTTAGAGAGTAATACTTAGAAACCAGATTTGAACTTAATTATAATAGCTTCTTTAAAATCCTTATTCACTGATTTCAACAACTCAATCATTCAAGGAGCTATCTCCATTGATTTGGTTTCTTTTGAAAGTGGTTCACATTTTCCTGTTTCTTTATGTGTCTGATAGTTTTGATTTGTATCCTAGACATTGTGATTGATATGTTGTGGACTCTTGATTCTATTCTGATCTGGGAAGTATTGACTTTGTTTTAGTAGGCATCTAGGCATGCACTTTCCAACTGAACTGTTATGATTACCTTGTCTGTCCTCTGGCTTTTCAAGTGAGACTGTAGATTTTCTGAGTTTTAACTGCCCTACACACCTCTGATTTGTGGCTTTCCCTCAGGATTACTTTATGGATCAAGTTGTTTAGATATTTTATGTCCTTTTTCTTCCTTCATAACTTCTTTGGAACTAATAATATGTTAAAGTCTCTAATCACCAATGTGTGGTTCTATCAATTTCTCTTCTAACCCTTATAGTTTCTGCTTCATTTAAATTGTTTTTGTGTTATTTGGTGCATAACTTATGCTTTCATAATGTATTTTGACTTTTAGCATTCATTTCATTTAATGCTTTTTGGTCTAAAGTCCACTTTGATGTCAGATCCTAACCCACTTTAACTTTTTTGAGTGACTGTTTAAGATGTGACTCTTGTGTAGAGAATGTTTGGATTTTTCCCTATGAATTAATTTGAATTTGTTTTCATTTTAATAACAAATCCATTCTTATTTTTTATGTTACTGATAAATTTGGATTCACTTCTGGCCATATTAATCTGCTAAATTACAGTGTGTTATGTTTATTGTTTTTTTCCTCTGGCATGTCTTTGTTATTGTTTATATTCAAGAAGTTTTGTATTTTTGTTCTAGTGGGTTTTTTTATATGTATCTTTTTAGGAGCCTTTTCTCTTAGGTTTTCCTATCTTTCCTTTTGGTTTTAAATTCTATTCTTTGTCTCCAGCTTGTTTTATGTTGAACAGTCAATAATGTTATTCTGCTTTTCCTTTTTCCCATCTCTTCATGTCAGAACATAAGAGTATTTGCATACTGTTCTTTCACCCGTGCCCACAACCTTGTTCTAGACTTAGTTTCATATTTAAATATATTGAACATATTAAATTATATGAGTTTTTATTAAAGTTGCTTTGTTCTCTCTTGGTTGAATAAAGCACATCTTTTAGAATAGCAGTTGGCAAATTGGCCTATGGGCCAAATCTAGCACTTTAGCTAAGAATGATGTTGTTACATTTTTAAAGATTGTTTTTTAAAAAATCAAAGAATATGCTCAAAGATCATGAGTTACCTGCAAAATCTAAAATATTTAATATCTGGAATTTGAATGATAAAGGCAGAGCCTGAAGGAGCCAACAGCAGAGCCTATGAACTAACCACTCTGCACACTACAAGTACTTCACTAGAGGGGGTTCTGATCATTCTCACTTTTTGTCCTTGAGGATCAGAGGACTGAGTTAATCATACTCCTGTGTTAAAGCTGCATGATTATTGCTGGTCCTTATAGATCACTTTATTCATATCCTGTATATTCCCCTGCTCCTCATAAGTAACCATTTTATTGCATGTATTTGAATGTAGTTTTACTGTATGTGTATTGTTTTGTGGTGACATCTTTGAGTGCACATAACTGATATTTTATTCATTTCATTCTTATTCTCACTTTTTCCTCCAATCATTGTATTTTAAAGATTAACTTGTGTAGTTTTGTGAATATACACCTCTAAGGTACTGTTTGTCAGCTGCATAATGTAATGTGCACCCAACACATTTCACCTATCTTTCCCCCAGTGGTGGACACTTAGGTTTGTTTCCAACACTATGCTACCCCTGCTCTCATTATATATCTACTACTGGTCCTGTGTAATAATTTTGCTGGCATATATCAAGAACGAAAATTGCTGAGTCAGGCAGAATGTGCATATATTTTTTTTGACAAAATACTGCTGAATTACTCTGGGTTATTCTAATGTCCCTTTTATCAGTATATATAATGTTCTTATTAAATCTAATATAATTTCATCAGGAATATATGTATTATATATGTTACATATCAGATATTAAACCTGCTACTATAAATAACCTAGCTTTATTTTCATTCATATTTGCCTGGTATATCTTTTTCCCTTGTTTATCTTCAACCTTTCTTTTGCTCTGGGTGGCTTTTGAAGATAACATTATTGCATATAATTTAAAAAAATTTTTTTTTAATTGTAGATGGACACAATATCATTATTTTATTTATTTTTATGTGGTGCTGAGGATCGAACCCAGTGCCTCATACATGCGAGGCAAGTGCTCTACCACTGAGCCACAATCCCAGCCCTGTGTATAATTTTTAAAATTCAATCTGAGTCTCTGTCTTTTTATCTATAGGTTAATTTACTTTTTTGTAATTATATTAAAACTTTGTTCTTTCAGTATTTCATATTTATTGTTCTGTTTTTTTATTCCCTGCTTTCTATTATATATGTGATTTACAATGAGTTAAAAGTTATACATTGCATTTTTCTTATGGTGGATGCTCATAATTTGTAAACCATGCTTGTATTTATTTACCCTAACAAAGTAAGTACTTGAATTTTTCAATTTTGTATATCTGTCAATACCTATGGCAGAGTTGGAATTGTGCTGCTCATATTCCCCTCCAGTTAAGTATTTGCTTTATTAAAAGAAATAATTAGGAATGTGAAGGGAACCTATAGAATGGGAGAAAATCTTCGCTAGCTACTCTTCTGACAGAATTATCTAGAATATATAAAGAACTCAAAAAAATTTTTCAACAAAAAAGCAACCCAATTAATAAATGGGCAAATGAATTAGACACTTCTCATGAAGAAATACAAATGGCCAACAAATAAATTAAAAAATGTTCAACAAATGTTTTCAGTGAATAGTGTGTACAGCTTCTGATAATTTGTTTTTTTCTGTTATGTTTGCCAACATGTATTAAAATGCAACTTTTGGGAAAAAAATAAAATAATAAAAAAAAATAAAAAAAATAAAAAAAATAAAAAAGAATACTATTCAGCCTTTAAAAAAAAAAAAAAAAAAAAAAAAAAAAAAATGTTCAACATCATTAGCAGTTAGAAAAATGCAAATCAGGGCTGGGGTTGTGGCTCAGTGGCAGAGCGCTTGCCTTGCACATGTGAGGCACTGGGTTCAATCCTCAGCATCACATAAAAATAAATAAACCAAATAATGATATTGCATCCATCTATAACTAAAAATAAAAAATAAAAAAAATGCAAATCAAAACTACACTGAGATTTTATCTTACACCAGTCAGAATGACAGTCATCAAGAATACATATAATAAGTGCTGAAGAGGATGTGGAGAAAAGGAATGTTTTTACACTGTTAGTGGCATCATAAATTTGTACAACCACTACGGAAATCAGTTTGGGAGTGCCTCAAAAAGTAGACATGGAACCACCATATGACCCAGCTATACCACTCCTTGGTATTTATCCTAAAGAATTAAAGTCATCATGCTATAGGGATACATATGATACATATATGTATTCATGTATGCCCATGTATATTGTGAATTGTGCTACTATATATATGTAGCTACTATATTGTGTATAGTATGTATATTGTGTATAATATACACAATATTTTGCTCTAACTGGGCGGCTACTATAGTAGCACAATTCACAATAGCCAAACTATGGAACTAGCTTAGGTGTCCATCAATGGATGAATGGATCATGAAAATGCAGTATATATACATAATGAGATTTTATTCAGTCATAAAGAAAAATGAAATGTCATTTGCAGGAAAATGGATGAAACTAGAAACCACCATGTTAAGTGAAATAAGTCAAACTCGAAACATTAAGGGATGTATGTTTTTGCCCATATGTGGAAGCTAGAGAGGAAAAGGAAAATAAAGGTGGGGTGGATCTCTTGGGAGATCAGTAGAGGAAAGGATGGGAGGCAGGGGGGGAGGGGAAAGTTGGGGAGTGATATTAGCCGAATTTTCTTGTTATGTGCATGTACAAAAATGTAATCATAAGTCCTGTCATTATGTACAACTATAATGCAGTAATTTAAAAAATGGGGAAAAAAGTGAAAGCCCAAAACAAAAAAACCCCACCTTGCTTCATGTGGAGTATAATTAGCTCATAGGCTCCAGCTATTGGCTCTTTCAGGATCTGCCTTATCGTTCAACTTGACATTACACTTTTTTTCCAGGTGACCCATAGCCAATGGTACAGTAACCTAGTCATTTCTGCCCAATATAGGGCACCTGCCATTGGCATTCTTTGCCTTGGAGCTCCCCATTGGTCTTGCAGACTTCATGGGTCTACTTTATGGTCTGGAGTATCTTCCTGAGCAAGCCTCCTGCCCCTTTTCTTTTCCCATAGGTGTTATTCCTCAACAGATCTTTTACATTCTAAATTCTTGGGATCTGTTTGCCCAAAACCCAGTCTGCAGCAGTTGGTGACACTAGTGTTTCAAGAAGGCAGACCATTAAGATAGAATTGGAGGTGATTTACTCACCACTCCAACCTGGTTGGTGGTGCAGATAGACCCTGGCACTAGGTGGCAATCTAAATGATAATATATACTCTGTACTTTCCTGCTAACAAACTGGAATGGTGTGCTGGGAATTGAAATTCATTGGTCCAAGTATGATTAATCAGGAGTTTGAAATTCTGAAATTCAAACAGAAGAAACAGAGGAAATGACAAATGTGGAGATAATTGAATCGGAATGTTATTACTAAATTACATTTATACCCTGAAGATGGAAAATCAATAGTTGAGATCAATTCCCAAACAATGGAAAACTGAGTAATAGAGTGAGTCTGTTTGGTAACTTAAAATGAGTTTATTGACAGGAGGGCACTCTCTTAGGTTATGTAGTTTATAAGGCTACAGTTCTACAAGGGTGACTGTACTTATTTTCTTAGAGGGCTTTTAAGGCTCTTGCTTTATGTTGCCATGACCCCTTCTGATTGATGTCTTCTCTCTTTTTTTTTTTTTGTTACTGGAGATTGAACTCAGGGGCACTCGACCACTGAGCCATATCCCCAGCCCTATTTTGTGTTTTATGTAGAGACAGGGTCTCACTGACTTGCTTAGCGCCTCGCCATTGCTGAGGCTGGCTTTGAACTCGCGATTCTGTCTCAGCCTCCCTAAGTGCTGGGATTACAGGCTTGCGCCACCGTGCCCGGCTTGATGTCTTCTCTTGCCCATGAGTGATGTGGGTCACACTTAAGCCAAATGAGGGACAGATATTCTGTGTACAAATAAGGTTGCTATGTTCAGTCCATGCATGGCTGCCACCCAAGGGTGCCTCATTACCCTCTCTGCTGGTGGTAGTGTGTGGAAGGTAGCATCACAGTCAATGTTAAAAGAGATCCACACATTCTAGGAAGGTAGTGAATTATGTCCTCAAAGTCTAAGAGAAGACATGGTTGAAAGGTGTTCTATGTTAAAAAAAAACAAAAACAAAAAAACCCCACCAAATTGTAAATTCAAATGGCCCAAGACCAAATTATTGTTGACAGTCCATTCTGGCTAAGACCTACATTTGTGGTTGTCATAAACAAAGCACAGGAACATCATTGGGAGAGTCACTGGAAGCTAGGATTCATGGAAACTGCAAATGATTATGCAGGATCATAATTATTTAACAAGCATTAAATGATGTGAGACAACTGCAGCTAGAGGCAAGAAGATCTTTATTGTTTCAATGCAAACAGATTTTGAAGAACCATGGCATTATGATTAATAACAGTGTTGCTACATTTTCCTTATGATGGGAGATACCAAATTAAGAAATAATGGGGGGCTGAGGCTGTAGCTCAGTGGAAAAGTGCTTGCCCAGCACATGTGAGGTACTGGGTTTGATCCTCAGCACCACATAAAAATAAATAAATAAAGATGTTATGTCAATCTACAACTAAAAAAAAATATTTAAAAGAAAAAGAAAGAATGGTACATTTGAGAATAAACAACATTAGCCAGGTGCAGTGGTGCATGCCTGCAATCCCAATGGCTTGAGAGGCTGAGGTAGGAGGATCTTGAGTTCAAAGCCAGCCTCAGCAAAAGCAAAGTGCTAATAAGCAACTCAGTAAGACCCTGTCTCTAAATAAAATACAAAAAATAGGGTTGAGGATGTGGTTCAGTGGTCAAGCACTCCTGAGTTCAATCCCGGGTACCCAAAACAAAACAAAACATTGAAAGACCATCGCTGGAGCTAAATACAGAGATGGTTCATGAACATACAAAGAATCTTCACATGCACTGATTGGACAGAAAAAGAATATGTAATTGTCTCTTCTTTACTCATTATTCTAAATCTTCATTGATAAATCACTATATTACACGTGGGCCATGAATTTTGTAATACATTTTAAGTCAAATTATTTACACAGGGCTACACCAGAAAAAAAAAATTAAGCAACACACAACTCAGGACTGGGCCTTGATGGAGATGGTTAATAGAACACAGCAAAGGAGATGAGTACACATGCACTGATACATATAAATAAAAGCAAGAATGGATGAGCAGAAGGCTGAGGAAAGTCTTGGCCAATAAAAAGTTGCAATTACTTGATAAATTCTCAAATGTTCTAATTTTCAAGCCTGGAATCCATTTGCAAAGGACTTGGCCAGGTCCTCAGGGGAAAGGTCATTGCAACCCCATAGTAAGTAAAACAGTGATGATAATACTATCCTTTTCCAAAGATACCTGTAGCCATTGAAGCTGTATATTGAAAAAGATGAATGTCTGGACATTTTTATATGTTAGACATAGGGTCCATGTCAGCATTGATGGCAGATGGAAGCATCATTATGGCTTCCCTGTTAGACTGGGGATGTTTGGGGATTAGACTTCAGATGAAGTCCCCAAGTCTGGCTTATTGTATCCATTGAGTTCACAAACCTTTCTGGTAGTCATTTTTTCAGTCCTCAAATGAATAATAAGGATTAACATATTGGAAGTTGAAGTCATTTCCACATTGGGTCCTTGGCCAGAGAGAAGTAATCATAGTGGACAAGTCCATGGGGAAATCTCAATCTGCCTTGTCTCAAGCCAATAAAAAAAACAACTACTGAATCCTGAGGAGGATGGTGGAGATGCATTCCACCCTCTTTTTGTTGTTTTAAGAGGTAGGGTCTTGCTATGTTGCCCAGGCTTGCCTTGAACTTCTGAGCCCAAGCCATCCTCCTGCCTCAGCCTACTGAGTAGCTGACACTACAGGCACACACAACCATTCCTGGCTTGCTCCATTGTTAAAGACCTAAAGAATGCAGACGTGATGGACCCTTTATATTTGTCAGTTTAACCTCTTTAAAAAGTAGATCTTGAAGAAAGAGTGTGGACTGCCACAAATTTTCCTGAGTAATAGTCTTGATAGTAGTGGCCATGCCAGTATAGAATATATATTGGAGCAGATTCAAATGGCCACAGATATGTGTTATGCAGTAATTTTTTGGACAAAAAAATTCCAAGTGAAGTGTGTTTGGTTTGTTTGCCCACTTATTGATCAGGTTCTTTTTTTTTTTTTTTTTTTTTTTTTTTATGTTTTTTGAGCTCTTTATATATCCTGGTAATTAATGCCCTAAGATGCAGGTGGCAAAGATTTTCTCCCATTCTATAGGCTCTCTCTCTACACCCTTGATTGTTTCCTTTGCTGAGAAGAAGCTTTTTAGTTGGATAGCATCCCATTTATTATTATTGATTTTACTTCTTGCACTTTACGAGTCTTGTTAAGGAAGTCAGTTCCTGATCTGATATGTTGGAGTGTTGGGCCTCCATTTTTTTTCTAGTAGGTGCAGGGTTTCTGGTCTAATACTTAGGTCCTTGATCCACTTTGACTTGAGTTTTGTGCAAGGTGAGAGATAGGAGTTAAATTTCATTCTATTACATATGGGTTTCCAGTTTTCCCAGGACCATTTGTTGAAAAGGCTATCTTATCTCCAATGTATGTTTTTGGAGCCTTTGTCTAGTATGAGGTAACTATTTTTGTGGGTTTGTCTCTGTGTCTTCTATTCTAAAATATGAATGATCAACAAATTTATGAAGAAATGTTCAACATTTCTAGCAATTAGAGAAATGCAAATTAAAACTACACTTACATTTCATCTCACTCCGGTCAGAATAGCAATAATCAAGAATACAGGTAACAATAAATGTTGGCAAGGATGTGGGGAAAAATGTTCACTCATACATTGTTGGTGGGACTGCAAATTGGTATAACCACTCTGGAAAGCAGTATGGAGATTCCTCAAAAAACTAGTAATGGAGCCATCATGTGACCCAGCTATCCCACTGCTTGATATGTATCCAAAGGAGTTAAAATCAGCATACTACGTGATAAAGCTACATCAATGTTTATTGCAGCTCAATTCACAATAGCTAAGCTATGGAACCAACATAGATGCCCTTTAACAGATGAATGGATAAAGAAAATATGGTATATATACACAATGGAATGTTACTCAGCCATAAAGAAGAATGACTTTATGACATATGCCAGTAAATGAATGGATATGGAGACTATCATGCTAAGTGAAATAAACCAGTCCCCAAAAGCCAAAGATGGCTTGTTTTCTCTGATATGTGGAAGCTAACCCACAATAAGGGTGGGGAGAGGGGAAGAATAGAAGTTCAGTAGATCAGACAATTGGAAATGAAGGGAAGGGAGGAGGGATAGGAAAAGGAAAGGTAGTAGAATGAATCTGATATAATTTTCCTATGTACATGTATGAAAACATCACAATGGATCCCACTATCATGTACATTCACAAGAATGGGGTCCTAACTAGAATAAGATATATTTAATACTTGTATAATTACATCAAAATGAATTCTATTGTCATGTATAATTAGAAAGAACCGATAAAGAAATGATCTGACAGAACAAAAATGTTTCTCCTAACCCAATCACAAAAAAAAAAGATGAGAAACTATTCTTCCACATAGAAGGGACAATAGACATAATTTTATTCCAAGATTTTGTTACATTTCTCATGCTTTGTTATAATATAGTCCAAATAGATCTAAAGCATCTAGACATTCCACAAAACATCATATTAATCCAATATTTCAATGACATTCTGCTGATCAAGCAAGATGAAAAAGAGATAGCCAACATACCAGAGACTTTGGCAAAACTTGTTAATCCATGAGAGTCATGGACCTATGACTTAAATATTTTAGGGGATCCAGTGGCATATCTCCAAAGTAAAACAAAATGTTTCATTGTGCATATTGATTAAAGAAGAAGTGCTCATAGTGCCTAATAGGTCTTTGAGTTCCAGAGGCAACACATTCCACATCAAGGAATACTGACTGCTTCAGCCTCTGCAGTGGACAGTTTGGAAGACCATCAGCTCTGAGTAGGGCTTGGAGCCGGTAAGACCTCTGCAACAAGTTGAGCCTGTGGTGGAACAAGTAGCCTTGTCACTTAGGTTATATGGTTTGGTAGAATCTATGGGTACTGGTTTATAAATAAGTTGACTTTTATCATTCTGTAAATACTACACATCATTCTCATCTACTTTTCTACTTTTCTGAAGTTGTGATGCTCTTTATTCCATTCATTACAAGCACCTCTCTAACTTCTCTTCAAATGTTCAAATATCCCTTTTAATAAGTTTCCTCATAAGGTATGAAGATGCTAACGGTTATTCTTTTCTTAACAATAACTATTTTCCCTTACCTGCACCTTCTTTTCTACTCTGAAGTTTTTGAAAAACTAGTTACCCTTGCTGTCTCTGTTTGCTCACGTTCAACTTCCTCTTTTTTCTTTTCTTTCTTTTTTTTTTTTTTATTGGTGCTGAGGATTGGACCTAGGAGTGCTTAACCCCTGAGCCAAATAAATCTCCAGCCCTTTTTTGTATTTTATTTAGAGCCAGTGTCTCCCTGAGTTACTAAGTGCCTTGCTAAGTTCCTGAGGCTGGCTTTTTTTTTTTTTTTTGATGCCAGGGATTGAACTCAGGGACACTCAACCACTGAGCCACATCCCCAGCCCTATTTTGTGTTTTTATGTAGAGACAGGATCTCACTCAGTTGCTTAGCGCCTTGCCTTTGCTGAGACTAGCTTTGAGTTTGCGATCCTTCTGTCTCAGCCTCCCGAATCTCTGGGATTACAGGTGTGCACCACTGCGCCCCACCTCAACTTCCTCTTTCATCTACTATGGTTTTAATGCTCTTTTTTGTCTGACCAAAAGAAATTTCAAAACAAATACTTCATATTCATTCTAATGATACCAGAGATTCTTTTTATCGAGGATTTTTTTGGGGGGTAAATTTGCTGGTGGGAAATTTTTAGGAAACCTAACCTTAAATAAATTCCCAAGATCTTGGGAAAAAATCAATCTATCCTCTGGTTAGGGGTGGGAAGCCCAAGTCTAATAATACAGCTACAGGTAGAATGGGCAAGCATGTGGTGTAGATATTCTTATATTCCTTTCACAGATACACTTCCTATTCTGCACGAATAAGGGGAGTCTTTAAAATTCTCCAAGTCCCTGTAGTAAGGCATGGTGGTGAGGATGGGGCAACAAAGGGAAAAAGGGTTGTGTGAACAGTCTGACCCAGGATATTGACAGATACCACCTTTTCCTCCCACCTCCCTCCTTGCCAAATAATTTCCATTCACTGACACTGACCTCAAGTACATATTGATCTGAGTACTTGACACTAAGGCACATGTGACCAATTGGCTTAACCTTCTGTAAAACTCCATGGGTCTTTCTGTTATTAAGAAAAGTTGCTCTTTTAAATTCAGGCCAACTTTCTATGCTGTCCTTTCTCTATGGCCTCAGGGACTTAGCCTCCTTTCTTTTCTCCTTCCTATTCCTTTAAAAATATAAACTTTATTTTCCCCTTATTATTTAAAGGCAATACCTGTTCACTAGAGGAAAATCAGAAGTTAAAGAGAAGCCAAAGATTAAATTATAACCCTACTTTAGTTTTAATATATATATATTTTTCAATCTTTCTGTGTACTAGTTATATGTGTACATAAGTCTATTGCATTAGTCCATGGTGGGAATTAACACACTATTGTAAATTGACCACAGTTGTTTTATACCTGCATTTGGCTTTTTTTTTTTTTTTTTTTGGCAGTACTAAGGGTAGAACCCATGGTCTCGCACTTGCTACATAAGCACTATACCACTGAGCTACATTCCAAGCTCACAGAAGAATAACTTTGAATTTCTTTTTTTTTTTTTTTTTTTTTGGTACTGGAGATTGAACTCAGGGGTACTTGACCACTGAGCCACATCCCCAGCCCTGTTTTTTTGTGTTTTATGTAGAGACAGGGTCTCACTGAGTTGCTTAGTAATGATGTCCAATTCATTCTACTATCTTCTTACCCCTTACCCCCTCCCCTCCCTTCACTCCCTTCTACCTAATCCAAAGTACCTCTATTTTTCCTTAGCCACCCTCCCTTATTGTGAATTGGCATCTGCATATCAGAGAAAACACTTGGCCTTTCTTTTTTTTAACCATATTGATACTATGATGACAGACATTCTTATATCTAACTCTTTTTTTTCAGTTTCAGTTCCTACAAGTGGAATTCTGGTTCTAATGATATATATATTTTTGATATATTCTGATGTGTTTTCTTTCAGAAGACTTGAAAAATGTTTTACTCTTACATAAAGGTTAAGAGAAAATTCTTTCTAATACTGGTTAATTATCATTAAAAATACTTGTCCCAAGTGGTGTCTTCTTTTCTTCATTAGAGCTCTGACCATGCACTTTATCTTTTGGAGGTTAAATCCCCATGCACAGCTGCAGAGTGGAAGGCAGCTAGTTTTCATTGCATACCCACAGCTTGCAGGCCAATGGGTGAGACTCTGAGAATGTTGAAAAATAAATACGACACCATCCAGTCTACATTATGATTGAGTTTAAGGGGGCTGCAGGCAGGTCATTAGAGAGAGCTTGGTAAATACATCATTATGATTATAGGGAGTTGAGTGTGATAGTGTGAAAGTGTTAGGAGAACACTTATTTGGGGAGTGAGGCCAGCTTCATGTTAAGTCTGAATGAAGACACACCAAGATTAGGAGTTAGCTGGCATAATAGTGGGTTTTCAGACAAGGATATCAATTGCACAAAGATAAGGAAGTACGAACACACAGTGACCCTGCTAGGAATAGCAAATACCTTGGTATGTCTGAAGCGAGGGGTGTAAGTTCAGGGAACTACAGTAGATGTGACTACAAAGCTGCAGGAATTGTGTTATGAAGAGGTTGGCTGTCAGCATTTAGGATTCTTGTGGATGTTAAGAAGAGCTGTAAGATGTTAAATAGCATCATATGATCAGATGCACATTTTAGAAAAGTAACTGGATGCAGTGTGGAGGGTTAATTGGAGGGGCTTCTGACTGGAAGCCGGGAGATTAACTAGGAGCCTCGTGCATTAGTCCTACCAGAGATCAAGACAACTGGAACTCACACAGGTGTGTGGAAGGAGATGAGGGAGAATTTAAAAGATAATACAGTGCATGCCCTTCTGCCATGATGTTCTGCCTCACTGTGGGTCCGGAGCAATGGAGTTGGCCATCTATGGACTGAGACTTCTGAGCCCATAAGCCTCTACTCTTAAAACTTTTCCTCCTCTTAAAAAAACAAAAAGAACAATAGTGGATATTAGTAATAGTATTTGGACTTGTTACATAGGAGAGATGGAATGTTCCAAACTGGTTTATCTGGCTGGATAGTGGCCATTAGCCACAGATCGCCTTTCGTTTCACATTCTACATACCATATAAAAACACACTATATGAAAACATCATGCTGCTTAGTCACGCACTGTAAGAAAGATAACTTCTGTGGAGTGGAGGGAGGTAAGAGAAAGGTTAAGAGAATGCTCAAAGAGAGAGAAAAGTAAAAAGTGAAGATTAATCAGGCTGGAGAAAAAATGGTGAAAAGAAGACATGATAAAAACTAAAGACAAGCAGTCAGTAAGAGTTTGTACAATAAGAGTTTGTAAAGGCAAAAGGAGAGTTTGTTCATAAAACCCTGAAATAACAATTTAAGAGTTAACTCTGAATGTCTAAAGTGGGAACACTGGGATAATTAGTAAATACTGAGTCCTGTGACAAGAAGAGGAGGTAGGGTCTGGAAATATTAGG
Source organism: Xerus rutilus (assembly GCA_028644305.1). Classification (NCBI taxonomy): domain Eukaryota; kingdom Metazoa; phylum Chordata; class Mammalia; order Rodentia; family Sciuridae; genus Xerus; species Xerus rutilus. The sequence goes on along the minus strand of CM053403.1, from coordinate 78,838,058 downwards.
AGAGCCAAGAAGAAACTTTATGTCACAAATAAGGAACCTCAGGCTGAAGCTTAGGTGCATGTGGCCTTTAACGCAGTTACAGCTGGTTCAAGCATGGGCAAATTACCCCCATTAATGCCTACAGGTGTGAAAAAAACCATGGTGTGAGCATTTATGGGCAATATCCTAAAAGACCACAAGGTGGTAATGTAATTTCACAAGTCTGTCTTTGAATCTGTGTTGCTCTCACTATGGTTGCTGCTTCTGTTTGTATTTATGCTTTCGTGTCTCTGTGTTTTAGTCTTTCTAATTTTTCTGCCTTTTTCTGATTTCTGTATCCTCCTTTCAATATGTTTTCCTCCATTTCTTTAATTGTCTTTTAAGAACTATTGCAACTTTCCCATTCTTCATTGGGCGGGGTTTCCTTTTGTCATTAATTAAACAAAGTTTATCATAGAAAAACTGAAATCTATATGAAAATGCACAGAACAGGATATAATGAATCCCTTTGTGCCCCAATCCAGCTTCAGAGTTATCAATTCATGATCCTCTTATTGTACCTGTATCTACCCTCCTACCTTCTTCCTGGACTCTATTATTTGGAAACAAGTTCCAGTTCTGTTACAAGTTCATCTGTAAACATATCTGTACACCTTTCTCACTCATGAGGACTCTTAAACATAACCACAAGTCCAGTATTACTCTTTAAAAACTTGGTAGTACCTTATTATTACAAAATCCAGTTAACATTCAAATTTCCAATGGCCCTTTAGTGTCAATTAAAAATTATGTTCTAATTTTCTCTTTGAAATCAAGTAAATTTCACTTACTGTGATTGATTGACTCTTCTCTTAATAGTTTTTATTCTACATGTTCCTGCTTTCTCTCTCTTCTTTTCAATTTGCAATTTATTTGTTGAGAGAACTAATTATTTTCTATAATTTCCCAGTCTGGATTTTTCTGATTTCTATCATCTCTCAAAATGGATCATATTTCTTAATTTTCTAAAATTTTTAAATATTTTAAGATGACTAACCACCCACTGTCTTTGTTTCTGTTTTTGGGCTTCTCCAATCTCAAGTGAACTATCAATGTGGGTCAGATCATCATTTTTTCTGCGTAAGTTTTATTTTCCCTGTTTCAAATGTCTACCATGCTTTGAACTCTAAGCAGTGTTTTTTGTTGTTGTTTTGGTCTCCCCCTGCACTGAAATCCATTTACCATCTCCTCTCCTTTATCTTAAGTTGACTTCTCCACTGGTCCCTGCATTCTGGTCTCACTTCCTGAAATACTTCCTTTCTTAATTCCTAGCAAGGGCCATCACATGATGCTGGGCTAGTTACACCTGCACAGACGGGCCAGCTCAAGGGGCGGGGCGCTCTCCCTGCCAGGCCTGGTGCCTCACACAGGGTCCGTTGGCTGGTGGGAGCCCTACTCCTCCTCTATGTTTCAACAACTTGAATTCGGTTCCCTGCTCCATGTTCTGGTGTTCTTTCTACAGATTCTAATAATTGCTTAGTTTCCAAATGCAAATAAGTGGCCTTTCTTTTTTGCTTAGCTTCTTGGTCTCTTGCCACTGACCTTCCCTTCCTCCATCCACTCTCCTGGCCTCTGTCACTGTCATGTCAAGCTTCCAGCTTTTCCTGCTCCATGACCTCTTCTAACACATGCTTTAGTACATTTTCTGTATGGCTGTCTTGACTCTCCATCACATTCAAGGCTTGGATGTTATGCCTCTGGGGACCCTTTGTTCAATCCTCTCAATAGAGTTAGCTATCCCATCTTGCATGCTGAACCACCACTGTACTCTTAACTCTATAATAGTTTTTAATGTGTTTTTCTTGGACTTGAAGCCCAAGATTGGTGTGGGGCAGAAATGTTGTCTAATGCAATCATGTCATCCAGCTGCCTTTGGGACCCAGCACAGGGCTTTGTTTATGGTGAAGGAGAAGCCAGCCATTGGTGAGTATGACCCGTGCTCTGGAGCCAGACAGACCAGAGTCTGGCTTCTGGTCTTGCCATTTGGTAGCTTTGGGTACGTTGCACTCCCAGTGCTTCAGTCTCCTCAGGTTTAAGTGGACATTGGTAACTGAGCATATTTCACAGACTTGTAGTAAATATTGTTGATAATGATGCACATACATTGCTTCTGACAGTTCATGGTAACCAGAAAGGCTCAGTCATGCTAACTCTACCAGAGGCTGATAAAATGAATGCAATTGATATGACCCATATTCTTATGATTTTCCCAGTTAAATGATTGTACTGTAAGCAAGTGGCCCCCAAGGGAAAAACAAAAGCTCATTCACTACTGTTTTGGAGAATGTGAAGGGAACAATTCCATAAAGTGTAATCAAGGGAAACTGGAAGTACTTCAATGGGGCACATGCTGTTTTATGTCTCCATCTGGGTCCAACCTGTACCCTTTAGTGGGAAGCAAAGTCTCAGTGGCACTTTATTTAAGGCATCATCAGGCCTGTTATGAGCAGAGGAAGAGTTTGTTTTGGAGGAATAGTGGAGGTAGAGGATCTGAGGGAACCATTAATGAGCCCAGCTGCCATTTCAGATGCAAGAAGGAGCAGGTTCACAGCATGTGTCTCTCAGGGAGGGAAGAGAAAATGTCAAGGATTGTACTGGGAAGGTGCTGGAACATTTTGTGTGAATGTGGATATTTGGATGAAATGCCTCTCAGGCCCCAAGATAGCACCACAGACTCTAAATAGACAAGGGAGAAAGGAGACAGAAGAGCAGGATGCTTCTCTAGAACTACCAAGACTGAGTGCAACTCAAACAGGGCAAGGGTCCCGGCATAAAAATGTTAGCTAACATCCTTTTCTCAGAACAGCATCACAGAACAACTGTGACTGATTCACTCTGGATTTCAGGTTTCATTATGTGGCTGCTGTTGCTCCCACAGGATTAAAAAGAAAAAAAAAAAGGTTGGGTTAGTGAATTCCCTTTTACTACATTTAGGAGGTCTGATCCACTGGTACTAGGGCAAAAGAGAATTCCTATGGATGCTCTAAATATTACTCAGAAATGTTCCATTAGTATGGAGAGTATCAGGGTGTGAGTTCTCTTAGGTTGATTAGCAGCTGATTTATGCCTTCACGTGGGGCAAACGTCAGTCAGCCTCTCCCCCAGACCTTAGATACCCACTATTAATCACTGGTGTTGATGTCACCCACTGGTGTTCAGCCTGGAAGGATCTGCAAAAGGTTAATCTTTCATAGTTTCTTGGGATTTGTAGGGCAGCCTGAAAACCTAGTTTTAATTTTGATAAATGAATTTAGCAAGTACTTAATCCCTGAAAAGGTCCAAGATTTACAAGTCAGTCAAGAGATGAAGTTAGAAATTTATTATACACGTGGGATGATCCAATCACAAAAATACCCTTAAGCCCTTTGATGAGCCGAAGGATAGTAATCAAACACCATATGCAGAAAGAAATGTATGATTAGTATTTGCCCCTTGTCTCTGCAGACACGTCTTCTGCCTTCCCTTCATCAGGAGACCTTTTTTGGCAAACCCCACTCTGCGCTTGTCACTCCTGTTTTGACCTCTTCCTGCTCTTAGTATACTGCTTAAAATAACAGAGGATCCATGGGAAAAGATTTGCTCAATCTCACTGTCAGGCATGTTTGTTCTTCTCCTGAATAACTTATCCTTGAACATAATGACTTTGTAATTGACCAAATTTCTTGCATCCCTTTGATTTCAAAGACATTTAAGAATGATGTTTTATGCTCACCAAAAACAACAGAAGAAGTGGTTTGGAGCTTGGTGTGCTCTATTTTATTCTCTTTTACATTTGGATTTCTGCTCTGCCTTAACTATATTATAAAAAGTCACATGTGTATATTTGTGGCAGGCTGGAAGAGAAGGACCAGGTTACTTGTTTTCTGATCACAAGCTTTATTTCTAGGCATACAATAGATATTCAGTAATGTTTTTCAAATTAAAAAATTTCTGGAAACATGCCAGAGCATTGGATGGGTGGTGTCTAGAGTCATTTTATCACACTCTCTCCTTTCAGCCCACAAGTAGATTGACCCATTTTTCTTTCTCTTTCTTACTGCCCCCTGGAGGCATCATTCTAAATCGCACATTTGAACATTTGATTCTAACATTTGTCGTTGTTCTTAAGAACCTTCAATCCTTCCATGGTTTCTAACTGTAGCTAGGATAAAGGCCACATGCCATATGTGGCTTACAGAGTCCTATGTGATGGCCTTTATTTCTCTAGCTTTCTCCCACTCAATGCCACCTGTCATTCTATACATCGGGCATTTAAAATAATTTGTGGCTTCTGGCTGTAATTAAGGTTCCTAGTCAGTTGAATTTGTGTCATCAAAAGGGAGACTATTAAAAGAGGGCCTGACCTAATTGAAGGCTTTACATGAAGTGAGAAAATCTGAAGCATGAGAGAGACGCTCCTGTTGGCCTTGAAGAAACAAGTTGCACCTTGTAATAGGGCCATGTAGCCAGGCCTAAGGGCAGCCTCTAGGAGTTGAGGACAACCCTCAGCCAGCACCCAGTTTGTATACTGTAGCTTAGTCCTGCAATCTCAAGGAACTGAATTCTGCCAACAACCCGAAAGAGCTTGGATGAAAACTCTGAGTCACAGGTGAGATCAGAGCCCTGGCCAACACCTGTGGTAAGCCTGGTGAAACCCTGAACAGAGGATCTAGTTAGTCTATTCCTGGGCTTCTGACCCATGGAAATTCTGGAAAAATAAATTGTTTTGTTTTAAGCTGCTAAGTTTTTTGTGATTTGATATGCAGTAATAGAAAACCAACACAGAGGACAGAGGACAGAATTGAAGTGTTCTGTGAATAAAGAGCAAGGATTGAAGAAAGGAGGGAGAGAAGGAAAATGAAAGAGAAGAAAAAGGAAGGAAGATAGGTAGGGAAGGATGATGGAAGGAAGGAAGAAGAGAAAGCGAGAGAGGGAAAAGGGACTTTTGGTCCTAATTTCTACTCCTTTGTTTTGTTTCATTGGACAGAGAAATAATTTATCATTTGTACATCTTTGAGAGAATAATAAGAAAGTCTCCATAAAATCCTGTGTGGTTTTTAAGGTTCTACATCATACTTTATGGGAGGTTTAGCAAATTTACTACAGAATAGCATAAGTGTAGCACCTTTTATTGGCTTATTTCTTTTTTTTATAGAGCACAGAAAATTTATTCTTAATTTTTTAAAATTTATTTATTCTACTTAGGTATACATGATATCAGAATGCATTTTGATTCATTGTACACAGATGGAGCACAAATTTTTGTTTCTCTGGTTGTATGTGATGTAGAATCACATCATATATGCAGTCATACATGAAGCTAGGGCTATGATGTCCATCTCATTCCACCATCTTTACTGTCCCCATGCCACTCACCCTCTTCCCTCCCCTTTGAACAAATTTCTTCCATTCTTCCTGTGTCCTTTCCTTCATTATGGATCAGCATCCACTTATCAGAGAGAACATTTGGCCTTTGGTTTTTTGGGATTGGTTTACTTCGCTTAGCATGATATTCTCTAGCTCCATCCATTTACCTGCAAATGCCATAATTTTATTCTCTTTTATTGCTGAGTAATATTCCATTGTCTAAATATACCACAGTTTCTTTATTCATTCATCTATCGAAGGGCATATAGGTTGGTTCCACAGTTTAGCTATTGTGAATTGAGCTGCTATCAACATTGAAGTGGCTGTGTCACTGCAGTTTGCTGTTTTAAAGTCCTTTGGGTATAGACTGAGGAGTGGGATAGCTGGGTCCAATGGTGGTTCCATTCCAAGTTTTCTAAGGAATCTCTATACTGCTTTCCAGATTGGTTGTACCAATTTGAAGTCTCACCAGCAATGTATGAGCATGCCTTTTCCCTCACATCCTCGCCAACACTTATTGTTGTTTGTACTCTTGATAATTGCCATTCTGACTGGTGTGAGATGAAATCTTAGTTTTGATTTGCATTTCTGTAATTGCTAGAGATGTTGAACATTTTTTCCTATGTCTGTTGATCAATTGTATATCTTCTTCTGAGAAGTGTCTGTTTATCTCCTTAGCCCATTTATTGATTGGGTTGTTTGTTACTTTGGTGTTAAGTTTTCTGAGTTCTTTATATATCCTGTAGATTAGTACTCTATCAGATGTGCATGTGGCAAAAATTTGTTCCCAGCATGTCGGCTCTCTGTTCACTTCAGTGATTGTTTCTTTTGCTGAGAAGAAGCTTTTTAGTTTGAATCCATCCCATTTATTGATTCTTGATTTTACTTCTTGTAATATAGGAGTCTTGTTAAGGAAGTAAGGTCCTAATTTGACATGATGAAGATTTGGCCTACATCTTCTTCTGTTAAGCGTAGGATCTCTGGTCTAATTTCTAGGTCTTTGATCCACTTTGAGTTGAATTTTGTGCATGGTGAGAGAGAGGGATTTAGTTTTATTTTGCTGCATATGGTTTTCCAGTTTTGCCAGCACCATTTGTTGAAGAGGCTATCTTTACTTCAATGTGTGTGTTTGGCACCTTTGTCTAGTATAAGATAACTGTATTTAAGTGGATTTGTCTCTGTGTCTTCTATTCTGTGCCATTGGTCTACATGTCTATTTTGGTGCCAGTACCATGCTGATTTTGTTACTATAGCTTCGTAGTATAGTTTAAGGTCTGGTATTGTGATGCCTCCTGCTTCACTCTTCTTGATAAGGATTGCTTTGGCTCTTCTGGGTCTCTTATTCTTCCAAATTAATTTCATGATTGCCTTTTCTATTTCTTTAAGGAATGACATTGGGATTTTAATTGGAATCACATTGAATCTATGTAGCACTTGGGGTAGTATGGCCATTTTGACAATATTGATTCTGCCTATCCAAGAACATGGGAGATTTTTTTATCTTCTAAGGTCTTGTTCAATTTCTTTCTTTAGTGTCCTGTAGTTTGCATTGTAGAGGTCTTTCACCTCTTTTGTTGAATTGATTCCCAAGTTTTTTTTTTTTTTTTTGAGGCTATTGTGAATGAGGTATTTTTCCTAATTTCTCTTTCAAAGAATTCATCATTGATGTATAGAAATGCAATTGATTAATGGGTATTGATTTTATATCCTGCTCCTTTGCTGAATTCATTTATTAATTCTAGAAGTTTTCTGGTGGAATTTTTTGGATCTTCTAATTATAGAGTCATGTCGTCAGCAAATAATGATAGTTTGAGTTCTTCTTTTCCTATTTGTATGCCTTTAATTGCTCTGGCTAGTGTTTCAAGGACTATGTTGAATAGCAGTGGTGAAAGAGGGTATCCTTGTCTTGTTCCTGTTTTATAGAGGGAATGCTTCCAATTTTTGTCCATTTATGATGATGTTGGCCTTGGGTTTAGCATAGATAGCTTCTACAAAGTTGAGATATGTTCCTACTATGCCTAGTTTTTCTAGTGTTTTGAAAGGGTGCTGTATTTTGTCAAATGCTTTCTCTGCATCAATTGATAAAATCATGATTCTTATCTTTAAGTATATTGACGTGATGGATTACATTAATTGATTTCTGTATGTTGAACCAACCTTGCATTCCTGGAATGAACCCTACTTGATCATGGTGCACTATATTTTTAATATGTTTTTGTATGCGATTTACCAAAATTTTATTGAGAATTTTTGCATCTATGTTTATCAGGGATATTGGTCTGAAATTTTCTTTCTTTGATGTGTCTCTGTCGGTTTTGGTATCAGAGTGATGCTCACCTCATAGAATGAGTTTGGAAGGGTGCCCTCCTTTTCTATTTCATGAAATAGTTTGAGGAGTGTTGGTATTAATTCTTCCTTGTAGGTCTTATAGAACTCAGCTGAAAATATGAGGTCCTGGGCTTTTCTTGGTTGGGAGGCTTTTGATAGCATCTTTTATTTCCTTGCTTGAAGTTGATCCGTTTAAGTTGTGTATGACCGCCTGGTTCAGTTTGGGTAGGTCATATGCCTCTAGAAACTTGTCAGTGTCTTCAGGGTTTTCTATCTTACTGGAGTATAAATTTTCAAAACAGTTTCTAATTATCCTTTGTATTTCAGTAATGTGTGTTGTGATATTTCCTTTTTCATCATGAATTTTAGTAATTCAGGTTTTCTCTCTCCTTTTTTTTTTGTTAGGGTGGCTAAGAGTTTGTCAATTTTTTTTTTCAAAGAACCAGCTTTTTGTTTTTTCAATTTTTTGAATTGTTTCTTTTGTTCCAATTTCATTGATTTCAGCCCTTATTTTAATTATTTCCTATCTTCTACTTCTTTTGGTGTTGGTTCATACCTCTTTTTCTAGGGCTTTGAAATGTAGTATCAAGTCATTTATTTGTTGATTTTTTTCTTCTTTTAATGAATGAGCTTAATGCAATGAACTTTCCTCTTAGCACTGCCTTTATGATGTCCCAGAGATTTTGATATGTTGTATCAGAGTTTCCATTTACCTCTAAGAAATTTTTATTTCTTCCTTGATGTCTTCTGTTATCCATGCATCATTCAATAACATATTAATTTAGTTTACAGGTTTTGGAGTAGTTCCTATTTTTTAATCTATCATTGAATTCTAATTTTATTCCATTGTGGTCAGATAAGATGCAGGGTAGTATCTCTATTTTTTTGTATTTTCTAGGACTTGCTATGTGACATAATATATGATCTATTTTGGAGAAGGATCCATGTGCTGCTGAGAAAAAAGTATATTCACTCATTGAAGGATGAAATACTCTATATATGTCTGTTAAGTCTAAATTATTGATTGTTTGATTGAGTTCTATGGTTTCTTTGTGTAGTTTTTGTTTGAAAGATACCAGTTGTTGTGAGAGAGCTGTGTTAAAGTCAACAAGTATTATTGTGTTATGATCTATTTGATTCTTGTAGTTGAGAAGGGTTTGTTTCATATACATAGATGCCCCATTGTTTGGGGCTTAGATATTTATTAGTGTTATGTCTTGTTGATGTATGATTCCCTTAAGAAGTATGAAATGTCCTTCTTTATTCTTTTTCACTAACTCTGATTTGAAGTTCACTTTATCTGATATGAGGATGGAAACTCCTCCTTGTTTATGTGGTCCATGTGAGTGATACATTTCTTCCCACCCTTTCACTTTCAGTCTATGGATGTCTTTTCCAGTGAGATGAGCCTCCCGAATGTAGCATGTTGTTGAGTCTTTTTTTTTTAATCCAGTCTGTCATGTCTATGTCTTTTAGTTTTAGTTGATGAGTTTAGGCCATTAACATTCAGGGTTATTAATGGAATATTTTACCGAGAATGCTGTGTTGTGCAGGCTTTCTTGCTGTAAATTATTTTAACTTTTGTTTATCATGGAAGGTTTTTATTTCATCATCAAATCTGAAGTTCAATTTTGCTGGATATAAGATTTTTGGTTGGCATCCATTTTCTTTCAGAGCTTCGTATATGTTGTTCCATAATCTCCTGGCTTTTAGGGTCTGGGTTGAAAAATCTGCTGAGATCCGAATTGGTTTCCCCCTATATGTAATCTGATTCCTCTCTCTTGTAGCCTTTAAAATTCTATCCTTATTCAGTATGCTGGGCATTTTCATTATAATATGCCTTGGTGTGGATGTGTTATAATTTTGTACATTTGGTGTCCTGTAAGCCTCTTGTATTGGATTTTCCAATTCATTTTCATGTTTGAGAAATTTTCTGATATTATTTCATTGAAGAGATTGTGCATTCCTTTGGTTTGAAACTCTGTGCTGCCTTCTATCCTGATAAATCTTAGATTTGGTGTTTTGATGCTATCCCATAATTCTTGTATGTTCTGATCATGGTTTCTTTACCATCTTCACTGTATGGTCAAGTTTATTTTCAAGATCGTATATTTTGTCTTCATTATCCAAGGTTCTGTCTTCACAGTGATCTAGTCTGCTGGTGATGCTTTCTATCGAGTTTTTTATTTGGTTTATTGTTTCTTTCATTTCAAGAATTTCTGACTTTTTCCCATAATCTCTACCTCTTTCTTAATCTTTTGCTACCTGTATTTGCTCTCTTATGTCTTCATTGGTGTGATCAATGGTTGCCTTTATTTGCTCTCTTATTTCTTTACTAGAGTGATCAATTTTTGCCTATATTTGCTCACTTAAGTCATTCTTTAATTCGCAGATCGTTTTAATTATGTACATTCTGAATTCTTTCTCTGACATTTCATCAACTGTGCTGTCAATGGATTCTATTATTGTAGTATCTTGGTTTATCTGGGGCACTTTCTTCCCTTGTTTTTTTTTTTATGTTGATTATGTATCTTCCTTTCTTGCAATGCTGATCTGAGGTATTGCAGTTTCTATCCTATAATCTTGTAGTGACACTATAGATTACCTCTATCTCACCTTGGAGTTCACTTCCAGTCCCCAGCAAATGTCCCCAGATGGCACTACTGCCACTAAAGATGGTGGCAGTGGTAGTGGAGGTAACTCAAGATGGCAGTGGGAGTGGCCCAAGATGGATGCAAACACTTTCAGAGATGGGGCTAAAAGGGCGGGACTTACGGGGCTGGGCTTGTGGCGCAGTGGTAGCGTGCTCGCCTAGCATGCGTGAGGCACTGTGTTCGATCCTCAGCACCACATAAAAATAAAATAAAGATATTCTGTCCACCTATAACTAAAAAAATAAATAAATATTAAAAAAAAAAAAAGGCGGGACTTACAATGGCTTTGGCTCATTGATCAGAGATGCAGTGCTTTGGCAGGCTGCTGCCTCCAGGCCCTGTCTGTTACCCCAAGGTAGAGGCTAATACATGGGAAGAACTATGGGGATGGATGCAGTGTACAAGATGGATACAGGAAGGGAGCAACAGCATGGATCCCCACTATATTTAGGGGCAGTCCTGGGCCTGGGCTCTCATACAGACCTGTGGGGGCAGTCCCAGGCCTGATCTTGGCCTGAACTGGCTCAAGGATTCCAGGTTTTAGGTCTAGCCCTGGAACTGGGCTCCTGCGGATGGGCAGGGGCTCTGGTGCTGAACTGGGGGCAGACCTGAGCCTCAGATGCTGGGGTCCCAGAAGCAGTCCTTCACCTGGGTCTGGGTTCCCCTGTGGGTCAGTGGATTTTTGGATAGTAATCTTAGTCCTGATCTTGGCTAGGCTCCTGCAGAGGTCTCTGAAGGTGGTCCTGGGCCTTGGCCTGTGCTCCTGATGGTCCCCAGGGGCTCTGGCATGGAACTGGGGGCAGTCCTGGGCCTCACTTAGGCCAGTTCTCCCACAGGGGGTCCCTGTAGGCAATCCTTCACCTGGGTTTGGGTTCCCCTGTGATTGTTTATTACCAGTCCAGGGTCTGCCCTTGTCTGGGCTTTCCTGGTGGTGGTAACTGAAGGTGGTCCTGGGCCTTGGCCTCTGTTCCCACTGGTCAGCAGGGACTCTGGCATGCACTGAAGGTGGTCCGGGGCCTCACTTAGGCCAGAAAATTTATTCTGTTAAAACTCAAAATCATTATTACGGGCAAGCTGGCATTCATTTTAGTAATTAACCACCATTTCAGATCTTTTGAAGTAGAAAGCACCTAAAGAACAAATAGTTTCTTAACAGCGTTCAGATATTTCAATATCTTAAATGGCTTAAAACAGCTTCATATAAATCAAACTGATCATGCAATGGGAAAATGTGGGCCAAAAATTTAGGGCACAAGCAATAAGAGCCCGCTTATTTCTTTTAAATTTGAGGAGCTCTAAAAGATTAAGGTTTCTAAAAAATTAGGTTATTTCTTTCCACTCTGATAAACTTCACATTTTTACTTCTGTGTTGGGCTTTTTGACATCATTCTGTACTTGCCTTAAAATTTTTGTTTTAATGAGTAAGTTACATCATATATAAAATAGTATGCATATTTCTAGTTTATAGATATTAATAAAATAAACATTTAGATACAGATCAACAATTATAATAAATTGATCACTATCACAACTCCTACATCTCCCTATATGCTCATTCCAAATTGCATCCTCAAATTTACTCCATAATTTTTGTGTTAATAATGTCTTAAATTTTATATTTCTGTATATCACTAAATAATATATTACTCAATATTATCTGTTATGAACATTTATAGTAATGTTTTCACTATATATATTTTATTAGTGCATTATAATTTTACATAACAGTGGAATTTATTGTGATATATCTGTATATGCACATGGCATACCTTGTTCTATCTTATGCTCTCTATTTTTCTGTGCCTTGCTTTATTGTTGGCTCAACATTACATTTCTTGAAGTATATGGGGTCATAGTTCATATATTCCAGTTGTATTCAATCACCATCATGTGGCATAATCTTTCGATCAATGACAGCTTGCACATATGACTGTGTTCCCATAAGATTATAACAGAGCTGAAGGATTCCTTTTGCCTACTGACACTGTAGCTATCATACCATTCTACCTACACGTTTGTGGGAGCCTGGTGTAAACAAACCTACTGCACTGCCAATTGTGTAGAAGTGTAGCATGTATAATTATGTATAGTACATATTACTTGGAAGTAAATGACTGTTCATGGTTTATCTATTTGCAATGATATTCTTTTAAACATTATTTTAGAGTGTACTTCTATTTATAAAAAATTTAGAAACATGCCGGGCATAGTGGTACACATCTAATCCCAGCAACTCTGGAAGCTGAGGCAGGGGATCCTAAGTTTGAAGTCAGCCTCAGCAACTTAGTGAGATCCTGTCTCCAAATAAATCATGCAAAGGACTAGGGATGTAGCTCAGGAGTAAAATGCCCCTGGTTTCAATACACAGTACCGAAAAAAAAAATTAGAAAACAGTATTTCATGTTTTGTGTGCAGCTGCCTCATAATCTCATGTTTACTGTGTCTCTTGATTATATCGTATGTTGCGATTGATTTAACCGCATGTTATTTTGTTTCTCATGACCCTATGACCCTATGGAGCAATGTGTGTATGTCACACACACACACACACTGAATGTGTATGTATACACCTACATAATCTAGACTAGGTATATAGTAGGCTCTATACCATCTGGGGTTCTGTAAATATTCTCTAGGGAGTTTGCACAATGACAAAATTGCCTAAATACATAGTTCTCAGAACACATCCTCTTTGTTAGGTGATGCATGACTGTATATAAATAAATGACAATTTTATCTGTTCTACTGTAGTAGACATTGTTATTGTTTTTGATTTTCTTTTCTTTTTTTTTCTTTTTGGCATCAGGGATTGAACTCAGGGGCACTTGGCCACTTGAGCCACATCGCCAGCCCTTTTTTGTATTTTATTTAGAGACAGAATCTCACTGAGTTGCTTAGGCCTTGCTTTTGCTGAGGCTGGCTCTGAACTCGCCATCCTCCTGCCTCAGCCTCCTGAGCCACTGGGATTACAGGTGTGCACCACTGCATCTGGCTGATTTGACTTTTTTTATATTTTTATTATTTCAAACAAATATGCTATGAAATTCATGTGAACATGTCACAAATAAGAGTTTTTCTAAGCCAGGCAGAGTAGTGTGCACCTGTAATAAAAGATACTCTGGAGGCTGAGGCAGAAGGATCTGAAATTTGAGGCTAGCCAGGGCAACTTAGTAAGACTCTATGTCAAAATAAGAGTTAAAAAGGAATAGGGATGTACAACATCCCTGGGTTCAATCCCAGTACCACACTGACACACACACACACACACACACACAAAAGAAAGTAAGAGAAAGAAAAAAAAAGTTTTTCTAGCATGTACATTTAGAGATGGGTTTGCTTGGTCACAAAGCACATGCATGATTCATTTCATTAGATAATGTCATGTTGTTTTCAAAGTTGTTGCACCAAATCTATAATTAATATTATATTACATCACTGTTACATATCTATGTCTCTATCCATTTATTAATGTACATGTGATTTTTAAAAATTAGCTATTAATGTTCCATACATAATGTTCCTTATTGGACTGAGATTGAAGTTAAATTGAATATGTAGAGCAAGTTGGAGATGATTGATATTGTTCTGATAAACATATATTCATATGATCCATGAACATGGTATGTCTCATTTATTTTTAGTCATCTTTTATGCCTTCCAATAAGGTATTATGTTTTTCTCAATAGAGATCTTGCAAAGCTTTTATTAAATTAATTCTATTATTTTTTAAAACTGGTGTTTAATTAATTTAAAAATATATTTAATTGTAGATGGACAGGATATCTTTATTTTATTTTATTTTTTAATGTGGTGCTGAGAGTTGAACCCAGGGCCTCACATGTACCAGGCAGGTGCTCTACCACTAAGCTACAACCTTAGCCCCTAAACTTGTATTTTTAAAAAATTACATATTCTGAAGTATGTAAAAATAAAATTGATTTTTTTTTATATTTATCTTAACACTAGTAATTTTTTGTGTGTGGGTGTGTTGTGCTGAAATCAAATCCAGGGCCTTGTGCATGCTGGGCTAGCTCTCTATCACTGAGCTACATCCCCAGATCAATGCTAACAATGTTAAATCCAATTACCTTGTTAAAAATATTTTCATAATTCTAGTACTTTTTCTTTTGAGTTTTCTCTATATATAACCAATCATATATCATATGAATAATAATTATTATTTTTTCTTTTCCAATATTCATGTTTTTGACTACATTTTTTCCTTCTCATTTCCTCTGTAATGTGAACATAAATGGTGATATGAGGCATCTAAAATTTTTTGTTAGCTGGGCAAGGTGGCACACATCTATAATCCCAGCTGCTTGGGAGGCTGAAGCAGGAGGATTGCAAGTTCAAAGCCTGTCTCAGCAAATTATCGAGGCACTAAGCAACTCAGTGAGACGCTGTCTCAAAATAAAATAACCAAAAGGGTTGGGAATGTAGCTCAGTTGTTAAGTGCCGCTGGGTTCAATCCCTGGTACAAAAAACAAATTTATTTTTTGTTCCAATTTTAAAGTTAATGCTCTTAATTTTTCACCATTGAGTTGATACTTGGTATAGGTTTTATTTTGGGGGAGGATTGCATAGTTTTGTTTGTTAGCAAATTTTTCTTTTATTTTTGAAGCAAATTATGACTTTCCATGCAATTCTGAATGTTCTGGTATTTGAAATAATAAATATGAACCTATTATAGTTTCTTTTGAAATGGGGCAAAATCTCTCATGGGAAATTTTCTCTGTCATAATTTTTTTTTTTAAGCCATTCCTCCTGCCCTCACCCTCAATTGCCACATTTGTCCTCAACCTAATATTGTATAAACACTCAATAAACACCCATTGATTAAGGCCAAGCTTTTTATATGTTTCTAGTCCTGTGAGTTGATGGTCCATTTTGCATGAAAAATCCTTGCCAATCTGCTTAATCTTGTTCATCCTAAAGCCAATGTTTCTTGAGTCAAGTTATGGATGTTCATTTGGGTCTTTATATTTCAGGCAAAGCAAACACCAAAAAGAGTAATTAAGAATTTTTTATACTTCTTTATAGAACACATTTCAAATAAGATTATTAACTTTCTTCAGTGACAACAGTCTCAACAATTGAGACAAATGGTATGAGAAAACTGGGAATATTTTGAAATGTAATTCAGTCCCAATAATGAGCAACAATTCTTTTTTTGTCTTGGTCTCTATATTGATCAGTTGTTGCTACAATAATGACATATGCCAAAATATCCAGAACTCCGAGGTTTACCATAAGCACTAGTTTTCCTAGTTCATGGGCCTTACCTGCTTCAGGATGCACATAGGTTTGTTACCCTGGGCTCTTTGGGCTAGCACCAATCTCAAAAATGAAAGATGGAAAGTCAAATTATTTGATTTAAAAAATTACAAAACAAAGCAAAAGCGCGGGGCGGGGGGGGGGGGACCCAAAAGAAACACCTCTATTTGTTACATGTTCTAACATCCTATTGGTCTATGCAGGTCACATGGTCAGGCCCAACATCAATGGAATGAAGAGATACATTCTACTCAGTACTCTGCACTATAGGTTACATAAGCACAAGAAGGAAATGAGTGAAGACCCAAGAACTATAACATACCACAGTCATATATTAGGATTAAATGAAATAACACATATATAGTGCTTAAGACATAGTAAATGTTCAATAGAGGCAGGGTAGTGTTGTTAGTATTTTATTTAAAATTAAGGTGTTTAACCAGTTGATTTTATAATCCTTATTATATCTAAATTTTCATGATTTTGTTTTCCAGTTCACCTCTTATTCCCCTTCTATCTTACTGTTCTTTTTCTATTATAATATCAATAATAATAACTTCAGTTTATGTTTCCTAATTTTGGCTTTCATTAACAAATCTCTTTGGCATTCTTATGACTATTGACTTGTAATCTTTAATACCCTCAGAATCTTTAACTACTACTATGCAATTCAGTACGGCTCTTGGTTGAAGAAACATAGGTTGTTTATTTACTTTTCTGTGTCTGCACTGGTCTGATGTTATTTTGTGCAGAGAGCTGCTTTTGATTCAAACAGGCAACATGATTTCAGACCTAATTACTACAGAAGTAATTGCTTCTTGGCAAATGGGACCTGCTGGACTGCCCAGACTTCAAATGTCAAAGAGCCAACTGAATGCATGGCATGTTCAGATCCTCTAATGGAAATCCATTGACCTGCTCAGTGTGGCAGTCCAAATGATCAGGATTTTAGCCACCAAATTGTAAAATGGGTCTCTTCAAATCCTGGTTTCTTCTAAGGCCTCAAGACAATAGATACACCATGTACCATTTTGAAAAGATAGCAGATAAACTGATTTTGCAGATTATTTACCTCTCATGTAAGAAAGAGGTGTTGGCTGGAGATTAAAGAGAAGATTTTTAGAGAGAGTTTTTAATATGCTGTTTATACCTATCACTTATGGAGGTGGTGTGGGAGGTGGTTTTCCCTTCACCTCAGTTTGGGGCAAATAAGTCTACAGGGATAAATTGAAAATTCAAACATGGTTCTCTGCTGTTTGGGGACACAGAGGACTGGCATCTGACACATGCTTGGAGCATTTAAAAGCGAGAAGCTCTAGCCAGAGCTTCCTTTTGTTGGTGGGGAAAGGAATGACATGGAGTCTTTTCTATGGATAAAATGTGGGTCATGTATAAGGACTTTAACTGCTTTAGGTCCTGCAGTGGGCAGAGAGGACAAGGAGATGTCATTAGAGAAGGCTGCAGGTATAGGGTGGATGTAAGGCAGTGAGGGAGGAACTGAAAGCACATCACCATGTTCTGCAGGTGAGAGGTCTCCAGGGATAGCAGGAGCACTTCAAGGAACTCTTGATGCATCTCATGAGCAAGAGTCTACTTTATATCAACCAGTCAGAGGGAACCTGTGTCAGTTGCATCAGTATTAGTCAGGCAAGACCTTTCTCTCTGTAACTGTATCTATTCTCCCTTGCCAACCCCAGCCTCCCATTCCACTTACAATCTTCCATGAGAGAGAGGAGCTGATTGAGTGATTGAGGAAGAGGAGAAGCAAGAGAGGAACTGAAAAGAGGTTGAAAATGCAAAGCCAAACTGAGAGAATGAGTCTCCAGTGGCATAAAGGGAAACAACTTTAAACTCTTCAATTTGACTTGACCTTTATTTAGCTCTAACATGAGACTCTTGTTCAAACAAAGTGACTTTATTCATCTGAGAATGCTTGGAAAAAAACAATTTCATCTACCCAGAATTTCTTCCAGGAGCAGAGAAAGAACTTGCCCTAGAGAATGAACCAGGATTGAGATGAATGGTGAAGGCAGCTGGTTTGTAATTGTACCCACTAGTTCTTCATGTTCACATAGAGACGGAGGGCTCTTTTTTTCCCTCCTGAGTTTCCTGACTTCATTCCAAAGAGCACTCATTCTCAATTTGAGTCTTCTCCTCACCTAGTATTTGTCTTAGTCTGTTTTATATTGCTATACAAAATATCCAAGACTGGATACTTTATAAAGTATCTTATTTTGATGGCTGGAAGTGGTAAGGCTTTTTCTTGTTTTACAACGTGGCAAAGAAATTGAAAGGGAACCAGCTACAGGCAGAAGGGCCTAGTACATAGGGTATCCTTGCCTTGTAACAACCCACTCTCAGGAGAACAAATTCTCTCACAGGAGACTTCACATTCTCCAGGTCATTCGTGAATACATTCATGAGGGAGGAGTCCTATGACCTGATTGCCTTGCACTATACCCCACCTCTTAAAAGATTCCACCACCTTGATATGGTCACATCAATGTCCAAGATCCCAACAAATTACATCCAAACCATAGCAGTACTGTAACCTCTATCCACTAAGAGGCAAACAAGAAACTTGGGAGTGGGTACAGAGGACCTATGTAAACTGAAATGCTACCCAACTGATTAGTTCCACTTCTAGCACCTTGTCTTAAAACTCTTCCCACGGATAGACCCTAGTCTTGCTTATGATTGCCACCACAATCATCTACAAAGGTTTTTTTTTTTTTACTTTTATTTGCATTTATTTTATGTTGAATTATGCTGTGTCATATGCTTGGTTTCTTTAATTTCTTCTGGGATATCATTTTCTTCTATGCAACCTCCTCTTCTGGTTTAGGAACAATTTGTTCCTTTTCAGTGAGGATCATCTCAATATGGCAGGAGGAACTCATGTGTGAGTTAATCTGACCATGAGCATTGTAAGGATGGCTGCACATCTTGGGTGTTTGTTCAATAACCAGAGAATCTATATCTAAATCCTTAAGTTCAGTATCACACTCTGCGTTTTTAAGCATGTGCAGCAAAAATTCGGCACACTTTTTGAGCCACCATCCCCGTGTCCATCTCCACTCTTTGTCCTGGACATACTTCCAATTTCACCATTGTGATGCTGGAACAGCACACATTGCTTCTTTAAAGTGACATCTTTCAGGTACTTGGTGGCTTTTCAGATATGTATACCCTTGGTGGCCTGTGCAGTGGATATCATGGATATTCTAAAGTGAGCATGAAGATTTGAACCTCTTGATTTGCATGATTTTGTGGGGTTTTCCAAGTCAAGAGAGTAGCAGACCATTTTCACAGATCACCTCAGGCTGCTTACAGGAGGAGGAAGACTACAAAAAAGTTTACAAATTTTTGCTCCTAAGCTCCACCCTGTCTGCTGACTGAGAGTCTCTGGGAAGTTGAGGAGAATCTTTGAAGTCTTCCAGGCACTTGAGGTCCAGGGGGCTATAAGGTTTGGCATTTGGGAGGTCAAGGGATATATTTCGAGGGTGCTGGAATTGTGATAAATTTATTCTCTAAAAAGCCCAAGTATTTGAATGTAAGGAGTTAGGTTTAGTTTCTACTATTTTTTTCTCTTTCCCTCTTTACATCTTTAGAACATTCAGATTGCTATTTTAAGCCACTAAATGTTAGAGTGTTTACTGGGTTTGTCTTTTTCCATTGTATTGGAACTTCACTTCTGTTCTAGTGGCTTCTTGGCCATTTGGTAATTCTGTTGCTGGGAGCAAAAATGGAAAACAGAGGGCACTATTAACCCACAACTCCAAAACATAACAGTTGTCTGACTTTCCACCAATCCTGCCAAAATTAGGCCAATGACAATATTGTTTCTAACCCACATGCCTCCCTCAGGCCAATTTGGAAACCCATCCCTTGCAGCAGAACAAGTCTGCCACTGATGGAAAAAGGATCAATAGGTTAAAAAATAAAGATTAGGTCCAGGAGTTTTGCCAGCATCAAGAAATGTGATTCATCATTAGGGCTGGGGATAGGATCATGATAATTCTAATTTTCTTTGTCTATTTCTTTGGAACTCTTTGCAGTTGTTGAATAAGGACCAAATGAAATGAAATGCATGTTCTATTAGTGTTCTCTTAGCCAGTATACTAATTATTTTTCCTGACAAATGTCTGTAAGGAGGGTGTTATAGTAGCCTGATTTATGGCTATTTCACTTTGCAAGTCATATGCTCAGTTAGGATAGCACAAACAGAGGAATATTTTAAGTGCCAAAAATATGAAATGTTAAATTTTATTTCTGAGTGATTTTATTTTTGTTCTTGAATTAGAGGCATTAATGTATTTTCTTGACAACTGAACAGTGAGGGATATCTCTCCACTGGTATAACTACCTAGGGACTGAAGTGGAATGCATTTATCTATTTACCAAGTTTGGAATAAACTGATGAGGTGAGAAATTTTAGATCAAGTACCCTCTATACCTAACTAACTCTGGAGAATAGGAGGCCTAAGAAATGGTCTTTTATTGTGCATGGATTGAAGAGATTTTTTTTTAAATGGTGAGGGAAAGAATATGATAATTATTCTCAAATGACTGAAGGGTTGTATCACAGGGTCTTCTCTCCACAGGGCAGAAATAGAACTCTCTCCCTCACTCCCCATACTGAATTTCTCATGAACACTGGTGACAATTGTAAATTGTATTCCTTATCTCTCAAATCTGTCAGTTCATCTATATCCTTGTTTTTTTTGTTTTTGTTTTTTGTACTGGGGGTTGAACCCAGAGGTGCTCAACCACTGAGCAGAACCCAGTGCTTTATATTTTTTTATTATGGGACAGGGTCTCAGTAAGTTTCTGAGGATGGTCTCAAACTGGCAATCCTCTTGCCTCACTCTCCTGAGTCTCTGGGATTACAGTCATGCACCATCATGCTTGGCAATATCCTCACTTTTACTTCCTTAATTTAGTCACATTTTCTATTATAGGAGGAAGAAACAGAGGATAGGAGAAACGATGTGGAAGAAGCTAACAGATGTTTACAGGTTTCCTTTCTCTTTTATTTTCTCCTTTTTCTGATTCATTCTCTGTACCAATGCTCTTCAATTTCAAATGGAGTTCCTGATAAACCCATTGTAAATTGGAAATGCATTTAATGCATGTCACTTAGCAGAGTTAGCTGGAGGCTTCCTCTTGTTTCTTGCACCTCTGTACATCCACACCTTGGCACTTATTAATCCTAGTCCCACAATGACACCATGAGCTCCCTGAGGGCTGTCATGCCTATAACCCCACACAGTTATTGGCAATAGAACCATGATGAGGCTATTTACAAGATGGCAGCATTCATCTTAATAGGAGTAATAACTTTTTAACAATTACAGCTGCTCAGAAATGAAGAGGCTGCTTGATACGGAGTAGGTACTTAGCAAATCAGTAGAGAATTGAATGAGCTGTGAACACCTGAGTCTTCCTGTCAAGTGAACTTTGACAGGCTCGCTCAAGTATCATAAGAATTCCTTCATGGTGAGCTATTAAAAAATTTCCACCAAGAGTAATTAGATTGTACACGTGTGCACATGTAAAATACATTTACGTATGTATTTTAGGCCATGTAGATAGATAGGTCTACATGACCATAAAATAGAAGAATTTTTTTCTGGGTCATAATTCTCTCTTGTTCTGTGTGAAGAATAATCAACCGTAATATTATTTAAAGCATTCTTTCTTTTAGTTTCAGCAGCTAGGGCTGCTCATTCTTTTTCAATTCCTTTGAACAAGTCTTTAGGACAATTCTTGCAGCTATTGACAACTGAAGGACCCACATGATAGAATAGATTGGAAAAAGTGAATAGTTTGGAGGGGAAAAGAAATTTCATATTTTTTTCTTTAAAGCTAGAAAAAATATTCAAAAAAGAGAAAATGGCAAAAATATATGTTTTATAATTTTTAAAGACTGACATATATTGTTATGGTTTCAATGTGAGGTGTCCCCCAAAAGCTCATGTGTGAGAGAATGCAAGAAGATTTAGAGGAGAAATGATTGGATTATGAGAACTTTAACCCAATTAGTGAATTAATCCCCTAATGGGATCAATTGAGTGGTAACTGAAGGCAGGTGGGGTGTGCCTGGAGGAGGTGGTGTATGGGAGGTGTGGCTTTGGGGTATATATTCGAGTCTGGCAAGTGGACATCTCTGTCTCTGCCTTCTGGTCATCATACGAGCTGCTTCCCTCCCACACTTTTCTATCATGATGTCCTGCCTCATCTTGAGACCCAAAGAATGGAGCCTGCCATCTGTGGACTGAGACCTCTGAAACTGTGAGTCCCCAGATAAACTTTTCCTCCTCTGTAGTTCTTCTGGTTGGGTCTTTTAGTCACAGTGGTAAAAAAGCTGACTAAAATACATATGATAATTTATAAATTTATAATTTTGGCTATAGCATGTTATATAACTTTATTGCTTACCCAACTTTTTAAAATATCAAAGTTTATATAGGTAAGGTACTACCTGTTGTTATGATGTACCCTCAGTGTAAGCAAATAATAAAAGTTAACATCAAGTGATGATCTTGATAGCATTTTTGAGAAACGTCACCTAAAAGAATCTTCTCTGACTAGAGGTCAGTATAATAGAGGCACCCTAGAGATAGGTTAAGCTGGTGCAGCAAACAAGCGAAAGTTAAAAATCTTAAGCAAAGAAGTTTATTTCTCCATCAAAGTAGAGGGTAGAGTTAGGCAGGTGGTCCTGGGAGAATGGGTGACTCCTCCCAAGCATAGCCAGCCAACTAGGTTGGAACTGATGATTTGCAATCCCCAGGGCAACTATATTCACATGTTAGCATGCATCAAAATTACCTGTAGGGCTTTATTTATTTATGTATGTATGTATGTATGTATGTATGTATGTATGTATGTTACCAGGGATTGAACCCTGGGGCACTTAACCACTGAGCTGAATCCCTAGCCCTTTTCATTTCTTATTTTGAGACAGGGTCTCACTAAGTTCTTTAGGGCCGTACTAAAGTCCTCATGTCACTAGCCCACAGGGAGAGAGAAACAAAGTGAAAAAGATTTTGCCCAAAGACACGTTTCTTTTTCCGAGATTATTTCAGGCAATGCAGAGTCAAATGGCCTCACCTAAATCCAAGAGAAACTAAAATGCAGTGGCTTCTATTTTCTAAAGGAAGAAGAAGAAAGGTTGGGCACAGTGGCACATTCCTGTAATCCCAGCTATTTGGGAGGTTGAGGCAAGAGAATCACAACTTCCAGGCGACCCTGGGCAACTTAGTAAGATCTTGCCACAAAATAAAAAATAAAAAAATCTGAGAAGGTAGCGATATAGCTTGGCAGTAGAGTGGTCCTGGGTTCCACCCCAAGTGCAAAAATGAAAAGAGAGAGAGAGAGAGAGAGAGAGAGAGAGAGAGAGAGAGAGAGAGAGAGAGAGAGAAATCATTTCAGTATTGAATCTTTTGACCTATAAATAGACATCTCTCTCCAGTTACTTAAGACTTCTGTATTTCTCTCAGCAATGTTTTGTAGTTTTCAGTATATAGAGTATACAGGGTTTTCACACCTTTTATGAGGCTTATTTTTACATATTTTACAATTAGATGTTATTATAAATAGTATTACTTTAAATTTTGAGTGTTTGTTGCAGATATATAGAAATACAATTCTATGGTCATTTCTTTCCAAATTGATCTATAGAATTAATACAAATCCAATAAAAATCTAGCAGTCTTTTTTTTTTGTAGAAATTGACAAATTCATTCTAGAATTCACTTGGAAATGCCACGGACTTAGAATAGCCAAAATAACTTTGAAAATGAAGAAAAAAGCCAAAAGGCTAATACTACCTTTAAAAAAACTTATTATAAAGCTACTATTATTAATACTATGGTTGTTATGAACCGAATATTTGTATTGTCCTCTCAAAGTCCTATGTTGCAGTCAGTCCTAACTCTCAATATGATGGTGTTCGGAGTTGGGACTTTTGGGAGAAAACTGGTGTTAGATGAGGTCTGAGGATGGGGTCCTTATGATGGATTAGTGCCTTTAGAAGAGAGCTTGTTCTCTGCCATGTGGGGGCACAGTAATAAAAGAAGCTGTCTGCTAGTCAGAAGAGTCTTCACCTGACTGACCATGCTGGCACTTGGATCTCAGACTTCTACTTCCAGAACTTTAAGAAAATAACTTTCTGGGTCTAAGGTATCCAGTCTATAGCAGTTCACTAGAGCAACCCAAGCTCAATAAAACAATGTAAAGGCATAAGGATAAATAAATAGATCAATTAAACAGAATAGAGTCTAGAAATACACTTATGTATACATGGATTTTGACAAAGATGCAGAGCCAACTAAAGAAATGCTGCTAAAACAATTGGATAGTTACAGCAAAACAACAAACATCAAGCTTGAACACATACAAAAATTAATTCGAAGTTGACTCAACTTGAATCACAAATATAAATATAAAGCCTAAAACTATAAAACTTCTAGAAGAAAAAAAGTAAAAATCATTGTGACTTTGGTTAGCAGACTATTTCATAGATATAACACCAAAATCATGATTTTTAAACTATTGATAAATTAGACTTCATCAATCAATATTAAAACTGGTCCTCTCCAAAGGACATTGTTAGAAGAATGAAAAGACAAGCCACAGGCTTGGGATGAAACATTTGTAAAGCTATCTATTAAAGGATGTAGATCCACAATATAAATATAATATGAAAATAATGCAAGAAAAAATGGTTACCATGTTTAAAAACACTTCCTTGAAAAGGACATGGATGGCAAATAAACACATGAACAGATGCTTAACATTTTCATTCTATGTTTAATATCTAGACTATATATGGTATTCAAACAATTCAATGGCAAACCAAATCAAACCAAATAATCTGATGTAAAAATGAACAACAGACCTAAATAAACATTTCTCAAAAGAAGATATACAAATGGACAACAAATATGTAAAAAATGCTAATATCACCAATCATCAGGTAAATGCTAATTATAACCACAATAAGATATTGTCCCACTCCAATTAGAATGATTATAATCAAGATGACAAAAGATGAATGCTGGAGAAGATGTGGAGAAAAGGGAACTCTTCTTGCACTGTGTTGATGGGAAAATAAATTAATATAACTTGTAGAAAACTGGATGGAGTTTCTTCAAAAAATTAAAAATAAGACTCATTATGATACAACAATTCCATTACCTGGTTTATATCCAAAGGAAATGAAATAGGATGTAGAAGAGACATTTGTACTCCCGTGTTTATTGCAGCACTGTTCAAAATAGCCAAGAAATAGAATCAACCTAAGAATGAACCTAAAATAGAATCAACCTAAGTGTCTATCAACTAATGAATGGATAAAAAAGATGTAGTACATATACATAATGGAACACTCTTCATCCATAAAAAGAATGAAACTGTTATTTGTGACAACAAGAATATAAGTTGATGCCATTATGTTATTTACTTATTTTTTTTTGTGGTGCTGAACCCAGAGCCTCACACATGCTAAGCATTCACTCTGCCCTAAGCCACACCCCCAGCACTGGAGGTGAAATAAGTGTTAAGTGAAATACACCAGGCATGGAAAGAAAAGTACCACATAATCTCACTCGTGTGTGTGTATGTGTGTCTGTGTGTAATATAAAAAGTTGATCACATAAAAGTTGGGAGTAGAGTGGTGGTTACCAGAGGCTGAGGGATTAGGGGGAAGAAAAGAAAGGGGAAGGTTGATTCACAGGTACTAAGTTATAGTTAGATAAGAGAAAAAAGTCCTAGAGTTCTGTTGCACAATAAGGTGATTATAGATAACAATACTGTACTACAGATATTTTAAAAAGCTAGAAGAAAGGATTTGAATGTTTTCATTATAAAGAAACAATGAATATTTGAGGAGATAAATATACTTACCCAGATTTGAACATTACACAATGTGTACATGTGTTGAAACATCCCATACCCCCTAAAAATGTACAACTTCAATATATTGGTTAAAAATAAAAAAAGGTGCCAGGTGTGGTGGCGCACACCTATAATCCCAGTGACTCGGGGTGGGGGGGCTGAGGCAGGTGGATTGCAAGTTCAAAGCCAGCCTCAGCAACTCAGCAAGACCTTGTCTCTAAATAAAATATAAAAAGGGGATGGGGATGTGGTTCTGGGTTCAATCCCCAGTACCAAAACCAAACAAACAAATATAAAAATGCAAGTTAAATGCATTAAATACAATTAAAATTACAATAAAATACCACTACATGTACATTAGAATGGTTAAAATTGAAAAGATCAGTGTATCAAATATTGGCCAGGATGTGAAAGAACAGAATTCTTATACTATGATGTTGGGGATGTAAAATAATACAGCTGGTCTGGAAAAGTATGGCAGTTTCTTAAAAAGTTAAGAACACCTTATAATATGATCTTGACATTCCACTTTGAGGTATGAACCCAAGAGAAAAGAAATAATATGTCCAATCTAAAACTTTTATATGAATTTTCATACAGGCATTATTTATGATATCCCTGAATTGGATAAAAGCCAAACATCTATCAATAGATGATATGAGTGAACAAATTGTAGCATTTTCATATAATGGAATGGTATTCAGCAAAAAAATAGAGGCATTGTTTGTAGTGGCAACAATGCAGATATATTTCAAAATCATTATGCTGAGTGGAAGAGGCTGGACGTAGAATACATTATATGAGTTCATATTTATGAAACTTTGAAAATGAGAACTTATCTGTGTAGAAAGGAAGCATGGTTGCCTGAAGATTAGGTGAGAGGGTTTACAAAGGGCATGAGGAAATTTTGGAGGTAAGGATATGGTCACTCTCTTGAGTGTGGTAATTGTTTCATGGTGTATGTGTATATTAAAATGTATGATATTATACATTTACTGTATTAATTGTATGCCTATTATACCTCAAGAAAGGTATTAAAAAAGGGAAAAGAAAGAAGATATAAAGAGCAATTAGCATATGGAGTTATTGTAGATTGTACTGATTTTTTTAAATGCTGGAATTCTATTGAACTAAATGGATGTTTGACTGTTTCGACTTTAAAAAAAATAAGTTCATGTGCACAAAAACATAAGCATAAATGTGGTTCAAGGGATGCTTTAGTTATGTTATCTTCATGTTACCAAATGGGAATTGTGTATCTAGAGTAAAAATGGTTGAGAGGGAGATATAAGGAAAACAGGATTTTAGTTTTCATTTCTCCAAATGTCCTGGAACTACCTGATTTATTTATCCATCCTAATTTTGCCACTTGTAAAGTAGTTAAATTAATACCTAACTTAGAGGACAAGGGGGAAAGGAGACAGAATATCTAGAAAAAGTGCTGTCAGATTGTTTGAAGTAGAAATTGCTACTATTACTATATATTCCCTTCTCCTGCCTTCTCCTTAGTTTTACCAGTCCCTGGAAATCTCTCTTACCATTCAGCTTCAGTTGGCATCTTTCTGATTTAAAGCAAATTGTGTTGAGTCGGCAGATTTGACTGACTTCTGAACTCTCTAGCGACTTGAAGCTGACAAACTCTTAACTCTTTTTGGCCAAAAGCTGAAGCTCAGGGATTTGTGAGTTTCAGGTTGCTTTTGAGGCTGTGGTGGGTTTTCCGTTTTGCAGAGGTAGCAGATTGATTGAAGAGTGAGCAAATCTGCGTTTAAGTCCAAGTTGAATCTGAGAAAAACATAGTTACAGTGATTAGAGGACTGAAATGCATTCCTTGACAGAAGGGTGTGCTGGAATTTTCTAGAACTGTCTGTTTAAGGTGAGCCAATTTGACTGTCTATATCAATGCCAAACACAGGGACTACTCCACCAATGAAATATTTGCATGGGTGCCTCAGAAGAACAACATCAGTAAGTCCACTATCAATAACGTTGGCATTATTACAAGCTTGTTGTGTGCAACTCATGAGGCCAGATGGGACATGGAGGATGATGGGTGTTTGTAAAATTTCTTCCAGTAACCACCACTCCCTTTTGCTTCAGGATGAGGAAAGCTTCAACTAGTCAAGTACTGATAAATGTTTAATAACTGACTCTAGGATGTGAGGGGAGCCTGATTTTTAGTGTTTGCCAATTTCCATGGTTTAAATATTATCGCCATAGTCAATTTCAAGTTTCCAACATATTGTCAGTTGGCTCACAAAATTCCTGAAAATTTAGATTGGCTCTCACAAGGTGATATGAATCAGCTCCAGCACAATACTGGATCCAACAAACCTGTGGGTAAGACTCACCCGTGAAAATGTGGCCATTCTTCACATCTCACCTCCAGCTTGACTTGCAGGTAAGGAGAAATGCCTTTGCCAGTCCATGAATTGATGAAGATGGCAAACACTCAGACACAGAGGAGACTTTTACTAAAAACTAGAGTGGATATGACATTCTTTTTCTTTCTCATCCTTACTGATTGGCCATCAGTATGTATTGCATGGTTTGAATCACACTGAAGAGAATTTCTCAGGAGGAGCAAAGTTCCTTTAAAGTTCCTTTTAAGTAAATTCATTTTTAAAAATTTCTGAACTGAAATGATCCCTACCTTAGCTGAGAAAAGAAGAATATTCCTCAAGCATACTACTCAGTAGGGTCAGAGTAACATCATCTCCTGGAAATATTTGGAAATTTGCAGGGAAGATTTTTAATCATTCCCATGATTAAGGTGTCACAATGACTCAGGAATTATAGTGGCACATGGAGGCAGAGATGCTGAACATGTTAAGGTGTTACGCAGGACAGTCTCACACAAAGAATTGTCCTGTATTCTGTGTCCTTTTAAATATTCCCATGGGCCACACATGTAGGTGGACAAAAGCTGCTTAAAAATTTCTGAGCCAAGGATTTAACAATTGTACCTGTAAACACAAATTTGTACCATTTAAACATATAGAGAATTTTCTAAGAATGCAACAGTCATGTAAGCTAAGAAGAAATTATAAAATGTTTTGTTGAGAACATTATCAAGCACAATATATTGTTACTAAGAGTTTTCCCCCAGTTTGGAAGAGTACTGTTGCTAATAAGATGATCTAACTCTAGTGGTTGTTACAGAGTCAGGGAATTTTTTTTTTATTTTTATTTTTGGTGTGGTGGTATTGGGGATTGAACCCAGCGTTGCTCTACCATTGAGCTACATCCCCAGCCTTTCTAAAATTTTATTTTGACACAGGTTTTGACTAAGTTGTCCAGGCTAGCCTTGAACTTGTGAACTTGAGAAATCCTCCTGCCTCAGCTTCTAAGTGCAACACTGCTCCAAGCTTCAAGGTGATTTTAAGTATATAGGAATATAATTATTTGCTCTTTATTCCAAAATGTCAAATATAAACAAAAGGTATATCTTTAATTACAGACATTTATAGCAACTAAATGCAAACATGTGACTGTTTCACTTTATCTTCTGGTGCAATTGTCTGGAGCATTTTAAAATTGAACTAATATTTTATTGTGTTTTTATTATTCATTTAGTCAAACTAGGCAGGAAGCTAGGAATAATTCCCAGGTCCTCTCTTCTCACTCCTCATGTTGATTGGTTAAGATATGCTAGCCCTGCCTCCTAGCTTCCCTTCCCACCTTATATCAGTATTCCCTGAGTTCAGGCTCACACTCCTTGCCTAGACTGTTCCAAAGGCTATGCAGATATTTTTCATCATGCACTCTTTCCCCCTCCAACTCATTCTCCTCATAAATGTTAAAGTGATCTTTCTCAAACACAAATCTGGGGACGTTATTTCCTTGCAAAAACTTCACTATGTCTTAACTGAATAGAAGATAAAACCCAGTCTTTGGGATGGTGCCATAAGACACTCATTGCCAGTCTTCACTCGCTCTCAAACAGGGCCTCAGCAGCGATCAGACTATCTGTGCATTCCATTTCTCTGAGGTTTGGACATGCTCTTTTAATGTGTTCATTAAGGAATCTTTCTCCTCACTCCTGTAGGCCTGGAGAATTTTATTCATTCTTTGTGACTAGCCTACATTCCCATTCTAAATCTCTCTGATGTAAATGGTTTCAGATGATTCTAGTACTCATCTTTATTATGATGTTAGTATACTATTAGAGCAGTCCTGCTACCAACAGGCAACCCCAATCCTGCTTCTACTATCCTATCAGTGTGAGAAGACTGAGCAAGAGAGAAAATGATTTTTGGCTTTGAGGGAAGGTCCACCCCTCCCAGGTCCTGCTTCCCCAGAATGCCAAAGACAAATGAGGAGGACTCCAACAGGATTACTTGAAAGATGAGGACACCTGCATCTTGATTCCTACCTGGATTTTTGAATTGCAGAATCATAAGGTCACCAAGTTGCTTTCATGGTAAAGTGTGGTGAGGGATTTCTGGCCAGAACTGCAGGAATATACACCACTTACCAAGAGCCTCATTACATACCATGACTGACTACACAGTACTGATGACCCACAAAGACCCCTCTGTGGTAGATATTGTGTTCTCTTTTGTAGAGATGAGGAAGCTGATACATTGAGGAGCTAAGTTATTCTTGGTGACCAGCTTGTAAATGTTGAAGTTCATATTTTGTCGTAGGACTGCTAACCTGATACCCATTCACTTTCCACATGGCAGGCCACAGTGTAGAAAGGGCAGAAGTAAAAAGACCTTGTTGTTTTCAAAGATATGACAATTGTATTAAAAATCATGAGAATAAAAATGAGACTAAATGGGCAATTATCCTTGGTCATTTTTAAAGCCATTTCATAGTGGGTGCAGCAATGTTTGTTTCTAGAAAAGACATGTTAAAAAATGTAAATGTGTATACATATATTTTTGCAGGGTTGAGGATAAAACCCAGATCTCAAGCATGCTAGGCAAATGCTCCACCACTGAGCCATATCTGAATACTTTTTTTTTTTCCCTCTTTCTTTTAAGACAGTGTCTCACCAAATTGCCCAGTATGGCCTCAAACTTATGATCCTCTTGTCTCAGTTTCCTGAGCAGCTGGGAATACAGGTATGTGCCACCATGCCAATATAGAAAGCACAGTAATTTTTTTAAAAATATTTTTTAGTTATCCATGGACACAATATCTTTATTTTATTTATTTATTTTTATGTGGAGCTGAGGATCAAACCCAGTGCCTCACATGTGCAAGACAAGCACTCTGCCTCTGAGCCAAAACCTTAGCCCAGAAGGCACAGTAATTTTAAATAATGTGTTGCTAATGTTGATATTTCAGCTTATTTTAAAAATTTGATTTCTTGGGGCTGGGGTTGTAGCTCAGTGATAGAGCACCTGCCTAGCATGTGTGAGGCACTGGGTTCAATTCTCAGCACCACATTAAAAAATAAAAATAAAATAAAGGTATTGTGTCCATCTACGACTAAAAATATATAAAAAATTTGATTTCTTTTTGGTATATTATAAGAATTTAAAACCTCTTCATCATTTCTAGAAAACGCAAAATAGACTTTTGAACTAGAAGTTCTATTACTGTTCATTTTTATAGATTTCAAAGCACATCCACAAATATTTGCTAATAAGGCCTTCATAGTCACACGGTGTGAAGTATCTTATTTTACACATGATGACATACTAGGTGTAAATTAGAGGTATTCAGTGACCTCAGGATCACACAGCTGATCCAAAACAGAGGCAAGATGTAATCTTACATCTTCTCAAAACCTTCCCTGTCACACCTCATCATCAACATGTCCTTTTTATTTATTGAAGAGATATATTTCATGTAACTATTTATCCGAATTTAAAAGCTGGAAGCTAAGGGTGTGTAATTATTTATTTTTGAAATTTCACTTATAAAAATGATTTTTAATATGAATTACAGTTGCATTACACAGTCACCATAGCTAGAGTTAGGAGGTTTTTTAATGGTTAAATTCTTAATAATTAAATGAACAGCAGCAGTATGTACAATGTAAATTTTTAAAATTTAATTAAATGGTACCCCTATATAAAGCACTATTGTGAAATGTATGTATGCTGATTAAAGGATTTAGTACGTATAGAGTAATTTTCCCTAGTGTTTAAAAGGTCACCAGAAAGAAAAAAGTGACAAATATGCTGTTTTAAGCTTTTTTTTTTTTGCCACTTTAAAAATGTCACAGTGAGTGAAAGGAAAAAGCTGCCCGATAGCAGATGAATGGGTATTGACAGCTGCACCAGTGTTAAATGCTGCATGGCAGAAAAATCTAGTGAAGAAAAAACAAACTGTATTCACGTTTCCATATTGCTTTTTATTAAATTTAAGTAAAGAGGCTTTATCTTTGATTTTTATCTGAATTTGATAATGAAAGCAATTTGTTAGACAAATCCATGTACACACAGAAAAGATCGGTATATAATACAGGACATTTTAATCATACACTAAATGTAAAATTATCTTGACAACACATGTGATATTTTATAGTGTCCATATGGTATTGCATATGCAGCTTATAATATACAACTGGTATCTGGATAACATATGATATAGATATAAAGCACACCCTACAAGCTTAGAATCATTTGATTATACGTACACACACACACACACACACACACACACACACACGCGCGGACAAAATATTCATGATTTTTCTGTGTTGAATATACATTTAACCTCTGCGTGCATGTATTCATATTATGAAGGGCTCAAGTTACTTCTGGGGGTGTGTTAGATTTCTTTTGGCTTGAATAACTTTTTCCCCAGAAGCCTGGAAAATTCATCATGTTGGATAGCCAGGTGTTATTCATTTGCAAATATTACTACCTTATAGGATTAGAAAAAGGCTTAATTATGAGAAAGGAAAAATAAACAATGTAGTAGGCAGAAAGTCCCACAGCAGGGAGTGTCCCGTAGATCATATTATCTGTGGGGATTCACAATGCAAGGAGTGGGGTACTTTTAAGCTGGAAACCACTGGCTGTCTGTGGACTCAGTCTCAGGCTCAGGCTCAGTCAGACTGCTGCTGAAGATCCCTGAGACCAGGCCTTTCGCTCTTTATTGTTCCTTAACATGACCATCTTCCTACAGAGTTGGCTTGACTGATGTTTTCCTGAGTATATCATTCATTCCCCGGAGAAGCTCATCTTTCACACTCAGTCTTAATCACCACAGGCAGATCCCTTGTGTGTCTGTCTGTCTGCTGCTCAATCCTGGAGCAAAGACTCATTCTTTCCATCAATCTCCACCATCTACATTACCTGTCATCTAGGTGGTGCTCAAAAAACATGGACTGAGTGAACAATTGCAATTTTATCTCTATCTAATTGTATACCTATATAAAATGGAATATTTTCCTGAGGTTCTTTAGTATTGGGCATAACTTGTCCTTTTTTTGCTACGATTCCCAAGTACATGAAGTCTGTCGCTAATTTTCCTCAGATTTCTCAACTTTAGGACCTTACTTTTTTCATTCTCTGCTACCACAGTTTTCTCTGGTAACAGTGAACCAGAAAGAATAATATTTCTTCTTGTCCTTGGAATTTCTGGTTATGCACATTTTAAAAATGAACTTGAGAAAGAATTACCAAAATCGCCTTAGGCTTCATAGTTATAATCCACAAGGAAATAGTGAAAAGTACTGATGGAAAATACCAGACTATGGTTTTTTAATCTTTTTAAACTTTGCAAACATCTTTAGAGAATGTAACCTAACATGAAAGAAAATGCATTAACAAAATTACTTTGTTGTATAATTATTCTACTAGCATACATAAATTTTGGAACTGAATGCTGTCATTTTTTATTTTTCAAAAATAAAAATATATCTGGTGATGGATGAATGATAATCACACCTGGAAACAGTTTTATAAATAAAAAAGTTAAATTGCACGAAATTATATTCAAAGGTGCTAATGAGTGTCAGTATTGCTTAAAAAGAGAAAAGATGATTTTTTAGACCTCAATATGTGCTTA
This sequence comes from Xerus rutilus, assembly GCA_028644305.1. Taxonomy (NCBI): domain Eukaryota; kingdom Metazoa; phylum Chordata; class Mammalia; order Rodentia; family Sciuridae; genus Xerus; species Xerus rutilus. Next base: position 78,804,561 of record CM053403.1, on the reverse strand, counting down.
TGTGTTAACTAGATGTATTTTTCGCAGCCAATTTTGCTGTAGTTTAAATGCATAGAGATGACATTTATGCTTTTGAGCTGTGGTCATTTTTATTGTTTTCCATGATAACAGTTCCTCTAACCTTATTAACAAGCAAATCTCTCCCTAGAGTTTGTTGGGGCTTAAGCTACATAATATACCAAGGCAAGCAGATGAAAAAAAACTCTGTCAATGTATTAATGCCTCTGTGATGCCTTTAAAACTGATATAGTGTCAAACCAGAGCCTCAGCTCATTTTCTTCCTCCCCGAATAGACTGATTTTGCAAATAAAATCAAATACTCAACAATTTAGTTTCCTATTGACAAAATTGTAAGACAGGGTGACTTGAAAAATCATTTAGTGCGTGGTTTCCCATCCCAACTATACTGCAGACTGTGGCCGCTACACTTGTTGACTTCACCTGGCCAGCTACTTGATGCCATGTTGATTTGCACTCCTGTAAAAATATTTATTTTAAAGAAAAAAAATAAACATATTTCTGAATTGTTTAAAATAATGGAATTGTTTGGTGTCATCCAGTCTTCATTTCTGAACCAGCCGGGCTAGTGGTTTACAAGGGGAATAACACCTAGGTTAATTATTCATTTTCTCTTCTTCCAGCAGGAGTTGAAACTCATAGTTTTGCTCCTCACACTTTACCTCCCTTTACCCCTCTTGGAATAATCTGGAGAGAAATTAGACCATTGCAAATAAAAATCTGTGAAAGTCCCGTTCAGTTGACCCTGTCAATGGAATGACCAAGGACACATCTCTTGCTAAAAAGGATTAAAACATGTACGTTTCTGTTGTTGAATATATGCTGGGAGAAGACTCTTCTGCAAACTTGTCTTTGTATTGAGCAGGGCTGGAGGGAGTCTATTTTGGTCTCCCAGGAAATGCTTGTTGCTGGGAAAACATACTAAAAGTTCAGGTGGTTGTCCCATGGAATGTGCCACTTAATCTGAAGGAACGTAGGAAGGGTAGACTATAATTCTGTAAGTTAGAATTTGGCTGGAATACCAGGATCGATACCTCTCTTTTTAATAAAATTACCAAGGGATTGTTAATGATCACAGGAAGTCTGATCAAGAACAGACTTTTGGAGCATTTATTACTTACTAAAGCTCTGACTGCATGAAACCTGTAAGTGAGCCATCCTTTACTTAATTGGCTTTGCTTGCCAATCATAATGGCCATTTGGACTGACTGTATAGTCAATAGGATGTATCTTTCATCGATTTGATTAGATCAGATTGACCTTTTCCACTCTGTGGTCTGGGAGTGACATGGACACGGTGACATCAGAGTGCATCTCACTTGGTTAATTGAACTTTCTAGGTGGCCCAAATTACTTCTGTGAATGAGTGGAGCACTTTTGAAAGTCACATGAACTCTTAAATGATCAGAAATCTGTATGGTTAACAGAGGACAAAACTGAAGCCCAGGGAATAGCTGGAGTTGTGAGAGTGATTTTTATGTGCATCAGATAATCAGTAAACAGTGCCCTGGGGGTTTGAAGAGTTAATCTAATTTCTGAAGCTGTGAAAGTTACTCCCAGAGAGTGGCTTGGCAGGCATGGAAAGGAGTTCAATGAACCATCATAGCATTTTACAGTATCTGAGTTCACCTTTGAAATCTACTTTGGACTTGTTTCCCATTTCTGATTTTAAATTTATCAAGTGAGAGTGTCTTGGTAGCATTTAAAAGCATAGAAATTAAAACCTTAGAAATTCCTTCCCATTCTCAGTATCTTTGAAATTCATCATATAGATTTTAAAATTCACTATAAAAAAGTTTGATGTTTTTTTGCTCTAAATTTTGTTTGTATTCTAATTATTTTTCAGGAAGAAGTAACAGCTATATTTTGGTCAAATTAACTATACCTGAAATTTGTCCTCTAAAATTCCTCATTGTTAGTAACAATCTTAACGCATTTGAAAGGATATATGAGATACATGTTATCTGAGATATATAAGTTTGGTGTGTTTTCAGTCCCTATTTTAATACTACATATACTTCATGAATATACCATGTATATATAATGCTATATATTTTTGTCCTACAAATATATATAATTGTTGATGTAGTACACACTAAGCTCATCATAATGCTTGCTTCTGGGGAGAAGGGAAGATAGACTGGGAAGGAGAATAGAGAAAACATCAACTATATACAATAAGGTTTTATTTCTTTAGATGAAAAGTATGACAAAAATATTAGCATCTGTTCAAACTGTCTTATAGATTCAGATGTGTTTATAATATTATTCTTTGTACTTTCCTGTATTTTTGTGACATTTTCAGAAAATGATTTGAACCACATCCCTTGATGTTCCATTCATACTGAATCCTTGTCAATTGATCTTTATTTAACTTTCTAAATTCTTGTCCTTTTTTTTTTTTCTTCTTTAAAACCAGAAAATCACTTTGGCATTGTTTAAAGAATGATGAAAATCTCATTTAGATATGAGTTGAAAAAGCCCTGTTAATTCATCAAAGCATCTATTTATTTATTTATTTATTTATTAAAAACACATTAGTTTAAGCCTGTCCCTCAGACTGTCACATTATTCTTAAGGGGCTTCTCATAGTCTTTAGATGACTCCATCTGCTCTTCTAAAAGGGGAACATCAAACTAATTTGTTAGACGTGACACAATTAGATCTCAGATGCTCAGTTGCCTGACCATTTGTAAATGCATTTTCTGGAAATTAGGATGGGACCACAGAACTTTGAATTTTTCTTAAAGGCTTTTATTTAGTCTTGATTTTATACAACTTCTATTCTACTTCTTCTGTTGGGAACATGAATCATTTTGGTTCACAGTTTACTCTCCCCAAGCAGTGCACCCACAAGTGGTTAATGCATGATGACTTCTTCGCTTTCAGGTGTTCATCCATCTTTTTCTGTTGAATTGTGTACGTCTGCATTAATGGCAATTCTTCTGTAGTCAAGAGATGTTTCCCCTAGACTTAAACATTGTATAGGCCTGAAGAAGCAATCCACAAAGAAAATGAGCATGTATATATTTTGGTAGACACATAGTAGAGGTGACATCTTGAAAGGTGAACAGGTCAGCCACCTTACCAACAGAGTCTCAGGATGACAGAACTTTGGTACAGTAACCATGTTTTAGATCAACAAACTCAGCTTTGACAGTTTTTTCATATGGCAAATTTGACTTATCCCAACTCACAAAATACTGATGTATAAACCAGATGCCAATTCATTAACTTATTCAGAGAAAACCAATGTTTTTTTTTTTAAAATTTACTTCTTGTAAGGGGGAAAAGGAAACATAAGAAATGAAATTATAACCAGAAAGTTTGGCAATTGTGGTATCAGAGCAAGAGATGTTGGTTGGGTGGCCTTGATCTGAAATATTCCTATTTAAGATCAAGTTATTTGGACTGCTAACACCATTTGACCAGAGTGCTTCCTTCCCTGGGCTATGCTTGGTGAGCCCTAGGAAAGTCTTCCTCTTTAGACTCATATTTTCTAGACTTCTTGATGTTTCTCATTTTTTATTGTTTTGTTTTTTTTCCAGACTGGCTGAAGTAAAACAGTATGATGATGGATTTATGTTAATACTTTAGATGATGTATGTAAAACACTCAACTCATTGTCAGGTACAGAGAAATAAATGTTTGTTATGGATGCTAGGGAATTTATTCATCTTAGTGGCAAAACCTGGGGCTCTGTAGTCAAAGCTTGTATTTGCAGCCCAGTTCTGTAAGAGTATGGCCATAGGCAAGTTACTTAACACCCTTATGCTTTACTTGGTTTTAGGGGAAGTAGGGGAAAATAATTGTACCAATTTTATAGTTTTGTTGTGAGGACTAAATGAGAGTAAGCACAGTGGCATTGAATATGCATTTAATTTTCCTTATTTTTGTTAAGATTATTGCAGTCTTTTGTTTCTCTCAAAACTCAACTAGTTATTTATAGTTTTTATCTTTGGATAATTATTTTATATGTGACCATTTCATATTGTCATGCATTTTATGTTGATAATGAAATAGAAATTTCCCTCTAGATTTGGTAATTTCAGGTATAGAGATATTAAAAAATAAACTTAGGTACATTAAAATTTTATTGAGTTTATTTGAACCTTCAGTGATTCATGAATCAGGCACAAATAGTTCAGTGCTCCAGAAGAGGAAACATTTATAAGGTGTTTGCAGAGCCAGTGCAAAGAAAATATATTTATTGGTTACAGTGGAAAGTTCTTAGTTAGAGATTAGTTGGTGGTTTCTGATTGGTTAAGCTTAAGTTTTGTTTTGCAGTTTATATTAGGTTACAGTTTGATTATGTAGGAAGTCAAGGCTCTGGAGCCGTCTCAGCCTAATGGCCTCCCAATCAAAGAAAGAATTTTTTTTTTTTTAAACAAGGACATACTAATTACAAAGTCTATAAGTTGTTGTAATAAAACAAGACTCCCAACAAGGTACCCTGACTCATTTGATATTATGCATAGTTCTTATTAAAAAGCATGGTAATTAAGGACAAATGCTTGGTAGTTTACATGAGAGAGAACAATTTGTGCTGTTTTTACAGAGACATGGAGTAACCTCCCTAGCTCTCTTGCAGTTGACAAATGGCACTCATAGTTTCCTGAGGCAAAATCTACATTTAATCATTCTTGTTATTGTATAGCTATCCACATAGACTTACAGAGAAAATATTCTGGATAAGACTGAGCTGGAATTCATTTTTTCTCCTTGGCCCTCAAACACACCACTTCCACAGGCCTCTCCTGTGGTCTCTTCTCCCAAGGGTCCCTTCTCAGACTGTGGAAGTGCACAGCTCTGGGGTAGTGGGAGACTTTCATCTTGTCCTTGACTGAATTATGCTCTCTGGGGTTAGGCTGGCCTGAGAATGGTGGCCCAGCAGCAATTGCCTCCAACTTTCCATGTTTCTACCCTCCTCTAAATTGGCCCTGTGGAGCTTATGGCATAGCCCCTACCTGTCACTGCCAACCTGAGTTACTATAATAATAGGGAAACATGAAGCAATTAGCCATCACATCTTTGGTGAAGGGCAAGAAACAGGAAATAACCACAACTTTTCCCCCAGACCTTGATCTCTGTGGTCTTTAAGTGTCTTTTTTTTTTTTTTTTTGGTACTAGGGATTGAACTCAGGGGCACTCGACCATTGAGCCACATCTCCAGCCCTATTTTGTGTTTTATGTAGAGACAGGGTCTCAATGAATTGCTTAGTGCCTCGCCATTGCTGTGGCGGCTTTGAACTCACGATTCTCCTGTCTCAGCCTCCCTAAGTGCTGGGATTACAAGCATGCGCCACCCTGCGCTCAGCTTCTTTAAGTGTTTTTATGTATGGGATTGTGAAAAACTCAAGCTCAGGAAATAACTTTAAGAACTAATATGACAAGCTGGGCGGGGTGGCGCAAGCCTGTAATCCCAGCACTTTGGGAGGCTGAGACAGAAGAATCGCGAGTTCAAAGCCAGCCTCAGCAATGGCGAGGCGCTAAGCAAGTCAGTGAGACCCTGTCTCTACATAAAACACAAAATAGGGCTGGGGATGTGGCTCAGTGGTCGAGTGCCTCTGAGTTCAATCCCCAGTACCAAAAAAAAAAAAAAAAGAACTGATATAAGAACTAATATGACAGATTCTAGACTCTGGGCTGGTAACATTTAACTAAATTTAGTCACTCTGACCCTTAATGATATTTTCAAAAGAGAGGCAATCAGAGTGCATCATGTTCTTTATCAGTGTGATCCCTTGATGGAGAACTAAGGCAAGCCACAAGTCAAGACTTGGGAGGCAGGCAGAGTATGAGTCATCTTTGTAACTTCAGTACTTGCCAGACTTGAAGCAGAACAGGAAGGGTTAAAGTTAAGGAGTGAGTAGGAGGAGGGACTTGGGAGAAGGCAGCTAACTGCTGTAATCTGTGTGAGGTACCTCTGTGCCAGAACGTTCTTCCTCAGATTCCAAAGTTCTTGAGGAATGGGCCTCCTTGATTGTAGCCAAGGACCTCTTCCAGAAAATGAGGATCCTTGTGAAGGTGCTAGAGGGGAGGAGACTGGTCTTTCAGAATCCCTGTACCCCAGCCCGATAAAGCCATGGATGGCCATAATAGAATTTCAGTCCCTATTTCCTACATATTTCTCCCACTATTTGCTGATAGTTGAAACTTTTTCTTTAAACAGAAGATAGTCTTTCATTTTACAGAGCAGAAAAGAAGTGTGCATACTCCTCCGGGGGGAATCTACCTTCCTTCTTGATGCCATGTCCTCATAGCCCAGGGCTTCCCCTTTCCTTGCCAGTCAATGGCCCCAACAGTTCTTGTGGACTCCCCACTCAGGAGCCTCTACTATTGCTGTAAGTCACTGGGTTGCCCAGAATCTTAATTCTTAAACGTGGTCCATGAATCAGCAGCATCAGCATCACCAAGGAACTTGTTAGAAATGCAGACCCTTCGACCTCATCTGAAACGACTGAGTCAGAATCTTCATCTTGACAGGTTATCCAGATGGTGTGTGATTTGTATGAACATTGAAGTTTGAGACACTCTGGCCTGAAATACTGTTTGTATCTAGCTTTAACTGAAATCTGATTTATAAATAATGGTAAACATCACAGCACTTCTAAATCGCTAATCAGTCCATTAATTTTATCATGTCTTCAACAAATATTGAGTACCTACTAGATTCTAGGTACTCCATGTGCTAGGAGTTGGAGATATAGGAGCTAGCACTATAGTACAGCAGGATTATGGAAACAAAACAAAGCAAAACATCAACATGAAATAGTAAGATTTTTTAATTCCAGATTGTCCAAGGCTATGCCTTCTAATTATTTTTCTATTCACATCTTCAATTCTCCCCAACCTGAATCCATGTACTCTGTAAGAAAAACATTTAAAACTTGAAATGTTGCCTTCTTTCCATTCCTGTCCTCCCCTCATTTCATAGCTGTTTTTGTATTTGGCCAGCATAGGCTTCTGGGAGTGGTGTTCTCAGCTCCAAGTAGAACAATTAATAGGCAAATTATTTTTAAAAAAAAACAGATTTAGGAAAGTATTTGCTTTTCCATTTTCTCAGATGATTTTCTACATAAGCATCTCATCTTCTATAGGCAATGCTGCTCATTATTACAGGGCATATTCTGGAATATACCTTGTTTCAGTTTGGGGTCTTTTTTGGGGGTGGGGCTATGGAATCTTTGAACCTGTTTTTTTTTTTTTTTTTTTTTTTTTTTTTTTTTTTTTTAACCCAGCCACACCTAATTACTTTCGGGAAAATACCAAAAAAGATGCTTGAAAATATAGTTGATAATAGCATCACAGCTTGTGGGCCCCAAGGATAACATTACATGAGGATCTTAGCATACTTCATGAACTTAGAAGAACTGACTCTGGTGACTTCAGGAAAAGTCCTGGAGAGGACTGCAAAGGAGCCAGCTCCTCCATGGGAAGACAGCTGCTGCCCCTGCTGCCAGGGCTGCTGCTGTCTCTGGAAGTCAAAATCTAGTTGATAAGAGGTTGGGTTTTTAGTCATTATCAGATGATGTGAAACACCCAATTTTCTTATGAGAATCCACGTCATTTCTCTGTGTCTTCAGAGAGTGTTCTAATGTATATTTCAAAAGTTTGTGTTTTTTTTCTTTTCTGTAAATGAAATGGAATTTCCAGCATTTTTGCTTCTCCTCAGTAGGTTTTGCTGTTTTAGACTTTCACTACCTTTGTCGCTGGAGTCTTAGCTGTCACTGTGCTGACCCAGCAGGGTGCCTTAGTCTGGAGAGGAGTGAGTAGCATTTAAGTTGCTTACTCAGCATGTTATTTCTCCTGGGAGCAAAGTGCAGTTGTTTCTGGTCAAATTTTGAATTGATTTTAGGATGGTTTTAATGATTTCTAAAGTAGCATTTAATCTTACACATCGAGGCTTTGTTTATCTTATGAAATCAGCTACCATGTGAAATTGTCTAAGGCAGCATTGGTCATCCTCGAAAGACACACACAAAATAACAGGGGAAAATTCTCTGCCAGTCTCTGCTTATAACCAAAGATTTATGTGTGGCTGTTTGACTTTTTGAAAATTGAATTTCAGTGATTTCATCCTGTCAAAAATTACATATTTCAAAAAATAAAAATATAACTTGTACAAATATAAAGCCTGTATCAAAGAAGTCATTTGTGCCTCTGTGGAATAAAAATGTACAAGTTAGCATGTAGCCTCTGAGTCTGGATTATGATCAATGATTAACAGTAAGTGAGGAAAAAGTACATTCTTGCAGAGAATTAAGTAGACTTTTGGCAGACAGAGAATGCCACAGTACGACACTGAAAAGGCAAACTGTCTCCTTTTTTTTTTTTAGCTTTATTTTCAAGTTTTGGATAATTTTTCTCCTCTTACTCCAATTATAAATAATCTCCAAATATTATTCTTGACCACTAAAAGGATTGGAGGAATATTTCTGTTGTTCTATGGCAGTGTAGGGTGAATATAATTAACAACAATGCAACATATCTCTCAAAATATTTAGAAGACAAGGAAATTAGTCATCATAAAGAACTGAAAAAGTTTAAAATGTTGAATGTGCCAATTGCCCTGAGTGATCACTCCCGGATGGATATATGAATCAAAACATTACCTTGTATCTCATAAATATGTACAAAGATTATATGTCAATCAAAAAAAATAAAAAGTTACATTGTATTTTGTTCCTGTTTGTTAATTTAGATAAATACAAGGTATGTATCACAAATAGGCTTCTTTGCTACATAGTCAACAAATATGAAACCAAATATTGAATACCTATTAAACTGGAAAATTAACATCCATCTAGTTATTGTCTGGGTCTTCAATTACACATATTTAGCCATTTGGGTATTTTTCTACAAGTCCTTAAGGCTTTGTTCATTTTTTCCCCCTAATCTTTTATCCTCTCTCTTCTTCAGATTGTATAATTTCTATTGTCTACCTTTTAAATTTGCCAATTCTGTTTACTTTACAAAATAACTTAAGTTTACAACAATTCAGCATAAAGCAGAAGTTATTCTAGTGGGATATAGAATCTCTGTTACCTGGGCAGATAACAAAAAATGTAAAGAACACCTTTTTATGTTTCTTATTAAGGGCAGATTACTCCAAAGAACAATTTTTAATTTTAACAGAAAGAAACCTAATTCTTAACCTTTCATTAAAGCATTATATTTTTAATTAACACATCAAATAAAGTATACTTTAATGATTTTTTTCCATTTCTTATTTTCTTTTCTCATGCATTATTTGCAGATATTCAAGACCACAGCAAATAATGTTTACTTTCTACAATCTTCTACAACTTTCCATATCCATTTGTTTTGTCTTTCATCATTCCTTTTCAAATTCTGAAAAACTTTTGAATCAAACCATTCTTTATTTCCTTTGGAAAAAACCTTACACGTTTCCCAATTTCTTGTATAAACATTTTGTATTTCTCTGTCATATTGTTTTAGTACAGCTTTGACAACTCTGCATTTAACCAAAGTAAATTCCATCTATTAATCTGAGAAAAATTGGAGGTAGGTAATTGTAAACTGTCATTCACAAGCATTTTATCAAACTATGAAACTCATGAGTACATGCAACCTCTATAGCCATACATGCTCTTTTATACTCTCTCTTATTTTGGGTACTGAGGATTGAACCCAAGGGCATTCTACCACTGAGCTACACCACCAGCTCTTTTTTCTTTTTATTTTGAGGAAAGTTCTCACTAAGTTGCCCAGGCCAGCCTTGAACCTGTGATCCTCCTGCCTCTGCTTCCTGAGTCACTGGGATGATAGGCATATGCTACCATGCCAGCTTATATTCTCTTTAGGTAGCACAAATGATTATATTTAACAAAGCTCAAAGGCATAGCCTGTCTTCAATGTATAAAAACAAGACACCAAAGTACAAAGCCAGGTGCAACAGCATAGACCTGTAGTCCCACTGCTTGGGAGGATGAGGTGGGAAAGTCATATCAATCCAGACCAGCCTGAGCAACATAGTGAGACACCATGACTCACACAAAAGTACGTATATTGAAATTATAATTACTAAGTAAATGCCCAAGAAGTATCCATTAATTAATTTAATATTAGTTTCATATCTAAAAATTAAAAAGATTTTAGAAAACAAGTCTTAGCTGATGCACTGCAAGGACATGATTACTGTTGATATGAAATGTTCATTAGAATTATAATTTATTGAGCTGGGCGCAGTGGTGCAAGCCTATAATCCCAGCACTTAGGGAGGCTGAGACAGGAGAATCGCCTATTCAAAGCCAGCCTCAGCAACGGTGAGGGGCTAAGCAACTCAGTGAGACCCTGTCTCTACATAAAAAACACAAAATAGGGCTGGGGATGTGGCTGAGTGGTCAAGTGCCCCTGAGTTCAATCTCCAGTACAAAAAAAAAAAAAGAATTATAATTTATTTAGGTGAACATAAAATTTTTTATTCCCCCTCCCAAAAAAAAAATTAAATAAAAATAATAGTAGCTTATATAATTTTATGAACCAGTATAAAAAGTCTGGGAACTCCAGATTCTTGGTTTCTTTGTAAGAAGCAAATATAAATCTTTAAAATCTATGCTTTCAGGATACTCCAAATTGAGAAAATTAGAGAAAAGACACAAAGCACTTTTTAAGCAAAGTTATGAAAATTCATTCTGATTTGTTCAATGATATTCACTTTTATTACTTGAACTTGGATTCTTTTATAAAAAAGCTTCTAACAATTTCTGTTGAAGATTTTGTTTTTTAATACCTTTTTTAAAGATTAGCATATTCAGAGCATTTGAAGTTCAATTTCTTTTTTTATAAGAACTCTGGAAATATTAAATTTGTGCAGGTTCTTATTGGTCTCCATAAACCAAGTAGAACAGAGACTCTTTAAGAGTTTTTATAGCTTAATGTATTAATATCCTCCGGTGGTAGAAAAATATTTCATGCTCACACAATGAAAGAAAACTGTTTTTCAATTACTGACACAGAGACACACAGAGAACCTGTAGTTTTAATTTTATATCTACAGACACGGGCCTGAAGTAAACAGAGACACAAAAACTTACCAGTCCCAATCTCAAAAAGAGGCGTTTTCCTTTTCAGAAGGCATAGAATTTTGCCTTACTGAGTTGATCTCATAAACATAAAAAACAAGCAACCAAAACATTAAACAATCTAGATCAACTGTCGTCTTTTACATGACAAAGAAAGGTCCCTATTATATTGACAAATGACCAAATGGTCATACCTTTTTCCAGTAAGGAATAATTTATCAGTCATGTATAGATCAGTCTCGTGTATACATGAGGCGATCACTATACTACCATATGACTATGGTATAGTATATACTATATGTGGTATAGTATATACTATGGTCATTGTTTACTAATCTCCAAGCCAAAGGGTGGAAAAATTAGACCAAATATAGGCAGAAAAACAGACTTGGCTAAGAACCAGAAACAAAAATAAAAACATAAAATCAGAAGAATGAAATCGGAGAACCAATGAAGGAAAAGTTTTATTGTCTTATCCACTTCAGGGCAAGAAAAGATGAGACTCAAAAGAAGATGTTCCCAGGAAGGAACAGCTCACAAAGGTAAACATCTTGGACAGTGCAATAGGATCCAGCCAATGAGTCTGTCCTAGAGGAAAAAAAATCTCACAAAATATTTAAGTGTACTTTTCAGAAAGTTAAAAACATAACTCTCATGCAAATATAAAGTGAAAGATCTTCAAACGAAAAAATGTAATTCATGCTATGCACAGTGGCACAAGGCTGTAATCCCAGCTACTTGGGAGGCTAAAGTAAGAGGATTGCAAGTTCAAGGCTAGCTTAAGGAATTTAGAGAGAACCTGTCTTAAGAAAGAACAAAAACGACTGTGAGTGTCACTCAGTGGTAGAGTCCTTGTGTGGCCTTTGTAAGACCTTGGGTTCAATCCCCGGTATTACTAAACAAACAAGCAAACAAACACACAGCAAAACTATTAAAAAGATCTAACTAATGAAAGAGAGACCCAGCTGGAAGGCAAAGCTGGTTTAAAGGAGAATTAGAGGAAGAAAGATTTATATAGTCATTCATGAAAGGCATGATGAAATAAACTTGCTAAATCGAGGACAAACAGGTTATGTTTTACAAAGCAATAAAATCAGACAATCTAGGATTATTTTTTCTATTGGAGAGAAATAATTTCTGTTAGAGAGAAATCATCTCTTTAGACAAAAATCCACAAATTAATTTGTATCTTCATAGAGTTTAGGGCTGTAATGAACAGTAAACAATACATCAAACAAATATTTCCCTAGAAATTTAAATAAACCTTGGGCTGACCTGTTAGAAAATATTCCAATATGACACTGAAAAGTAATTCTGGCATTCTTTTGCCTTATTTCCAAATGTTTGATTCTTTTTCTTTTTCTTTTCTAAATAGTTCTAACATTTTTAGTCAGCATTTCCTAGTATCACAAAGACTTAGAGACATGCTCAAATAACATTTGTTTGCTACATCATGACATATGTATTTTAAGTCCTTGAAATACTTTAATTAATGAAGAAAATCTCCAAGTTTGATGTGGCATTTAATTTGTTAGGCCTTAAGTTGGTAAAGGGAGATCTATCATTTATTTGTAGTATTCAAAATTTCAATGGTGAGTTTTTAAAAAATCACAAGTTGTTTGGGACACCTTTCTTTGCTTCAAGATGAGGAGGTTCATTCCCTTTCCCTTGTGGGTTGTCTGGATTTCATGAGTTGCTTATATCAAATTGAATATAGTGGAAATGATCATGTAGAACCAATGAGACAAACTCATAAAAGGCATTTGGCTTCTTCCTTTCTCTCTTTCAAACCATTTGTTCTGGGAGAAGCCAGCAGCCACATTGTCAGGACACTCAAGCAACCTAAGTGGAAAAGAACTGAGGGCCATGCCAGCAGCCAACATGGAACAGAGACCTCTAACAGCCATGCAAATGAGTCACCTGAAGTAGAAATTCCAGTTGTAGTCAAGCTTATGGATGACTGCAGTCTCTAATGACATCTTTTCTGTAACTTCATCAGAGACCTTGAGCCGTAGGACTCAGTTAAGCTACTACTAAATTCCTGAATCATAGAAACTACAAAATAATAAATGTTTGCCATTTAAGCTACTAAATTTTGGAGTAATTTGTTGCAACAGCAATTCATATTTAACATAATTCCTAAAAACATTTTCCTCTCTTTTGGAAACTGGAGAAGTAGAATTTTGTCCCTACTGTTAAGTAAATCAATTTTCTATCTTTTCTAATCTACCCACTGCTTGATTCTCAAGTGAACTTGAATATGGCCTCCTGGTCATCACTTGCCCACTGGGCACTACTCACAATGTGCCTAGGATGGACTTCTGAGTCTTTATCTGAGGCAGACAGGTGGAGGGGTTGACCACTGTGCTCTTTGAGAGAAAACTCCCTATAATGATTCCCTCTTATGTCATTGAACATAATATAGACACCAAAGCTGGATTTGATTCCTTGAATTTGTTTGAATGACTTCTTTCTCCCCATCTCCCACGGCTAATAGACTGGGATATTTATGAATCCATTTATTAAATGTGAACAAATTATGAAATTAGATTCAAGTTTCCCATTTATTTATTAGACTGAAAAAAATCTATTTAATGCAGTAGAAAAATAAAGGTAAATTTCTGACAAGATGATGAGCCAACATGGGCTGTTTTCTTCTCCCACAATCTAACCTTAAAGAGTCACATTAAGAAAAAAACAGCATGTGAATAAATAAAATAAGGACTGAAAAACACTCAGAAAGACAGAAGGTGACTGTGTCTCAAGGTGTGAGTGCATGTGTGTCTGGAATGGGGAACGAGTTGAGAGGGAGCTTTGGGTTGCAAACTTTTTTCCCTTCTGGATATACTGCCCTGGAGATAGTATGGTTCATTCCCATGTGACCATGGAAGAGGAAAATGGCAGTAGGAGCCCAATGCCATGGGGGTTTGTAGCCAATGAAGAGACTGTGCCAGAGACTGGCTTGAGTGAGGAGCTGATAGCAACAGATAAAGAATGACTTGCTTCCTCCCAAGCATTTCCTCCTGCTCATTTCCATACCCTTTCCTATCCCCAATTATGCCAGTACATCAAGTGGGGGAGAAAGCCCTTAGAAGAGAACAATTGCAAAGTTAGCGGAGTCAAAATATGTCCTAGAAGGATGGGGTCACAGTAAAAGGACAATAAATAGGACTGGTTAAGACCCTGAGCACCCTAGTCACAGTGACATCACTCCATTTCATAAACTATGAAGAGGACAAGCTGAGGGATGGGCTTTGCCTCTCACATTCAGCTAGGACTGGTCATTCTTTAAGGGGAATATAAGCTTTCATTGGCAGAGATCTGAGAAGCACAGCATGCCTAAGAGAGACGATTAACTAGACTATCCATAATAGGTACATCAGAATTAACCCAACAGACAGATGAAGGATCTACAACACATATAAGTTAATGTCCTAAAAGAGATGAGAGAATATTGGTTACATGACGCATGAAGTAGTTACAATGAAGAGCCAATTGGAAACACTGAGTGTAAAAATTATAACAATTGAAATAGAGAATTTCAATGAGGAGTAAGTAGCATGAAGGTTACAGGCAAAAAACTAGAAGGGGACTCAAAATGGTGGATTGGAGAAGGTCGCTCTCCTGGTCGCTCTGTGGCATGAAACCAAGAATTCAGACCCACAGCTTCTCAGCAAGGTGAGAAAGGGGAACTTTTTTCTGGGAATTAACTCTGCACATGCAAAGCAGATCGGGGACTCAGGAGGTTGGATATAACAAAATAAAGAAGAAATACTCAGCATGCTGCCACTGGTAGTGGTGCCCCGCAGGTGTGATCTGCCTTGCTCTAAAGTAGTGGAGCAATACATCAGTTAAAGGAACCCCCATTTTTAGGAGGTATGAGGTGTGTTTGGATATGGAGATTAGAGATCAAAGATACTGCCCGAATAACCTGAAAGGTTATTCCTGCACAAGAAAATGAACTACTAAACTGTAAGATCAGGATTGTTTCCTCACCTCTGTTAAAATTTTTGTTTTCTTGTTGAGACTGCACTATAGATACATTGGCACTTCTTATTTACCATCTTTATCATTACTTTTTCCTTTATATGGTCTGCCACCTGAGGAGACCCTCACCAAGAGCCCGACCCTGCTGGCACCTTGCCTTTGCACTTCTAGCCTCTAGCACTATGAAATGAATTTGTGCTATGTATGAACCACCCATAGAGTGTGATAGAACTTTTCCTTTTATAAAAAATATTATTAAGTAATAGAAGCTTAGTAAATTGATGGAGATAAATAATCATAAATATGGGTCTTAATATGATAAAGGTATCCACCAGAGAAGACAATTTCCTTTAGCAAAATAAATTTTGATGTATTAAATAGAAGATAGAAAAGTGTAAAAATAATGAATGGAAAATATGAAATAAGATGACAGAAATATATCAGATTATATTAAAAATACAATTATATATTAACTAAAAAGCACAGAAATTTTAAAGTAAAGAAATGAAAATATCTGCTGGTAAAATTCAGCTAGAAACAATTAAATGCCACACAATTAGAATTCAAGGCCAAAGTCACTAAAGGATGAAAAGAGACACTGTACATTGCAAAAAATGAAAACAGATTAAAAAGATATAATGATGATTATCAAATATATTTAATAATATAGGTTCAAAGTATATAAAATATTAACTGAGACTTTGGAGGTTAGACAGATGACCTAATAATCACAGTTGAAAATTTTAGTTCACTTTTCTCAGAAACCAACAAATTAAAGAGACAAGAATTTAAGAGTGATAAATTTGAATATGGAAGATTTTACATATTTACATTTTAAAAAATCAAATATTCGTGTTCAAAACTTATACATATCCATATAAAATTTGAATACTTGAATGTATAAATTTACTTATAATATATATTTATGATATAAAATTTTATAGATGCTGTATCTCTTGTTTATATCTTATAAATCTACATATTACATAGATTTCTTCAATAAGCAGGAAATGCACATTCTTGGTAAGAGTGCAAAGAACATAAAAATTATACTCATAAAGGAAATTCTAATAAATTTCAAAACATGAAGATCACACTGACATATGGTTAGCCTACCAGTCAATAATAAAAGAATAACTTTAAAAATCTCTAAGAAATCAGAAAACCAAAAGTACTGTAAAAATTCTTAGAGTAAATATAAAATATTAAGATAATTCAAAAATAATTAAAATTGAAAGATAAGAAAAATTTGTATCATAAAGCATGTATAACACCATTTAAAAGTCCTTTTAGAATAGTTTTATCAAAAGCATTAAGCTAACCATTCAGATCAAGAAGATTAAAAAATACTAATTGAGAAGACCCAGAGAAATGAAAGAGAAGAAAATAAAATGCATAAAGGCCCAAATCAATGAAATAGATGACAACAAAGATTAACAAAACCCAAAGTTGTTTCTATGAAAAGATCAATAAAGTACACCAAGTCTTTGGCAAGATTGATTAAGAAAATGAAAAAGAAATACAAAGAGATTAAATAAAAGAATGAAAATGAGTCCACAATTCTAGATGTGGTATTTTAAAATCTGAACAACTATATACTAATAAATTTGATAACAAGATAAATATATTTCTGAACAAATATGACAGAAAACTTTAAGAATCTGATAATTTTATCTTATTGATTCATAATAGAAAACAATTCAGAGCTGTTTAACTTATTTATACAATTAGAATAACCTTAATTTCAAAACTCTATAATGGAGATGCATACATATCTATATCTATGTCTATATCTACACATGCATACACATACATACCCTATTTACCATATAAAGATAGAAGTAAAAATCCTAAATAGTTTATTAGCTAGTTGAATTCTATAGTGCATTAAAACATATTATTAATATTTTATTCCAGGAATGACAGGATGTTTTAATATCAGAAAAATAATCACTATAATGTATCTCATATGAAATAAAAAAGAAAGATTTTATCTCAATAAATGCAGAAAAAGAATCTAAGTTCAATATGGATATATAATTTAAAAAAATCTTATAAAACTAGGAATGAAAAATTTCCTTAGTTTGATAAATGATATACTCAAAACCTTTAGATAATATTATACATACTGGAGAATTTAGCTACATGGTCATGGATCAAGAACAGGATAGAGCTAGCCACTAGCACTACAACTATATAATGATTTTGAAAATCATGTTCAATGCTTAAGACAAGAAAGGAGAGATAAAAAGATTTGAAAGTTGTCAGGCCCACTCAAGATTTCACGTTTCTTCTTATGAGGCAAATGCAGAGCGTACAACATGGCCGCCGCCGCGGGCCGCAGGGAACAAAGCAGCAGGCAGCCTGCATGCGCAAAGGAACAGCCAACCAGACGCTGATACGTAAGCAGTAATGGCGCCTCCTACCAATCAGTGGACTTTTCCTGACTCATCCCGGAAGGCCTCTGACCTTAGCAGGATCCCCTGACCAATCCCAGAGAACACAGGAATCTAGATTACCTCCTCTTCCTACCTCATAGCTCTTCTCTTCCTGCCTTAAGCCTTCCTTTTCCAGACCAGGCCCTTTAAATTTTCTGGACCACGGAACATGTGCGATTCTCCCGGACCTGTTCTGTTGGACTGAGGAGTTCACCCGGGAGCATGCATCCCAATAAAGTCTTACCTAGTGGTTTAATTTGCCTCCTTTTGGTCATCTGGCTTTACAAAAGTAAGTTATTATTTGCAGATGATGTAATCATCTTCATAGAAAACCAAACAGGACCAACAACAATAACAAAAAAGCTACTAGAAGTAATATAAGAGAGTTTAGCAAATTTGCTATATAAAATATTTAACAAAAATCAAAAGTATTTCTCTATATAAATAAAAATCAACTAAAAATTTATGAAATATAAGATACATAATTCACATTACAACAAAGCATATTTCAATGCTACATCTAGGAATCAAACTATAAAATGATGCATAAAGACTTAGTGAAGACAACTTTGGAATCCTTTTTAAGGACATAAAAGGATTATAATACATGAAATGATATTTGATATTGATGGATGAATATTGACTGAAGACTTATCAAATTAAGGATGCCAATTCTCAAATAAATACATAAATTTAATGCTGGATACTAACATTTCTGAGGAACTTGTCAAACACAGTCTAAAAAATATAAAGTAACATTATTAAACAGGTATATCAAACATGAAAAAGAACAAAATGAGGATTCTCTACGTACAAGATATTAAATGATATTGCATAGCCATTAGGAATAAAACAGTTTAGTTGACTAATAATAAGCAAATCGAGTTGTGCATGGAGACGCACACCTGTAAATCCCAGCTACTTAGGAGGCTGAGGCAGAGGGATGGCAAGTTCAAGGTCAGTATGAGCAATTCAGTGAGACCATGTCTCAAAGTAAAAAAAAGACTAAAATGATTGGGAGTGTAGCTCAGTGGTAGAACACATGGCTTCAAGGCCCTGGTTTCAATCCCCAATATTAAAAAAAAAAAGAAAAGCACTAAATAGATCAATGCAGTGTATGTAGTATGTAGAATTCAGAAATAGATTTGTTTACATATGGAAAACATGCTATACAATATATGCAATGTTAGTAATGGGGAAAAACATGAACTGTTTAGTACCCAGTTTAAAAAACTCATTAAAATTGGGAAAATATTGTTAGATCCTTATATATTATATTCTATATCTTAGCATGTGCAAAGCCCAGGGTTTGTTTCCCAGCACCAATCAACCAACCAACAAACAATATATATATATTTTTCATATAATAGACATATGTAATACATATAGAATATTTTATACATATTATACAAAATAAAAAGTAGAGTCTAGATAAGTCTAAAACTGCAATGTTAAAGGTAAAATTATAAAGCTAATGAAAGAAATTTTAGAAAAATTTGTTTCTTCTGTGAGTAGGTATGTAGAAGACATCTTAAAAAAGACTGAAAAGCACAAACCATATAGTAAAAATTTAATGGAATTGACTGCAGTAGGAGTAAATATTCCCCAAAGGCCCATGTGTTAAAGTCTTGGTCTCCAGACCTGGCTATTTGGAGGTGGGTAGGGCTTAGTGGGAGGTCTTAGGTCAGTAGGATCATGCCCTCAAGGGGGATCATGGGTACTCAGTTCCTTCCTTTCTCTCTTTTGTGTCCTGGCCATGAAGTGAAGCGTTTCACCGTGCAGCCCCACAGTGATGTACTGCCCTGCCATAGGCCAAAAGCCATCATGGATGGAAATCTCTGAAACTGTGAGCCAAAATAAATCTTTCCTCTTTCCCAAGGAGCTGGGACTTAAGGTATGTACCACCAAGCCTGGCTCACTCTGTGCTTTTTAAGTTGATTTTGTTACCATAACAGAAACTCCATTAGCAGATCAACTATATCAAAACTATGAATTCCTGTTCAGTAAAAGTTATCTCAGACAATATTAACATAGAGGATGGAATGGAAAAAATGATCCAGCATCTTAAGTGGATTAATTACACAAATATAGAAAGAACCCTTGGAAAAAAAAATGAGAAGAAAAACAAGCAATATATATGAATTGGCAGTTTAAAAGTCTAAATAATCTAAATGATTAGCAGGTTTGTGAATGCATGCATAATCCAAGATATGCAAATTAAAATAATGATAAAATATTACTTATTAGAAAATAAAAATGTTAAAAAGATGGATAAATGTCAAGTATTGGCAAAAAGAAGAGACAGGAATTCCCTCTTACTGCTAATGAGAGTATAAGGGGTATGTCATTATGGATAGGAGTCCTCAGTGTTTAGGAAATGGGCACATGCTCTAAGCCTCAATGTCTCCCTTAGGAGCACATTCAGTAAATACGTTTACCTGCATTGTTTATAATAGTCAAGAGTTGATAATTTCCCAGCTGTGGTAGATTGAGTGATTGGTCCCCAAACTTCTTTCTTCTGTAACAATGCAACACATCTACCCACTTTCCAGGGGTAAGTCCAAGTATTTCTTGCTTGTCTTTGAATTAGACCATGTGATGTCATCATAAAACATCCCTTCCTTGAATGTACCTAGCTGCTTTATTTGTAGTACCTAGAAATAGAAAAGACCAAAATTAACTCCAATAGGCAAATAGTTCACCGAATACATTTGTATCAGCAATCAAAAGGAGCAAGCTATTCATATATGCAACAATGTAGTGAATGAAGTCAATCCCAGAGTTGATATTTTGTGTGATTCTACTTATATAGCATTATAATAATAATTATTATATTAATAATAATAATAATTATTATTAATAATAATAGTAATAATAATAAAAATTATTATTAGTGGTAGTAGTAGTTTTTGATACCAGGGATGGAACTCAGAGGCACTCAACCACTGAGCCACATCCCCAGTCCTATTTTGTGTTTTATGTAGAGACAGGGTCTCACTGAGTTGCTTAGCGCCTCGCCATTGCTGAGGCTGGCTTTGAACTCGCAATTCTCCTGTCTCAGCCTCCCTAAGTGCTGGGATTACAGGCTTGAGCCACCGTGCCTGGCCCCAGCCCTGTTTTGTGTTTTATTTAGAGACAGGGTCTCACTGAGTTGCTTAACGCCTCACTTTTGCTGAGACTGGCTTTGAACTCGTGATCCTCCTGCCTCAGCCTCTCGAGCTGCTGGGATTACAGGTGTGGGCCACCAAACCCGGCTTATATAGCATTATTGAAATGACAAAATTATGCTAATAAAGGTTAGTGTTGGCAGGGCTTAAAGAGGAGGTGTAGGCAAGACAGGAAGTGATGGAAATGTGCTGTATCGTGCTGTACCAATGTTAGTATCCTGGTTGTGATACTGTACTATAGTTTTGCAAGATGTTGCTATTGGGAAAAATGGGTAAAAGATCCTCTCTTTCTAAACTGTATATGAATCTATAATTTTGTCAAAATAAGGAATTTAACAAAAAATATGTATTGACTCCTCCTACTTAGGCAAAGAGAATATGAATGGGGCACAGAAATTAAGGGAGGGAGTAGATAATTAGCAGAACTTTAAATAGATTGATTAGGAGTATGTGTTATAAGCTGATGAGAATGATTTGCTCACTTCAGTCCCTAAGGGTTTCTTTTTTTAAAAAAAATGTTGTTCAAGGTGTTTTTGTTTTTTTTTTTTGAAATCCATTAAATGTCATCATTGAATTACTTTTTCAAGAAATCTGATTTTAAGGACCTGGAATATGTCAAACCCTTTTGCTGGTTGCCTCAGACATATTCATGAACAAAATAAAAATCATCTCTACCCTCATGGAGATTATAATCATACTCCTTCTAGTCTAGTAACTTTCACTAAAATAACAAGTCTACAGGAATTTTCCTGAATCCAGTTGTCTCCTAAATTAAAAAGTAATGATTAATTATAAATAAGCATATGTCAAATCAGCAAGTTTTATAATGCCTTTGATGTTCTGAGACGTTTAGTTGAGTGGAGAGATGGTGAAATTTTCTTGTGAAGAAGTCAATGAAGCCAGTTTCTGAATATTGTTGGCCTTAAGTACATTTCACTTAAACTCACTTACTTAAAATTAAACAGTCAAGGAATTATTATCTGCTTTGGTCTTAGGAGAATGAGACCACCTGGGAGGAAGGTGTCCAGATTGTCTGAGCAGGGCTGAGTCTGAGACTAGAGGGAGGAGAGAACTGGCCAAAAAGAATTCATCAGCAAATGTAGTTCTGCTGAAGTATAGGCTGGAAGGAAGAATTTTGCACCAATAGCTCAGGAGAGTGAATCTGTGGTGGGGGTGAGGATGGGAATAAAGACTGAAGGTAGAAAAGTAGAAAAGAAAAAGAAAAAAAGAAAAACACAAAACCAAGTTATGTCCATGCCGAAGGGGAAATCAGGAAGTAATTACAGGAGAACTGTGCGTCTTCGCAGTTTCATTTCTATGTGTGGCTTGATTTGTTTTGCCAGGCTGGGAATGTGGCACCAAATAGCATGGCAGAGTAGTGACATCTTTGAGTTAAAGAGGACTCATCTTGGGTTTCTTTCTGGATTGACCTGTGACCTTTCTTTGTGTTCCAGGAGGCTGACTCTGTGGGATGCATCAACAGGTTCTCTTGCTTTCTGGCTTACAATTAGATGAACACAATGGGAATTAAGAGCAGGAAATCAGGGCAGGGAAGAAAAGTGAGATTGGGGTGTTCATTTCCCAGGGTTCTTCTCTGTGGGGTCATTGTGGGCTGCTCATCCATTCGGCAAAGGCCACACCCCCATCATCAGTTTTCTCCTGTCTCCCTTCAGCATTCACCCCCTCCTCTCACTTCTTCAGACCTAGGGATAATGGCAGCTTGCTGCTGTTACTAACTTTGGGGTCTTTACCATTCCTGCTCCCTTCCTAAATGATTGTAAGTTTCTTTATTAATCTCTTCTCATTTACTCACTTAAGCATGCCATCTGTTCCCTGCTGGTACTCCGACTAATATAGAAGTCACTTAGCCCAGCCTTCCTCCCAATCTAAAACCTGTGCAGTGAGAGGAGGTCACTACATTGGGTGTCAGCCTATTCTGTTTCTTCTCATAGGTTCATGCTGTCCTTTCCCAGGCAACGTTATTTTTGTGTTTCTCATTTCTTCTTTTGTATAAACTCTTAAAAACTTGGATCACTTTAGTGCTCTTTATGCTACTTTGAATTTCTTAAAAACACTCCCTGTCTTCCTCCTTGGGAATCACTTGACACTGAATTGCCTAGCTTTCTTGTTCAAGAAATTCTCATTTTTTTCAACCACTCTTCCTTTTGCTCCTTATGCTTATTGAATCACATCTCTCTTTCTTCTGGTATTTCTCAAATACACTTTTCTCCAGAAAGGAAAAAGTAGCTACTGATAACTAGGAACTGACTGGCAAATATCTAGGCTGTCACGTTGCTGGAGTTGGCTTGACACTCACAGATAGACACAATGTTTTCTTGTTGAACATACACAAATTTTATAGAACAGTAGCACTCTGGGACTGTGAGGGATCAAGGCCAAAACAAGACCACTCCACAGTCATGTCCAAATATAGCCAAATACATAAGCATTGCTCAAGCCACAAGATGACCAAACATTTCTTATTCTGGCAAACATGAAGGGCCACTGCTCAATCACAACTTAAGACACATTCTGTTCTTTTCACCTTATGGATTAGAATTATTAAGGTACCTAGTCACGAGAATGACCCGTTTCCCGACAGCATCCAATCTGGAGTGAAGCTGCATTTCCTTGAATGTCCCCCACAAGCATCTATTGAAGACAAGCCCAGATTCCAGAACACCCTCTAACACGTTCTGAATGAGAGGTCTCTCAGTTTTTCATGGTGTACTCTACTTCATTGCAGTGTGTCAATAAACTTCTGTTTAACTACAGACGAGCTCCTGATGGTTTCCTTTGACTAGAGGTCATGGACAATATATATCTGACAATTCCTAGCATCAATTCCTCTGTTTTTTTTTTTTTCTGGATTCCTCAAAGGCACAGTAAATTTCCCAGATTAGTATTACTACATTAAAAAAATAGTGCATTATAATTATATGTAATAGTGGGATTCATTATGCCATATTTGTACATGCACATAATTTGATCAATCTCATTGCCCAGTACCTTCCCTTTCTCTCCCTTCCTCCTGATTGACTTGTTCTCTCTCTCTCTGCTCTACTTATCATTGTGATATTTTTGAGGATGAGGAATCAGCCTACAGAGGTGTTTCCTTTATTGTTTCCTCAATGTGTGACAAAAGCCTCCTGCGTGGTAAAATCTTGTTATGGTTTGGATATAAGGTGTCTCCCCAAAGTGCCTGTGCTAATGAAAGAATATTCAGAGTTGGAATGATTAGATTATGAGAGCTGTGACCTCATCACTGCATCCTAATTTGAAAAAGCCACTAACTGAGTGGTAACTATAGGTAGGTGGGGCTTGGCTGGAGGAGGTGGGTCATTGGAGGAGTTCATCCTCCCTGTGGCCCTGAACCCTGATTCTGCTTCCTGGCTGCCATGAGCAGAGCAGTGCTCCTCTGCCATGTCCTTCTGCCATGATGCTCTGCCACACCTTAGGCCCACAGTAAGGGAGTTGGCTGACCATGGACTGAACCTCTGAAACAGTGAGCCCAGATAAACTTTTCCTCCTGTAAGTTGTTCTTTTCAGACATTTTGGTCATGATAACAAAAACCTGACTAACACAAATATGAAGATTAAGTTCAACCCTTCTGTGGTATAGAACTTATGTTACTTGTTACTTCAACTTTGTATAAATGTGCCCTTGACAAAGATTTCTCTTTTTACTAACAATTTCACAAAGGCTCCTATTCCCTAACTTTCTTCTGTATCTGACATTCTCCCAGTTAATGTGTTTAGGAGGCACCTACCTTGGAAACTTGTATTAACCACTGGAGAAGAAAAAGTAAGGAAGGGCTGGAAGTGAGGTATAAGAGAGGGCAGTGGGGGTGATAATGAGATAAACACCCTTTTTTGAACTTGATGTTTATAATCAGTCATCCTCATGCTTCACCTCATGGAAATTTGTTTCATTTAAATTTCATTTCATTGAGAGATCAAATCATCTTCATAATGGGATAAAATTGTTTCTAAAAACTAACAGGAAAGTACTGAACTTGTTTATAATATTGTTAACATTTATTTTCACTGAAACTGTTTGGTTTCAATTTCTGTACTGTGTCACTCACTTATCACTGAAAGTGGGAGTTCAGACAGTGAGAGAGATTTGGAGAAATCTCCAAGAGCATAAAACTCTTTATCATTACGTATTTAGGATAGACCCTGATTGCTGCATACTTGAAGATGGGGAGCAGGAACAGTGGTGGGAGGCATCTGTGTCAATCATCAACCTTTACTCCCACCCCTCTTACCCCAAGTCTTTCCTTTCTTAAGATTCATGTGTTTAGTGTATGTTGTCCCCTGGGAAGGTCAAACAATCCCACTCACTCTACCCAAGAAAGTGCTGATAAAGGATATGGTCAAAGACATGATTAGTCCATGGTATAGTGATGGAGCTACCATGGTTCTTCATTTATATAGAAATCCTTTGTTTTTATTTGGTATAATCTTTGAGCTTTTCCCCTTCTATGTTCTTTGAGTTCTTCTTTTTGAATTCTCTTTTCTGGGTAACAGGCCTTAAATAGTCTCTACTTTGGTTGGCTACTGCTGTACCTCAGCATCCCAGTCACTAGACAGGTAAGGTTGAACTCTAGTGTGGGGCTTTTTATAATCAGTCATTGTTTAGAACAACATTCAGAAAACTCTGGCCCAAGAACCAAATCTGATTCAATACTTGTTTTTGTATCTAAAATTTTATTAAAAAACAGCCATGCCCTTTCATATACCTATTGTTTACAATTGCTTTTGTGCTACAATGATATGGTTGGTTAGTTTTGACAGCAATTGTGCAACCCACAAAGCTTAAAATATTCACTCTCTATCCCTGCTATGGTTTACGTGTTTGTGTAATCACATGTTGAAATTGTAATCCCCAAAGTGTTGCTACTAGGCGGTGAGGCCTTTGGGAGGTTACTGGGTTATAGGGTCTAAGTCCTCATGGAAATGACTAGTGCTCCTACAAAAGAGGCCAAGAGAAACCCAGTGAGGTAAGGCACTCTTTATGAGGAATGGGACCTTGCCAGACTTGGAATCTGCCAGTACTTTGATCTTGGTCTTCCTAGCTTCCAACAAATACTTACTGTTTATAAACCACCCAGTTAATGGTATTTTTTCTGTCAGCCCAAACTGACAGGCTCTTTACAGAAAAAGTTTGTTAATGCCTACTCTAGAACAGGAAGTATGATGGTTAAGACACTAATTCCAAGAAATGTTAATACTTATTACACAAAAGTGAGTTCCATGGTTAAATAAGTTTGCAAAATACCATAGTTATACATTTTGAACACATTCCTTAATTCTCATCTATAGTATCTTGGTATATATTTAGTCAGTCTTTTTTTTTTTAATTTTTTTTGGTTGTAGATGGACACAATATCTTTATTTGTATGTGGTGCTGAGGATCAAACCCAGTGCCTCGCTCATGTGAGGTGAGAACTCTACCACTGAGCTACAATCCCAGCCCCTTAGTCAGTCTTTATATAGACCATCTTTATATGTTTATAAAAATAATTATATACATTTTATGTAAGTATAAATATATAGTATAAATAAGAAATAATGTTTGATAATTTAAATAATATACATCTAATTGCGCATATATAGTATGATTTATGATTCTCCAAAAGATGGCAACAGTAGTCTAAGTTTTTTGAAGCTTCTGGACCATCTAATCCTTGTGACATGGATTATTCTGTGAAACTAGTGACCAATGGAACCCACTTTGGTATGCCCTAGTCTAGATTCCTTAGACTGCTTATCATCCAATAAAAAGTATTTCTCTTCTCTTTGCTCATGTAAATTCACCAGGATCAAGGTGTCTACACACTTGTTTAGGATCAAATCCCTAGCTAGTAATAAATGTATTTTCCTGATGTCCTCTTTGGATACTCTTTTGCCACTGTGGAGGCTCTAGTGTTGAACACAAGTCTCCTGCATTGCTTCTAGATTCACCTTTGCAACAAGTGAGACTATGGATCTGGAATAAGCTCATTATTATATAATTTTTCTCCTAGGAGGTCTTTCCCGACACTCATCCCTTCCAACTCAGTTTAGGTTAGAACTCCTGCTAGTCTATGTAGAACTTTTCATACTTCATTATAGTAAGCTACTTTTTGTGATTTTCCTATAAATCTATATATGCTATGATGTTTGGTTCATTTTTTGCAGTACAAAAAATGTGGGTGCTTGTTAAATAGTTCTTAACTGAATGATTATGCCTCTTAGACCACTTGGCCCTGGGTTGTTCCTTTAAATGGTAGTTTTTCTTCTGTGTGTTCTAGTCCTCAGGACTGGGCTAATGCTTTGGTTTCTTTTCTTTTGTCTTCTAGCCTATTTCTGAAGTTCTGGGCGTAGCTCTTGAATCTCAGGAAGCTTATAAGGCCCTTGCTGTTCTTATTGTTCTTGACTTTTTTCCTCCTTCCCAGTTGCTGCATTTTAAATGGATAGATGGCCTTAGAGTAGAAACTTTTGTTCTTGAAACTTCCAATTATCAATGGTTCCCTGGGTACCATGTCATTGGACTGGGACCTTGCTACCATCTGTTGCAGCCCTAGTGCTGACAGTTGCCTAAATCAAGACAGAATTTGCCTCTTTCTGGACATTTGCCCTGCTGGACTGCTGGAACCCTGCTGTTGGCTGGGCTCGTGTCTTGGCCCTGGGCAGTTGATGTTGTACGAGGTCCTGGTTTCCTCATTCTCCTATTTTACTGAAGACACCACTGTTAGTCCATCTGTAGTTTATCCTTAAAATAATCATGTGAGAAAAAAGATTCAGACTTTCTAAATTTAATGCTGCTGCTTTAGTATAACTTTATTTACTGTTCACTCTTCAAGGTCATGACTTGCAGACTCAGCTACTATCATTTCCTGCTATTATTCATGTCATTCTTATGAATTCAGTAAGTTTTTTAAAAAGTCCTGCTTTATAAGTAGGAAATTAAATCACAAAGATATTGTCATGGGTTAGAAACACAGGGACTTTAATTTGGAAAATCAAATGAAGAGAGAGCTTGAGAATGGGACCAAGAGGGACTTTTCTTTTCCATGCAGTATCTTTAAAAAAAACTGGGTGAAGTATAGAGTTAGGGAAAAAATCAGGATAACTTAATTAGATATATTGTTCTTTAAAAAGAATAAAGGAAGAGAGGAAACATTGTGAATTACTTTATTGATAGGCATTCTGCTAAATGCTTAATATTTAACTTCATTTTTGCTGTATAAGCTTAACCATTTGATGTGATAGAATACAGCTTAACGATATTTTCTTCTTTAAAACTTGTCATGAAAATTTTCTTCTAAGATCATTTTTCCCCTTTCTTAAGGAAGTATAATTCAGTCCAATAAGAATGTAGACTTAAAGAATATATATTAGAAGTCCATGGTGCTGTCTTTCAACTTAAAGAGCTTATCTTTTCACCAGGGGGTCGAGACTACATAATAAACTAAACCAGGGGGGGAAAAAAGTGTCACACTGTAAAAGGCTAGATCAAGGTCAAGAGCCCTATATGAAGTCCTACCGCTACCCCAAGTCTCAGCAACTATTATGGTGCCAGAAGTATTTAGAAGACCAAGAAAGAACTACATGTTTTAATTAAATAACACATGGCAGAAAGCACAAGATACCAGCTTGGGTTTATCAGGCAGAACAGGAGCTATCCTTGTGCTAAACAGACAGGCACCAAGGAAAAGAGAGAACCCGAGAGACAAGTCTAAAAAAGCTTGGGAGCTATTTAATACAACATCCTAGGACAAAATCTAACACTACCCGTCGACGCGAGGGGAGCCACATTTAAGAAAGGCAGCCTGGTGTAGAATAATGATGGAGTAAAGTAAATGACACGGAACTATGACAAATTCAAAACCCAACTGGAAAATTAGGAAAGAGAATGAAGTGTCGTGTATAATGACACCCTGACAATTACCCTAGAGCAGTGGGGCATGTCCTGACACATTTACCTATCCTGGTGCTGCGGCTTTGGTGTGAACAATGAGGCTTTGTGGCCCATTTTCGATCTCTCTGTGTCTCTGTCAGGCATGGGGCTGAGAATGGCTGGCTGTGCGGCTCGTTAAAAAGAGTTCAGGGGAACACACAGTGTAGGACCCCGGGGTCAGCTGTGTTAGTGTCTTTCTAAGTGAAGACAGGATTAAAAAACATGGAAATTGCTAATGCTAAAAATCATTTATGAAATTCTACAACAAGGAAAAACCCCGAAAAAGAAACTAACTCCAAGACCTAGTCGAGGTGTCAAAATTTAAGATTATTTTATCCTCCTGTATACAAAATTGCAGAGACAAACAAAGCAGCAGGAGGTCCAAGCATATCAATCAAAGAGGAGACAGCACATTCTAGACTGGGAATATAATTAAGTAGAAGATATAAAAATAGGATTTCCCAACCTGGCAAGTGGAAATAAAAACCAACTGGCAGAGGAAGGGCGGAGAGGATAATCCTACTCTTTTGGAATAACTATAGAAAAACATAAGGAAACAGAAAATGGAAATTGGTGAAGGAGTAAAGAAGGTGGGGGGGGGGGGCAGATGATGAAAGCCTATTAAGTGTGTAGAAGTGATGAATTTGCCAAGACCTGATTTTAGCCTCTGGCTAACAAATCTGGAGGCGACTATACGGACTTTTTTTTTTTTGGTAAAAGATTGATAATCTTCAGAGTCTATCTGGTACAAATTTAGTAGCTATTTGAGTTAGTCCCTTTGCTCAACAGAAAATGAAATATAGTGACATCCTGAGTAAAAAAAGTATTTTTTACTGCACCCTAACCGTTAGTAAGAAATGCTAGTCACTCTAATGTCAACTGCAGGAACCAGCAATACGGCTTCTGCTTTTAAAGAGACCTGCAGTCCACGCTGCGGTTTGTTCCATTAATGGTATTGAATCCACTCCGCTTCCTTCCTCCCTTATATTAACTGCATTAAAAAATAAGTAAGTACCGATATATGCCCTGTGTTCCTTAAAAGAGGCTATGATGAAATGAAAAAAGCTGCTGAATATAATATAATAAAAGTATTTCACATTCATTTCTCCACCATAATAAGTGGAGTTATGGTAGGAGGAGGAGACCTCTCACAGCTGGGCAAGCCCTAAGACTCCTTCCCTTATTCTCTACTTAAAAGCTATCAATTTAGAGCTGTCCTATGTATTGCCCCGTGAATTGAACAAGCCTTTTCAGTCTTTAATTAAGGGTGAAAAACTCTTTGAACATCACTGCATTCATCTGTTCATGTGTGGAAAGCCTGGTGTAACAAAAGAATTTAATCAAACTACAAGCCTAATAAAGACTACATTGCCTGAACTAAATGATGTTATTGCGGTAGCGGCTCATAGTTTTACATTTAAAAAAGCGGGTCAGAGTGTTCATTCATCTTGATTAGCAATGCCAACCTAATTACTTCTGGAGGAAACAGTAATTAGCTGGAGTCTCACCTCATTAATCATGACATTCTTGTAGCAGACTATTTTTATCTGATAAATGGCTTGGATTGGAACAAGGTGTATATTTGAATTCTAGTTAATTGTACACAGCTTGCTGCATAACATTTCACATTTTTATCATTTAACTACTTCCTTTCTGTGAGCCTCTTGAGGAGCTTTTTTTTGGTTACTTGCATTCTTGTCATGAAAAAAAGTCTGATTTAATGAGTGGGTCAGTTGTTCTTGTTAGCTAACATATCAGAACTGGTATCTCAAAGCATCAGAGGACAGGATGAAAGATCTCCATATGTAGATTAAGTCATTCAAGTTCTGTAGGACAGACACTTAAAAGTTTCTGCAGTGAATTCAAGATGAATGGTAGCATTGTATTAACTGGCACAGTAACTTCCATATGATCAATAATAATCTCAGACAACAAGCAGTGCATTATTATATTTTAGGCAGGGAATTTAATAAATTCAGCCTAATTCTTATTCTTCCTAAACCAGTTCTTAAGTGTGTACATATTTAAAAAGAGGTAGTAATTGGAGTCTAGCCTTTATTCAGCTGTGTCTAGGATTGGTTTTTCTGCAGCCACGTGGTTCTGAAAACTTATTTGTTTCTCTCAACCTTGTACATTATTTTCTAAAATTAAAATACCCAACAATCAGAATATAATTTTTGTTGCTTTCTTTGGAGTCCTCTTCAATATACAGAGCTTTCAGCGAATCCCAACAGAAACATCATTGAGTACAGAGAGAATTGTTGAATTACTGCTTATAGAAATGTAGAATACTTGCCTGCAGTTCACAGTGATATCAGTGTAGACCAGCAATGATTGCAGGGTTACGTAGGCCCAAACTCAGCTCCTCAGTCTTGAAATGTCTACATAAGAAAATGTGGACCCATCTTTTAAGGGCTGACTCACATTAACCAGGGTTAAGAGACTGATATATAAAATAAAAAAGCTGATTTTTTAACATTTTGATGAAAACTGGCTTCCCATGGATGCACACAGGGTCAATGTGAATTTTCTTTGTTGTCCAGCTACACAGAGAGCAAAAGAGTAATCAGCCAAGTTAATTATACACAATGTGAAATTATGTTCACAAGGACAAGAATGTTTATCTTGGGCTCCATCAGCATAACATTGTGTTTCTGCAGGATGTCAATATCGAAAGCCAGCTCACAATCTGAAAGTTGCTTGTTGATAGAGTAAACAGAAAGGGAAGTTAGATGAATTGCATGTTTAATGGAATTAGCCTGATAAAATGCAACATGTCCACCTTTCCATTGGAGCTGGCCTTTGGAGCTGGCCTTTGCAGCCTAGAAGACTCAAAATCTGTTAGCCTTATCTTCTCTGTCCTGGATGATGCTGGAATGGATTCTGCCACTCTTTGCCTCAATAACTCTTCTGTTTCTAGACTTGCATCTTGGATGAACACTTTTTGTCTAATTTATTCTTTTTTTGATTTGTTTGTTTAAAAAATGATATATTTATAATCGAGTCTTGCTGTGTTGAGAACCATTCTCCTCCTTCATGTGACCGTGTATCAATGCAGTGGTCAGTGGTCACTGGGTGGTTTTTTTCCCCGCTTATTTACAAGTTTTCTGGGCAACTCACTGAAGTTAAGTGTGGAAGTCCCTCTGCTTATCAAAAAACGGTTCCTATGTCCATTTGTGCATTCATTAGAATGACATGATATACTACTTTAAACATGAAAAGTGTAGCAGAGGATTTAGAAATAGCCCTACAATTAACAGCAAAGCTGTAGCAAAATTCTTAAGGTCTTAAACTTACTTTTCTCAGTGCATTCCCACAAAATATTAGTTTTAAGATGTGAAACAAGTCATGCTATTCTCCCTATTTAATATACAGTTTATCACACACTTTTTCTAAAACAGGTTAGTTTTGTCTCTGTTGCAAACCTAGGGGGTTGGGGGAGTATTAAAAGCTGCTTCTGGCTCTCCACAGGCAGCTGGTGCAACCCCTCACTGTTCCTGGTGAAATTCTTACCACCTCTCCACTCCATAGGGAACTGGGAGGATTCAAAGGAGGCCTTGACCTACTCATTCAGGGGTTGTAACAAAGGTTTTATCTGTAGTACATTGACTACACTTAACATTTAAATTCTCAAACAAATAACCAGTCTCAATAAATTCCCTTCGGTGGCCAGAATTCTAGCTTGGATGCTCATTATCTGGTTATATTCTCCAGGTTGTCCAGTGTCCTTATTCAAACCTCTCCTTGTCTGCTGCTGATTACTGTAAATTGAATAGATCTGGCATTTTTCAGATGTCCCGTCATTTGCTCTTTTTCCTAAAGGATTATCCTTATGATCCAATGATTCATCTCACCTATGTGTAACATTTCATCACCTTTCTACTACTTTCACTTAAAACAACTTTCTCTTTTCACTTTCATCATTGTCATATAGTTCTTATTACTATACTATAAACTTGCTGCTTTTTGACTGGAAATGGTGTGGCTAATAATAGCTGTATAACTATAAAATACCTCAAAACCAGACACAGACACAACAAACAGGTGCTCTCTGAGACGAAGTGACTCTGTAGGACTGCTGATGCCATCTCTTGGTTACTAAGTGGACTATTTTTTCTTTTGTTTTCAAATTTTATTTATTTTTTAAATTTTAAATTAAGTTAATTTTAACGAATACATAAAAACATAAAAATTGTACCAATTTATATATTGGTTTCTTTCTTGACATGAAGTACTGTTTTATTCTTTTTTAAAAAATTTTTTTTAGTTGTGAATGGACATAATATCTTTATTTATTTTTTTTTGTGGTGCTGAGGATTAAACCCTGTGCTTCACACATGTGAGGCGAGCACTATACCACTGAGCCACAACCCAAGCCCCTTGTTTTATTCTTTTTTTTTTTGGTATTTGAGATTGAACTCAGGGGCACTCGACCACTGAGCCACATCCCTAGCCCTATTTTGTGTTTTATGTAGTGACAGGGTCTCACTGAGTTGCTTAGCGCCTCCCTGTTTTATTCTTATAAATGAAAATTCATAAATATATAGGTTAAAAGTTGAAGATGTTCTAATATGAAAATATTTTGTTGATGATAAATATTTTTGTTTTGAGTTTGCTTAATTTTGTAAACAATAATAATATTTACTAGTTCTTTTTGATATTTGCTAGGGTTCAGATACCTTTTCAAGTGCACTAAGTCTATGAATTCATTTAATTTTCATGTCAGCCTGATGAGGTAAATATCATTTTTATTCCCATTTTACAGATGAGGAAGTTAAGTAACTTTTACTCAAGGTCACTTGGAGAGTAAACAGCAGAGTAAACCATGGTGTGCTGGCTGCAGAGCCCCATTCTTAAGCATGTATTAAATGACTGTGCATGTAATAAGCTCCTTTTCACAATATCTGAAAATAGAGAAAATGCCAAAGGAAGAAAATAATCCCACTATTCAGACAAACTATCATTTATATTTTGATACATAAATTTCTAGATTTTTTTTTCTTAGAACAAATTTGCTTTTTTGTTTCTCTCAGAAAATATTGGGAATATCTTTACATTTGTGTGGAGATATATTTACTGCATCCTTTTTAGAGATTGCATTACATTTTAGTATTTTTAGTTATAATTTACTGAAACAATTTGTTTCTCATTATGAGAAATGACATGATGCATAATCTTGTGGAGAGATCTTTGTTCACATACTTATTTTCTTTTTTCTTTAGGAAAAGTTCCAGAAGTGGAATTACAGGATTGAAGAAGAGAATGGATATTTTTAAGGCATCTTATTGCCAAATTCCTGTCCAGAAATGCTATATGAGTTTATACTCCCACCATCACCAGATGAGATGTCTGCTCTCTTATGCCCCGAGCATCGTGAGTTTCTAGTATTCTTTTCTTTTTTAATATATGCTCCATCTTGAATCTGTGCTCTTTGTGTTTTCTGCTTAGGTAATATTACCCTTCAAATCTATTTACCTTGGTTGCTGTATCTCTCTGTGCCTTAGGTTGCTATGGATAAAAATGAGGATAATAATAGTGGCTATATCAGGGTTGTTGTGAAAATAAAAACTTTCTTTAAATATACTGCATAGAAAAGTTCTTGACATATAGTATTTGCTATCATTTTGTTATTGTTATTTATTACTTTTGCTATTATTTTATTATTTTTTCATGTTAGGTAATCCAGCTTTTATTGGTTATTTTGAAGTTTAATTCTCCATGGGATAGCCATCTCATGAAGTTCAATCCATTTGTTCTCTTTTATAGTTAGCCATTCCACGATTTTAAAATAAACTCACATGCAAATTTATTTTTGTAGCCAATTAGGGAAACATTTTCTCTTCTATCTGAAGTCTAAAGTTGAAATAAAAAATCTCTGTTGTCTAATCTGAAATCATAACATTGGAGATAACATTCTAAAAGGTCTAAGAGTCATCCTAGAATAATGAAATTATTCCTGAGCATCTATTCTCCTTCCTTCCCACAGTGGGGAGCATTTTAACACTCCCTGACCCCTTGTCCCCAGACGCCCAGTTGGTTTCAGTTGCTGGGCTAGTTCTGGTGTCCGCAACAACCTCAAATTAAGACTCTGGCAAGGCTGGCAACCCATCACAAAGGCTGTGGCACCACCTTGCTTCCAGAGTGGCCTGGCTGCCCTCAGGCTCAAAATTAAGATCAAGAAATAAAGATCTCAGGCTCTGTGCTTTTAGTTTTGTCCTAGTGAATAGGTTCTGGTCTTGGTCTAACTTCTGTTCTCTTCAACAATTCTAGGCCATTAAGTGAGGACATCGTGTCTGTGTCCTAGCTCAACTAAGAATCTCAAGATTAAAACAAATCCCTAAAGGCTGTATAGTTCATTCCTTCCTCATGAGAGTTGCCTCTGTTTCCACTGAGCATTTGTTAAGCCTTTTGGAACACTTGGACCACAGGAACTTCCATAAGTCAGCGGCAGGGTAGCCCATCTCCAGACAACTCCAGTTGTAAGAAGAGGTCCAGGCACGAGCCTGCATCCTGAAGCCTCTTCCAGCCCAGCTGTGTCCCGTGGGAGTTTACAGCGGGACAGGCCTGCCCTTGCCTGGAGGCCACAGTTGTGCTACTTCAGTCCTCCTTCCCTAAGCCAAGCAATCTTAGCTTTGGCCTCATTTTAAAGCTTTGTGACACAATTTCACAGCCTTTTACCTGACTGATGATGCTCCTGTCTGGTTTGGTACTGTGTCTTTGCAGCATGGATCCTAACACACAACACAATCACCAGAGGAGAGTAGGTGCTGCTTCCATTATTCTGGATTTCATAGTTCTATTAATGTCTAAGAGGATATTAGGGGTTTTGTTTTAGCCACATTGTACTGTTGATTTATGATTGTGAGCCTTTGGTCAAAATCTGTTGTTGCTTTTTTTTCATATATACTGATAGTAACTTTTCTCCTTGCCTCAACCTACCTCCATTTTGCATTTGTATTTCCCTAATCACATGTAGAATTTTAAATTTATTATTCAACTGTATCTTGTAGTCAACTCATGGTTGTATCTGATTGGGATATTTTGGATTTTGATCCTGTAAGGTGACATACTATGTATCTTTTCCCATCCTATAGTATTCATAGCTTTGAAAGGGGCTATCCGTTTGTCAAATAAGTTAATGATGAAGATGTTAAGGGCAACCAGGACAGAGCTTTGTGTCATCCTGCTGGAGACTTCTCTTTAGGTCAGCATACTTGCTATTCGTAGTTACGGTCGATTCAATAATCATGGTGCTTTTGATTGTGGATTTCATTGAGTATATATTTCTGGTCCCAATACAGCATTCCCAAATTTTATTTCAAGAAGATATTACTCAAATGTGCCTATGCAAAGGTAGGTGCTGTGTTTAGAAAACTTTGTGAGATGTAGCTCTCTTCTCTGAGAGCCACAATGCATGTTATCATATCTGTATATTACTCTTCATCCTGAAAAAAATTATATTTTGTTTAACTCATATTTCTCAAATATATTTGTGTATATTCCCTGCATACCTATGAATATCCTGTGGAAGTCTGTTCTTTACACATACCAATTTGGGAAATACTGTACTCCCTGTAAGGGTAAAATGAGAGAGCCTGTCAAATGCCTAGCTGAAATTCAGACACATATGTCCTCAGCATTTTTCTTGTCTCCCGCTCTAGTAATTTTATCAAAAGAGAAAATGAGTTAAGTCTGGCTTGAATTGTTCATCACAAATCCATGCTGGCTCCAAGCTGATCCAGTTTGATTTTCTCAATTCTTGCCTTGCCCAGAATCAACACAGAATTTAAAAGAGTTTAATTAATGGAGCTCACCCTGCCCCACTCCTTATCTTTTACATATATCAAGTCAATATTAGCTCATCTATGTCTTCTAAAACCTTTCCTTTTCTACCAGTTTTCTCAGTGCAAGAGTCCAAGCAGGTTCAGCCACTTGGTTTTGAGATTTCTTTCAGAAGCCGGAAATGGAATTCACCTGGTAAGAAGCACTTAGCTTGTTTCATAAAGGTGGCTGCCATTTGTGGACACGAGTCTGCCCAGTCTTGGACATTAATTCTATCTTTGAGTTTCATTCTTTCCTTGCTGGGCTTATTAACATTTCCCTTGACAGAAGATAAACACCAAACATGAACTGATATCCTGCAATTTCTGTCATTTCTTCACTTTTAGTGGCTCAAAGCCATGTATCTCTTCTTTTTTATCTTCATCTGCTTCAAACAGGAAAAAAGCTCTTTTTGTTGATTGTTAGCATTTTTGAAAGCTTGTTCTCATTCCTGGTTGTTAGCCTGCCTGACACTTTTCATGCAGTTTCATGACACTTGTCTGTGGCTCACCTCCATTTGAGTGCCATGTCTCTTTCTTCTCCTCCTCAGTGGGGTTATTTGACATGGTGTTGTCAGAATCCTATGTTGGGGAGCCTTCCTTCCCTCTTGAGCCATCCTCCTGCTTGGAGTTTATGTTTGAGGGATCCTTCTTAACTAATCTTTCTGAAATCTCTGTCTTCCTACCACCGGCTCTTAACATACAAGATGAAATAATTGGTTTGTTCTTCAAGGTCCTCCGTCCTCCACCTAGCTTCATTTCTTAAACATCATTTGATTCAGAGTTTTTCTGACTCCCTCACTACGTCTTCCTTCAGGCAGATGAAAGGATTGCCTGGGAAAGTCAAGAATCAATCCTATCCACAGAAAATGGCTCCTGATGTTTATGTTGGTAGAAGAAATTCCTAAGCAATTGTCCAGCAAGAATTTGTTCTTGGCAGACAAACTTCTATTTTATCTTACCATACGGTATTAGAAAAGTGTGAGTAGTGTGAGGGTGAGGGAAATGCAATTAAAGCAGGCCCATAAATAAATAAAATTAATTAAAACAAGTTTGTTTTGATAATTAGCTTGGTTTACAATAGGGTATTTGGATGTTGTTAACAGGCCTAGAATGCTTTAGGGTAATACCTTTTATTTGCAACTATAGATCTTGAGGTGTTCTATAAATATATTACAAGGAATGAGTTTTACTAATTGATTTTTGTTATAAATTATGCAGTTCTGGGAAACATAAGAATGCATTTTAATTTGCAGAATACATTAATTCTTTTAGTTCTCCTTATTGATCATCCATGGAGTGAGCAATAGTGGTTGATGATTTAGCCAATGAGAAGCAAAGGGGTCCCATGCTACCAAGAATAGGTAAAGGGGCTCAGCCAAGAAGTCATAGGACACAGGATCCTATCCTCCAAGATGTGTGATGATGGTGGAGGGAGGTTGCTGAGAGAGTGCTATGGCTTAACAAAATTCTTACTCCTAGATAAACAAGATAGACTAATGTCTTCCAAGGTTTTATCACTAAAATAAATAGACTTCAGTGTTTTCTTTCACGGATCCCATATTTTGAAATTTTGTCTTTGGCACTGCTGTTGTTAATATTATTGTGTCCCATTACATAGTATTATATATATGTGTATAATAGCCACTTGAAATTTCTGAGATAATTGATAATGGCTCACTCAATTGATATGTTTTCCACCAGAAACAATTAAATTTGATGTTTTATTTAGTCTTTCAGCTTTATCATGAGTCAACTACCATACAGCCTTTTAGATTTATGAGTTATTAGAGCTACTTCATGGACTCTCAAGGACTCTAAACTGGAAGAATTATGTTTTCATTGGGTACTCAGATCCTCATCAGGAGTTATCATATGTCTATAATCTATGATTTTTTAAAACAATTTTAATCAATACATGATTACATAAGAGGAACTTGGAAAACTGAAAATAATGAAGGAGTCTTGGTTTTGCATAGTTTCTCCCTCCTCCTAAAGGGTTCTGACTACTGAGGATCTGGAATCCCTCACAAAGATCCATGTATTAGACTAGGCATGGTTCCCATCTTGGTGTTATTGGAAGGTGATGGAACCTTTAAGAGGTGAGGCCTAGTAGGAGGTATTTATGTCACTGGTGGTTTGTCATCAGAGGAGATTGTGTGAGAGTCTCTTTCTCTCTTTCACTTCCTGGCCATGAGGTGAGTGGTTTGCTCGGCCACTCCCATCTCTGCCAGCCTTCAATGATGTGCTACCACCTCACAGGACTAAAAGCAATAGAACCAACAGATCATGGACTGGAACCTCTGAAAATCTGAGCTGAAATAAACCTTTTTGTTTATTAGTTGATTATCTAGGTATTTGTTGTAAATAGGGAAATCTGGCCAATACACTGACTAATTAGTATTTCCTCATATAAGTTTTTCATATGCTTTTCTCCACAGTGGAAATACTAAAGACGAGGGACATATACATAACACATGTAGTAAGGAGAAGAGGAAGGAGAAGGGAAGAAAGGGACTGAGGGAGTCAGAGTCACCAGGGAAAAGCTAAGTGGGTGAGTTTGCTCATCCCTCTTTTAGGACAGGCACTGTGTGACTGAGAGTCTTCCAGGCATGAGCAAGTGAGGTCAAAATACGTGTATATTTAAGCATGTAGGGCAGTAAAACCTATTTATCTGAAAAGACAAAACTATTTTTACCTTGGGCTTTCATTATTTAACCAGATTTTTAAAGTAGTTATTTTATTGGTGTGTAATTATCCAAGTTGTAGTTAATAATTTAATTTCTAGAAGTAATTGAGCTATGAATAATGCAGTAATAGCTACCATTTATAAAGTACCCATTATGTGCCATGCACGCTGCAAACGCTTTTCTAGTCCTTGCAAGCAGAGGGCAAGGCAGCTTTTATATATACTAATACATTAAAGAAGTAAATTTCAGATACTTTCAGCAACTTGCCTAATGTCACATAGCCAGGAAGTTTCGAGTTTGAATTCAACCTGTTTCATTCTCTACAAAACCCATCTTCTTTTCCTTTCTATAGTCAACAGATAGCTGCACAGCTCTGGCTAACTTTAAGGATTTGGTTGAACACAGATGTGGTTCCTTTAATATATCATTTTAAACCCCCAGGGAGGGTTTAGAGTTCTTTGAATTTTTAAGTGCTTAGAACTAGATATATCTTAAGAAAAATGCTATGGCTCTCATGAATTTTAATCATAGAAATAAGATACTTTTGAATATATGTTAGATAGGAATCACAAAGGAATTAACTACGGAAAAGAAAAAGACAAGCAAGAGTAAAAATAGATTAGAAAAGAGACTCACAAAAGAGTATCATGATGTCAAAGGATTCCTCTGGAAGTGTTTGGAAAGAGAAGACTGGTCTATTTTTTAATCATGTCTGACCCTTCCTCTGCTTTGTGAGCTTTTGGGGTACAGAGGCACATCTTTTTTATTTTTGGATACTCAGGCTTAACATGGATATTTAAACAGGGTTGAATAAATACATCAACATTCAATAGATGCTTCTGTGGTGATTGGTTCAAAGGTCATTTATATTAGAGAATAGGGAAGTATACAATTTTAAGATTCTTTTTTGCATGAAATGAAGCAAATGTTGGCTGCTAGAGTCAGTAGCTTTGTCAATTATGGTGGACCAGACCTCTCATTTATCTAGAGTGACACGTGTCAGATTTAGCATTTGTAATTTTTTAGTATAATTATCTTATACAACTCTTCAATCGCAAACACCCTGATGGTGCATCCCCCTATCTCCTCCACACACACAGTCCCAATCTAATTGCTATTGAAACATTATAGATTGTATGGTTTCTCCTCTACAAAGCTGCTCTACTGTGTGAAATGGTATGTAACTCTTCGGAAGATCTCCTGGCCAAAATAATGCAAGTGGACTAAAGTATATTTCCTGAAGAGGAATGCCATGCACTTGAGATAAGATTACTAATGCTTTGTTTTGTTTAATTTTTATTTTTAATTGACTAATTAATTAATTCAGTTAGCACTTAGGCAGCACGAGGATCAGGTAAATGAATGTACCAGTGGTGTAGGTGAGGGCAGAGAGCTGCAATGCTTGAAAAATATGCTTGAGAAAGTGGCTATGTGCACAAGCACAGTTCTTAAAAACAACAGTGCTGAGTTCTGCCAGAGGTAGCAGGTCACTTGTACGGAGGCTGGCGCTTACGACAGGGTCTCTATGAAGCCTGCTGTGGGGCTGATGGCCATATAGCGAAGGCATCCTGAACTACATTTTAACCTATGTTTCAGTCCTCCCTGTAGGGGGAGGTGTTTCTGCTTTTCACACCTAAGGACGTCGGCAAGGGAGATAACTGTCTATCCTAAAACACATTTTGTGAAGTGGAAATCCAACACTGATTGTTTCAGAGGAAAATAATTCCTCATTTACGCAAGTCATGAAAATATTTCAGACTCCATTCTCCTCATCCAGTAGCTGATGCTCTAGGCCAGTTTTTAAGCAAAATAAAGTTTTTAAACTTTTGTAGGAATCAGGATGACCAGGGGGACTTGGTGAAAATAGACAGGCCAGGATCCTCTCCTACTTCCAGATCAGCTTCTGCCATTCTTAGGTCTGCAGGTAATTAAGATATTCAGCCAAGTTAGAGAACCAGTGCTTTAGGCAGTGGTGTGGAGTTTACTTCCTTTTTTCTGCCTTTTGGTGTTCGAACCTGCTTCTGCACAATTTTATCTCCTGTCTCCTGGTCCCAGTTTCTTTGCTTTGCTTCAATTATCGAGTCCTGCTTCTTAGATTTTAGCTCATCCTGACGGTCTAAATTCCCTGTGTTCTGCTTGCATAGCATGGAGGCTAGCTCCCTCGGGCCTTCCTTCCTCATGCATCTCCTGGGCCTCAAAAGACCCTGCACCCTCATGGAGGATGAGGTAGGGACAGCATTCAGACATGCAGCACATTTATTGTATGCACTTGTATTCCATGTTGACCAAAATGAATTCATGATGTTCGCTTCAAATCCACATCAAGCATGGTACTAATACAGCTCCTTAAAAATACAATTCTTATGAGTAAATCATTCACAAAATATTCTATCGATTCTTTATTAGTTAATATAATCTGTCATAAATGGATAAATTTCAAAAAAACAGATGAGCAAATACCCATAAAAGGGATACAGGGGCATATTTCCACAGTGGATCCTTTTTGTTGACCTCAGAAAAACAAAGTGATATGACGTTATATCTGGCCAACAAGTATTAATAGATTGCCCATATAATGCAGAAAATATCATTGGGAATGAATATGAAAGAAAATGTTAGACAGATATAGTCCCAGCAGGAGAATCTACTTAAATAATGTTGAAAAAGTGCCATCTAGGATTTATGTTTGGGAACCATAAATACTGTTGTATAATATTGAAATATTCTTTGATCTGTAATAAATAGTTACATATCATGATATGAAGTTTTGGTTCTATTCTTCTTTCACTGAGCTGTCATATCCCCTTGAAGCTGCTTTGCTGTGGTGTATCCAGAACATAGTCCAGAATCCATCCAGAGTGCATTCACTTGCCACATTCTCCAGAAAGACATTACGGCATACAAAATGGAAAAAGTAAGCAAGAAGGGACCATAAGATAAGTCAGGAGATAGAATGCAGTAGGCCTTTTCTTTATGAAAAGTTAGAAATAATCTCTTTGTCTCAGTCTTGGTGCCTAAGGGCCAAGTAGGACTTTAGGAGGCAGAAAAAAGAAATCACTCCTTTTGAGGACCTTGATTCAAAAAAATTTTAAAAGCACACTACTCTCTCCTACATTTAAGTGACATTTCAAATTCAGTTCCTAAAGAAGAGAAGACTTATTGTAGTAAACAGTATTTTATTCTTTTTGGCTTTCTGATATCTTGATTTAATTTCCAGAATCTGGCTATTTTCTATTTTATGAGGCAGATCCTGTTCCTGTTCTAAAGCTGGACATTCAGATAATCACTTTCACAGGTGTTCTTGGCAGATACGGACGAGCCTATGACCTAAAAGTTCTGCCAAACAAATACTTCTACGCAGACTTGTGTGGAAAGCTGGTGGAGGGGAGAATAAAGTGTCCAGATGCTGCTCTGATGGAGGAGATGACGGCACCTTTGAGGATGAGTGAGACTGACAACAGCTGAGGCCTAGCTGACAGCAAGTCTGCTCTGCTATAGGTTGAGGTGGTGGCACAGGAGGTGTGCATAGGAACTTCCAGTGAGAATTCCATGAGTTTGGGATCTGTTTTTGATTGATGGACTCTCAGGATTGATTCTCTGGTTTTCTTATCTGTGAAAGCCCAACCCAATATCCTTCTTTTTTCTTTTTCCTTTTTTTCTCTCTTTCTTTCTTTTAAATCTCCTTCTCTGCTAAAATGAGTCAGGATTAGTGTCCTTCTATTTTTGCAGGAGGCCTGATCAGTATGGTTACTTTTCTTTATAGGTTTTCTTGGAAGATTGATTAGAATTCACATATTAGATTTTACTGGGCAACATTCAGAAAATAGTTTCCCAATTATAAAATATTTAAAACGATTTTTTAGTGGTACAGTTCTATTTTGTTGACCAAGATGATCTTTCCAAAAGGCAATTTTTTTTTTCTATTTGCATTGTACTATTGGCACAAAATCTGTTTGCTATACCAGTTAACACACATGCCATGGTGGGAGGGAGAGCTGGAGCTATGAGCTGTATAGCTGACTATGTGGGCTGTTGTCTGCTTGGGGAAGAGAAAATTTAGGGTGAGGTTAGTCTTCCATGTTGGAAATTTCATTCGTAGGGTTTTCAAGGTCTCTTTCTTGAGTTATACAGTGGTTGAGGGCCTTGTGGGGAATTGTCTTCTGTGAGTACTAACATGAGTGGCACCGGATAATGTGGTGGACATGAACAGACTCATGGTGTACACATGCATTCTGGGGTGTTGTGCCTTACCCTTTGGAATGACCCTGGAGGAATGTGTTTCAGTACCAACTCTAGAAGGGTCAAAACATCCAGATGAATAGCCCTGGAGTCCCTACCTGGCTTAATTTAAGGATCAAATCTAGGGTTTTTGAGAAGTTGACAGTTCATTCTTTATGTAAGCTTTGTACAATATTTTAAGGTCCCTGTAATATTATAATTAAAAATTAAATTATAATAAAGAATTTGAGGTTAACTTTCTGGAAAACACCTGAGAGTCCAATGCTCTTCTCTGATGATCAATGAATAATTGTAAGTTTGACTTCTGGGTAAAGAAGGAGCTGACCAAGTCACAAGCTTGAAGAGATGACCACACTATCTCAGGAAGAAGTAGCCAAAGAAGGATATGGGGTCAAACACAACTTTATTCCCTGGAGGATGAGTTAAGACAATAGAT
Source organism: Xerus rutilus (assembly GCA_028644305.1). Taxonomy (NCBI): domain Eukaryota; kingdom Metazoa; phylum Chordata; class Mammalia; order Rodentia; family Sciuridae; genus Xerus; species Xerus rutilus. The sequence continues at coordinate 78,760,770 of CM053403.1, read as the reverse complement.
CCTATGGCTGCCTTAGTTAAGAACAGCAGTTAGCTCTTAATTATTTGTGTAATAACAAAGGGGAGGAATGGAGTGGTATATAAATAGTTTGGGACATAAACTAGCATACAATATATTTGTGAAAATATATTCAATTGTGGTGAGTCCAAACCAAACACAATGAATACACTCAAGATATATTTTTAAGAAGTATAACAGTAAGACACCTCAAAAGCTTTGCTTCCTCTCTTTTTAAAATTAATTAATTAATTCCTTTTAATTGGTCATCTCCTCTCTATATTTAGACATAGATGTGTGTTTTAGGAATCAAAATATCGAATTGAAACTTTCATTTCTTGAGTTTTTATGGTGCTCAAAGGCAGTAGTTTAGGCACTGTTTATGTTATCTGATTTAGTCCTCACAAAAACTCTACAAGAAAGGTGCTACTAATTTCACGTATGATTTTGTAGATTTTGTGTCAAGACCCTGCCCCAAAGTCTGTTACCTATGTCTCCAGTAATATAAAAGTATTAAATCAAATGAAAAATAACTTAATGAACTCACAAATATTAAACATTAAATTTGTTCCCAATTGCTAATTAGTAAGCCAACAGGTTTATTTGTTATTATTAACACTGTAGATAATCAGTTCACAGATATTTGAAGATTTATTCCTTCTGAATATTTTCACAGGAAATTTTATGATGACTGAAGAGGACAAAATCAAAGCAAACAGTTAAGGGAATATTATCTTGATTGTGTTCAGCTGTGCAGAAACAACATCATAACTAGATAGACTTGATCATTAATTTTGTTTTCTTAACCACACTGGCCCTGGGCTGGGAGTGTTTATATAAGCCTCATCTTTTATGCTCATTAAGGTGTCTAAGTATCATGTTGACATGGTAATTATCCCAAATTTTAAGTCAGTGGTGATCACACTTTTATATGCATAATATCATCCAGGGTGCTTGTTAAAAAGGAATATTTCTGGGTTCCACCCCAGAATTTGTGATTCACTCTTTTTGTAATTGATGTAGGGAGTTCTGGGTCTACTCTGTGAGAACTCTCCCATCAGACAGTGGCAATGACTGAGGCAGTATTTCAGGGAATGGGTCAGGTATTGGTGGGATGTTCACCTGCCACCTTATTTAGTTGGAGGCTTTTCCTTGTCTATGTCCTGTTTCCTCCAAATCTCTGATACTATCATCTTCAACTCAAGTTCCCAATGGACTCCCCTCTTCAACCATCAAATCTGTTTATGATACCAAGAAACCATCTTGCTGATTAGTTGTGTAGGCTTAGTCTCAGTAAAGGCTGAAAGCTTTTCTCAACTATCTCACCCACATCTTGGCTCCCGCAATCTGAAATTTCACTCTGAATGAGTAAATGCATTCTAAATAAATGAACAATTCTCCTCCTGCTTCAGACCCTTTGAGGAAGTGTGGGTTCTCTTTTGTGGGCAGAGATCATAAAACCCTGAGTTTGAATTGGGGCTTGGTCAAAGACAAGTTGCACAATTTTGAGCAAGTGTTAATTCATGCTCTTAGTCAAAAACTTCTGTCATATGCAAAATGGAAATGATCTGTACTTTGCTTAATTGTTCTGATAACTTGGTGTCATCCATTCAAAAAATATTCATTGTACACTCACCATGTACCAAGTGCTGGAAGGAATGTAGCATTAAATATAAAGTCCCTGCCTCATGAAGCCTACCCTTTCAGTAAGAAAGTAGATACTATATGATGGGTTGAAATGAAGTGTTATGGGAGGTGGATCCAAGATGGTGGCCTAGATGGATGCTGCGTTCCTAGTCTCTCCAGGACCAGAGATTAAAGTAGTGGAAATACTGTTTCTCTGAGAGTTATTAGAGGATCCTCAACAGCTGCCTCCATGCAGGAATTCCAGTCGTGTGCCCGCGCAGGTCTCCAGGATCGGTGTTTGCACAGGACCCCAGCTGCTTGCCTGTGCAGGATCCTGGCCAATTACCCATGTAGGACCCACCCCAGTGCCCACACACTGCACAGGACCCCTAGCTGTAGCTCCCACGCAGGACCCCTGGCTGCTGCTCCTCTGTGGACCTCCATCTACCAATGTGGAACTTCCCGTTCACCTACACCTGGGGACACTGGACGGGATGTGGAGTCATGGATCCTTCTCTAAAATAGACCATATGTTATGCCATAAGGCAACTCTTAGCAAATACAAAAAAAGAGATACTACCCTGTATTCTATCAGACCATAATGGAATGAAATTAGAAATCAATGATAAAATAAAAAATAGAAGCTACTCCATTACCTAGAGACTAAATAATACACTATTGAATGATGCATGGATAACAGAAGACATCAAGGAGGAAATAAAAAAATTCTTAGAGGTGAATGAAAACTCTGATACAACATATCAAAATCTCTGGGATACTATGAAGGCTGTGTTAAGAGGAAAGTTCATCGCATTGAGCTCATTCATTAAAAGAAGAAAAAGTCAACAAATAAACAACCTGACATTACATCTCAAAGCTCTAGAAAAAGAACACATCAGCCCTCAAAGAAGTAGAAGACAGAAAATAATTAAAATCAGGGCTGAAATCAATGAAATTGAAACAAAGGAAACAATTAAAAAATTGACAAAACAAAAAGCTGGTTCTTTGTAAAAATAAATAAAATTGATAAACCCTTGGCTACCCTAACCAAAAAAAAAAAAAAAAAGAGAGAAAGAAAACTCAAATTACTAAAATTCGAGATGGTAAGGGAAATATCATGACAGACATTATTGAAATACAGAAGATAATTAGAAACTATTTTGAAAATCTACACTTTAGTAAAATAGACAATCCTGAAGACACTGACAAGTTTCCAGGGGCATATGATCTGCCCAAACTGAATCAGGAGGACATATACAACTTAAACTGATCAATTTCAAGCAAGGAAATAGAAGAAGCCATCAAAATCTTACCAACCAAGAGGATCCCAGGACCAGATGGATTCTTAGCCGAGTTCTACAAGACCTTCAAAGAAGAATTAATAACAATACTTCTCAAATTATTCCATTCTTCAGATCTTCTGTACTTATTGAATTATTATACTCTGTTTTTTATGATGTATATAAATAATTTCTGGTGCTCAAATTTCTTGAAATGACCTATTCTATACTTTTCTGCTAAACATTTATTTAGTTTTGTGTGTATCTAGCAGCAAAGTAATTAAGTTGTGAAAATACTGACCTTAAAAAACTATGAAGTATAAATATAACCTCTGTTTTTTCAGTTTTAAGTGGATAACTAGATATTTATGCTTGCAATGAATAAAACTCCCAGTTGTAGGATAAAAAAAAGAAAAGAAGTGTTATGAAGAAAAATAGAGATGAGTGCTTGGATGGGGGGTGCTTGGGTGGTGGGGTAGTGGAGTGAGATAGGTTGGAAAGCCTCATCAGGGTAACATACACAAAACTCAAAGTAAATGCTATGTAAATATTCAGCTAACATCAGTTAAATTTGACCTCATCTAAGTCATTCTTGTCTCCTGTGCATGTTTTTTCCTTTTGTATATGTTAAGCATCCTTATTACCAGTTACCTAGTTTCCTGTTATAGTCCATATGAAACTAGTATTTATAAAGCTTTTCAGTACTATAAAAGATATATGAGACATCAAAAAAGGGATATACAGATTAATTTATTTAGTTATCTAGCATGATAATGTCAGATACTTTATAGAAATTGTAGATATGGAGGTAAACAAGACCTGCATAGTCTCAATTGTCATTCATCTTCATTTTAGCAGAGTTGGCAGATTTAACTACCAGGGAAGATGGATATTAAATACCAGTTGTACAGTTAATTATTGAAATACAGTGAGTTCTATAAAAATGTAAAGTGACCTATAAATAACAAATAAACTCATCAAATTGTGTGTGTGTGTGTGTGTGTGTGTGTGTGTGTGTGTGTAGGGTGACAAAAGAATATTTTCTTGAGGAAACAGAATGTGAGCAATGTTTTAAAAGATAAATGTGAATTAACTGGGCTCAAGCAAAGTGGAGTGGTTTGGGCCAGGAAGAGGATTTAAAGAGAAAGCTAATATTTCCTTGAGCAGGAGGTAACATCTCTGAGTGGGAAGGAACATGACACATCTAAATGACCTGAGAATACATCTTAAAAATTAGTCTGCATGCCAAAGAAATGAACTATCAGAGGCAAGTATATAATGGGAGAACTGAGAGTTTAAACTAGGGATTAGGGAGATTATATAAGAAATCAAATGCACAAGTCTTGGTAACTGATTGCACGTGGTAGTTGGAGGTGATGACCATCTCTCAGGTGTCTGGCTCCTTATGTGCAATTAGGGAAAGTGACAGTTCATCACAGCTCTGCTGATCTTGTGTGATATTGTCCTGCTGCCCTTAGGTAGTGGGAATAATGACTCTTGTGGCTTTGTTGTGTTTAGCATGGTGTTAGTAAAAGAGCAGTGGAGTGGAAGTCAAAGAAATTCATGTTATAGTGCCAACTCTGTTACCAACTAGTCTTAACCACTTGATGTAGATTTGGTTTTATCATTCATAAAACATTGACTTGTAAAATATCTAACATTCCAGGTGTAAGTTTTTATGATGATTTCTGATATGAAATAAAATAAAATAAGATGTAATTAGCAAATATTTAGCACCTATTAAGTCATAACAACCTAATTAGTCCAGCTACAATTTTAAGCATTATTATTAAATCCATTTCCACAAATACTATCTCTGATTTTGTTATCACATCTTGTGAATTCTACTTACTAAATATATCTTGATTTTTATCCACTTCTCTTTATTGAACTATTGCCCTAGTCTAAGTTGTCATTCATTACTTCCTGGACTGCTATGATATTATCTTACCTGGTCTTCCTTCCACTCTTGCATTCCCATAACCTGCTCTCCATGTAGTAGCCAGAGGGATATTTTAAAGATGTAAATCAAGTTATAGCACTCCAATGCCCAACACTTTCTGTTTCCTTCCAGTTATACAGTAAAATTTCAGCTCCTGCTCTTTCTGTGGTTGTTTCCTGCCTGACTCTTCTTCATCACCCATCACTCTTCTGCTCCATATCCAGGTTCTGGCTACACTACATTTACTTCTTTCTGGGAACATGGCAACCTCCTATTCCTTAGTAGCCTGTTCCTTCTGGAAGGTGCTTTCTTGGTTCACTGCGTGGCTGGTTTCTTCTTGTCATTCAGTTCTCATCTATTGCTGCCTCTTTAGATAGATCTCTCTTGATACCCAATATAGTGGCATCTTGGTTAACTCTCAATTATGTTGCCCTATTCTAATTCTCTGAAGAGAATTTATCATCTCTGCCATGTGGACTGTTTATTGATGGATTGGCATCTCTTTCCACTAGAATGTAAATTCTGTGAGAGAAGCAACTTGGGTTTTCATTATGTCCTCAGGGCAACTGAGGTCAAGATTATAGAATCAACTGAGGTGTTATGGATGGATGAATAAAGACATATGCACATTAGGATATTATTCCACCATAAAAGAAGGACATCTTGTAATTTTCTATAAAATGGAAGAAACTGGAAGACATTATAAATGAAATAAGCCAGACACAGGCAGATGAATATGATGTGATTTCTCTCCTGTGGAAGCTAAAAAAGTAGAAGAGATTAGGAGAGTTATTACTCAAGGTTGGGAAGGGTAGGAGGGCGGGGAGGTAAGACCGAGCTTGGGTAATAGGTACCAAAACATAACTGGATAGGAGGAATAAGCTCTAGAGTTCTGCAGCAGAGTGAGATGATTGTAATTCACAATAACCTATCAGATACTTTATGAAGAACTGTGAGGGAGGTGCCAGAAGTCTCCAAACACAAAGAAATGATAAGGAGATGAAAATGATAATCACCCTAATTTAATCATCATGCATTGTTTGTATGTATTAAGATAGGTCATTGTACCCATAAGCATATATTTTGCTAATTAAAAATAAAAAATAAAACAAAGCAAGATAAAGTCATACATTAAGTCCATGGAAAATGATAAGTAGATGAATGGAGACACTAAGAAAGCAAGGAATAGTTCTTACACTCATGAATTTAACAACCCAGCAAAGTGCATTATATTTTGTGCTCTCATGGATTATAAGAGCAGTTAAGTATTTAATATTTCTCAATTTCAGTCTCAAAATTCTTTGGCATAGTCTTAAGCCTGTTTAGCTGCTGCTGTATTAAAGACACATTCCTTTTTTTTTTTTTTTTTTTTGAGTAGGGTAGATCAGCCTATTAAAAAAAGAAATAGCTCTTGACCTAACACACGGGTGAAAATATTATGGGATTCTATTATATCCAAATAAATAATCTGTATTCCCAGATTGTTGGTATTGCTGGAACTATATTATATACTCTAATGCACAACTTCAATAGAATGTTGAATATTTTTCCATTATTTAATGAAATCTTTAGGCAACATGATCTAAAAAGGCTCTGTAAAGGATTCTGGACTGAACTCAGTAAAATAGTTATACTTTTTTTTTCTTCTAAGCTATTGTGATCTCTGGGACTCATTTGTCCCTTTTTCCCTATCTATAAAGAAAATAATCTAGTAGACATATTTTATATTTAGGTAACATAGGAGGCAGCAAGTTCAATTCTTTCAGTCTCACAGCTACTCCTTAGAGCTTTTTGAGGAATCTTGGAAAAATCTATTGGCTTAGTTGGTGAGAGATCATTTACTGTACTGCTATACTGAGGGCAGACTGCCATCTTGGGATCATGTGGGAGCAGTATAGAATTATTTTTCTTAATTCTGTTTTCCCACTAGCCTTCCAGAATGTCTGAAATATGTACTACAAGAATTGTTCCTTTGGGTTAAAAGGTTATGCCCAGGGAGACATGTTTCAGATGAGCTCCTCATGTAGGAAACCCATGAGTGCCAGTACATCCGCACCAAATGGATTATTAGAATCGAAGCTGCCCTTCAGAAGAAAGCTGGAACTAAGGGAGTAGAATGTATTATTTTCTGTTCCTTTTTCCCATGCATCCATCCACCCTTGAAACTGTTAAATCATACTTCAATAATCTAAAGCTTTGTTAGGGAGTCAGGTGCAGTGATACACACTTGAAATCCTGGCTACTCAGGAGGCTGAGGCAGGAGGATCATCAGGTTGAGGCCAGCCTAAGTTACTTATTGAAACCCTGTCTTAAAATAAAATTAAACAAAGGACTGGGGAATGTAGCTTAGTGGTAGAGTGCTTGTCTAGCAGGTGCAAAGCCCTGAATTTAATTTCCAGTACCACAAAAAACAACACAGAACACCTCTGTTTGGTCATAAAATTTGTAGTGGCTGATGAGTACATAAAAGTTAAGTAGATTACAAAGGCAAGATAAATAAACAGATGAAATTATACAGACAGGGGCAGCTCTTGTTGCTATGAAATGTTGGGAAAAGCTTTTGGAGGAGATGACATTTTACGTGAGCTTGAAACAAACTTTGGAGAGCAAGAAGGATTTCAATAGACAGGTGGGATGATAGGGCTAAGAACAGAAAGAAGAGACTTCCCTCCTCTGAGATAAGAGCATATGCAAAGACAGAATGAATTCTGGTGAAAATTAGAATTTGGGAAATATTTGGAGAATGAGTTGTTTCCTATGATTTCTTTACCAATGGCTTTATTGAGTACAATTGGTGTTAAATAAATTGCATGCCCAGGGTGCAATTTGATGAGTTAGAGGTAGACATCTCTGACTGAGAAGATAGTAATGAATATAACATATGTATTACACCACAAGTTTCCTTATGCTACTTGGTTATCTCTTCCTTTGACCCTTTTAGGCAACCACTGATCTGCTTTCTGTCATTATAGATTACTTTTCATTTTCTAGAGTTTTATATACCTATTAGTGGAAATTTGGGTTGGTTCCAGCTAATGGCAGTTCTAATGATGCAACAATCTTTACATGGCATTTGCTATAATTTTTCTTTGATAAATACCTAGGGGTGGAATGAGTGGATTCCATCTCTTTGGATAAATGCCCATTCAATTCAATTTTTAATAAACTGCTGCATTATTTTCCAAAGTGGTACCATTTTGCATACTCAAAATCAGTGAATGGGAATTTCGGTTCCTTCACATTTTTACCAACACTTTGTAACATCAGGCATTTAAATTTTAGTTATTGTAATAGATATGTGGTGATATTTAATTGTGGCTTTAATTTGCATTTTTATAGAAAATTAATGAAAAGTGTTAGATACTTTTTTATGTACTTGCTTTCCATCCATATATCTCCTCCAGTGATGTGCCTGCTTACAATTTTTGCTCATTAAAAAAATTCATTGTGATAAGGACACTTTAACATGAAATCAACCTTCTTAAATATTTGTGTATAATACATTATTGTCGACTAAAAGTACAACGCTGCACAGCAGATCTCTAGAGTTTATTTATCTTGATTATTATGCCCATAACGATTTACTACTCATTTCCCCTACTCTGTCACCTTATTCCTGGAAATCATCATTTTCTTTTTTATGAACTGGACTATTGTAGATACCTCATATAAAAGGAACTGTACAATATTAGTCTATGACTGGATTAGTCATATTAGCATGACGTCCTCAAGTTTCATGCATTTGTTGCATATTGTAGAGTTTCTTTTTTAAATAAATCTGAATAGTATTCTATTATATGTATATACCACCTTTTATTTAGCCATTCATCATGTCGATTATTTCCACATGTTGGCTATAACTGCAAAAAAAATAATGCTAATATTTCATAGAGATCCTGATTTCTGTTCTTTTAGATTAATAACCAAAGTAGGATTGCAGATTGGGTAGTAGTTCTATTTGTCTTCTTTTGAGGAGACTCCATACTCTTTTCATTTTATATTCCCACCAACAGTATTTAAGGATTCCAATTTCTCCACGTTTGCCAAGACTTGTCTATTTTTTTAAAATTAATAATAGTTATTCCAATAGGTGTGAGGTGGTATCTCATTAAGGTTTTGATTTGCAATTCTCTGATGATTTGTGACATTGAGTACTTTCACAACTACCTGTTGGCCATTTGTATATCTTCTTTGGATAAATGCCCGTTCAAGTCCTCAGCCCATTTTAAATAGAAATTTAAGTTTTTTTTTTAATTGAGTTGTTGTACTTCCTTATATATTCTAAATACTGACCCCTTATGAGACACATGATTTAAAAATATTTTTCCCATTCTTTATGGTGCCTTTTCACTGGTTTGTCACAGTGTGAAATCTTTTTTGTCTGATATGGTCCTAGTGGTTTATTTTCATCTTTATTAACTCACTTTTGGTGTCATAGCTTTCTCCCAGTGTTTCAGAGTTTGAAAGTCTCGGGACTTACATTTAAGACTTTAATCCATTATGAGTTGATTTTGGTGTGTGGTGTGAGGTAAGGGTCCAATTCCTTTCTCTGACCTGTTGACATCCAGTATTCCCAGCCCCATTTTTAAAAATACACTGTTGTTGACCCACTGTGTACTCTTAGCACTCTTATGAGAAATCAATTGCCAATATATACATGGATTGATTTCTGGCTCTTAGCATTTTTTTTTTTTTCTTTTTGAGACAGAATCTTGCTATGTTATCCAGGCTGGCCTCAAACACCTGGGTTCAAGCAGTCAGCGGGGACTACAGGTGCCCCACCACTGTACCTGGCTTGCCTTTGTTATTTAAATAAATTGTTTTTCATTAGGTTGCTTTCATTTTACTGGTTTAAAGAGTTCCTTGGATACAAAAATTTTATTGCCTGTTGTATAAATTTCCTTCTACATCATGGCTTTTCTTTTCCCTTAATGTCTTTTTTGAATTATTTTAAATTTTTTAATTTTTTATTATTTTTAAAAATTTATTTATTCTACATAGGTATACATAATAGCAGAATGCATTTTGATTCATTGTACGCAAATGGAGCACAACTTTTCATTTCTCTGGTTGTACGTGATGTAGAATCACATCATATAGGCAGTTATACATGAAGCTAGGACTATGATGTCCACCTCATTCCACCATCTTTACTGCCCCCATGCTCCCTTCCCCCTCCCTCCTCTTTGACCAAAATTCCTCCATTCTTCCTGTGTCCTCTCCCCTACTATGAATCCACTTATCAGAGAGAACATTTGGCATTTGTTTTTTTTGGGTTTGTCATACTTCACTTAGCATGATCTTCTCCAACTCCATCCATTTACCTGCAAATGTCATAGTTTTATTCTTTTATTGCTGAGTAATATTCCATTGTGTATATATACCACAATTTCTTTATCCATTCATCTATTGAAGGGCATCTAGGTTGGTTCCAAGTTTAGCTATTGTGAATTGTGCTGCTATCAACATTAAAGTGGCTGTGTCATTGTGGTATGCTGCTTTTAAGTCCTTTGGGTATAGACCGAGGAGTGGGATAGCTGGGTCAAATGGTGATTCCATTCCAAGTTTTCTAAGAAATCTCCATACTGCTTTCCAGACTAGTTGTACCAATTTGCAGTCCCACCAGCAATGTATGAGTGTGCCTTTTCCCCCACATCCCCGCCAACACTTACTGTTGTTTATATTCTTGATAATTGCCATTCTGACTGGCGTAAGATGAAATCTTAGAGTAGTTTTGATTTGCATTTCTCTAATTGCTAGAGATGTTGAACATTTTTTCCTATGTCCGTTGATCGATTGTATATCTTCTTCTGAAAAGTGTCTGTTTATCTCCTTAGCCCATTTATTGATTGAGTTGTTTGTTTTTTTGGTGTTAAGATTTTTTAGTTCTTTATATATCCTGGAGATTAGTGCTCCATCAGGTGTGCGTGTGGCAAAAATTTGTTCTCAGAATGTAGGCTCTCTGTTCACTTCAGTGATTGTTTCTTTTGCTGAGAAGAAGCTTTTTTAGTTTGAATCCATCCCATTTATTGATTCTTAATTTTTATTTCTTGCACTTTTGGAGTCTTGTTAAGGAAGTCAGGGCCTAATCCCACATGATGAAGATTTGGGCCTACTTCTTCTTCTATTAGGCACAGGGTCTCTGGTCTAATTCCTAGTCCTTGGTCTACTTTGAGTTGAATTTTGTGCATGGAGAGAGATTTAGTTTCATTTTGAGTTTAGTTTCATTTTGCTGCATATGGATTTCCAGTTTTCCCAGCACCATTTGTTGAAGAGGCTATCTTTTCTGCAATGTACGTGTTTGGCACTTTTGTCTAGTATAAGATAACTGTATTTAAGGGGGTTTGTCTCTGTGCCTTCTATTCTGTGCCATTGGTCTACATGTCTATTTTGGTTCCAGTACCATGCCATTTTTGTTATTATAGCTTTGTAGTATAGTTTAAGGTTTGGTATCCTGCTTCATTCTTCTTGCTAAGGATTGCTTTGGCTATTCTGGGTCTCTTATTCTTCCAAATTAATTTCATGATTGCCTTTTCTATTTCTGTAAGGAATGACATTGGGATTTTAATTGGTATTGCACTGAATCTATGTAGTGCTTTGAGTAGTATGGTCATTATGACAATATTGATTCTGCCTATCCAAGAGCATGGGAGATTTTTCCATCTTCTAAGGTCTTGTTCAATTTCTTTCTTTAGTGTCCTGTAGTTTGCATTGTAGAGGTCTTTTACCTCTTTTGTTAAATTAATTCCCAAGTATTTTATTTTTTTTTGAGGCTATTGTGAATGGGGTAGTTTTCCTAATTTCTCTTTCAGAGGATTCATCACTGATGTATAGAAATGCAATTGATTAATGGGTGTTGATTTTATATCCTGCTCCTTTGCTGAATTCATTTATTAATTCTAGAAGTTTTCTGGTGGACTTTTTTGGATCCTCTTAGAATCATGTCATTGGCAAATAATGATAGTTCGAGTTCTTTTCCTATTTGTAACCCTTTAATTTATTTTGTCTGGCTAGTGTTTCAAGGACTATGTTGAATAGCAGTCGTGAAAGAGGCCATCCCTGTCTTGATCCCATTTTTAGAGGGAATGCTTCCAATTTTTCTCCATTTAGGATGATGTTGGCCTTGGGTTTAGCATAGATGGCTTTTACAAAGTTGAGGCATGTTCCTACTATCCCTAGTTTTTCTAGTGTTTTGAACATAAAAGGGTGCTGTATTTTGTCAAATGCTTTCTCTGCATCAATTGATGAAATCATATGATTCTTATCTTTAAGTCTATTGATGTGATGGATTATGTTAATTGATTTCCATATGTTGAACCAATCTTGCATCCCTGGAACAAACCCCACTTGATCATGGTGCACCATTTCTTTGATATAGTTTTTGGTATGTGATTTGACAAAATTTTATTGAGAATTTTTGCATCTATGTTCATCAGGGATATTGGTCTGAAATTTTCTTTCTTTGATGTGTCTTGGTCTGATTTTGGTATCAGGGTGATACTCACCTCATAGAATGAGTTTGGAGGGGTTTCTTCCTTTTCTATTTTGTGAAATAGTTTGAAAAGTGTTGGTATTAATTCTTCCTTATAGGTCTTGTAGAACTCGGCTGAGAATCCATCTGGTCCTGGGCTTTTCTTGTTTGGAAGGTTCTTGATGGCATCTTCTATTTCCTTGCTTGTAATTTATCTGTTTAAGTTTTATATGACCTCTTGGTTCAGTTTGGGTAGGTCATATGCCTCTATAAATTTGTTGGTATCTTCAGGGTTTTTTATTTTACTGGAGTATAAATTTTCAAAATAGTTTCTAATTATCCTCTGTATTTCAGTAGTGTCTGTCATGATATTTCCTTTTTCATCATGAATTTTAGTAATTTGGGTTTTCTCTCTCCTTTTCATTAGGGTGGCTAAGAGTTTATCAATTTTATTTATTTTTTCAAAGAATCAGCTTTTTGTTTTGTCAATTTTTAAAATTGCTTCTTTTTTTTTTCAACTTCATTGATTTCAGCCCTGATTTTAATGATTTTCTGTCTTCTACTTCTTTTTTGTATTAGTTTGTTGTTTTCCTAGGACTTTGAGATGTAGTGTCAAGTCATTTATTTGTTGACATTTTCTTCTTTTTTTAAAAATTATTTTTGTAGTTGTAGATGGACAGAATGTCTTTATTTTATTTGTTTCTTTTTATGTGGTGCTAAGGATCGATCCCAGTGCCTTGTACATGCTAGGCAAGTGCTCTACCACTGAGCTACAGGCCCAGCCCTGACTTTTACTTCTTTTAATGAGTGATCTTAATGCAATGAACTTTCCTCTTAGCACTGCCTTCATGGTGTCCCAGAGATTTTGATATGTTGTATCAGAGTTTTCATTTACCTCTAAGAATTTTTTTTTATCTCTTCCTTGATGTCTTCTGTTATCCATGCATCATGCAATAGTGTATTATTTAGTTTCCAGGTTTTGGAGTAGTTTCTATTTTTTAATCTGTCATAGATTTCTAATTTTATTCCATTATGGTCAGATAGGATGTAGGGTAGTATCTCTGGTTTTTTTTTTTTTTTTTTTTTTTTGTTTGTTTGTTTGTTTTGTAGTTGTTAAGAGTTTTTTTGTGATATAACATATGATCTATTTTGGAGAAGGATCCATGTGCTACTGAGAAAAAAGTGTATTCACTTGTTGATGGATGGAATACTCTGTATATGTCTGTTAAGTCTAAATTATCATTTTATTGAATTCTATGGTTTCTTTGTTTAGGTTTTGTTTGGATGATCTGTCCAGTGGTGAGAGAACTGTGTTAAAGTCACCAAGTATTATTGTGTTATGATCTATTTGATTCTTGTAGTTGAGAAGGGTTTGTTTGATATACATAGATGCCCCATTGTTTGGGGCATAGACATTTATGATTATTATGTCTTGCTGATGTATGATTCCCTTAAGCAGTATGAAATGTCCTTCTTTCTCCCTTTCACTAACTTTGGTTTGTAGCCCACTTTGTCTGATATAAGGGTGGAAACTCCTGCTTGTTTATATGGTCCATGTGAGTGATACGTTTTTTTCCCACCCTTTCACTTTCAGTCTGTGGATATGTTTTCTGGTAAGATGAGTTTCTTGGAGGCAGAATATTGTTGGGTCTTTTTTTTTCTTTTTATCCAGTCTGTCAGTCTATGTCTTTTAACTGATGAGTTTAGGCCATTAACATTCAGGATTATTATTGAAATATGATTTGTAATCCCGGTCATTTTGGTTTATTTTAGTTTTTTTATGTTGACTTGGTTTCTCCTTTGATTGGCTTTTCCTTTAATGTAGTTCCTCTCTTTGTATATTTTTATTGTTGGTTATCATTTCCTCCTCATGGAATATTTTGCTGAGAATACTGTGTAGTGCAGGCTTTCTAGCTGTAAATTCTTTTAACTTTTGTTTATCATGGAAGGTTTTCATTTCATCATCAAATCTGAAGCTGTTTTGTTGTATATAAGATTTTTGGTTGGCATCCATTTTCTTTCAGAGCTTTGTATATGTTGTTCCATGATCTCCTGGCTTTTAGGGTCTGGGTTGAAAAATCTGAATTGGTGTCCCCCTATATGTAATCTGATTCCTCTCTCTCGTGGCCTTTAAAATTCTATTCTTATTCAGTATACTGGGCATTTTCATTATAATATGCCTTGGTGTGGATCTGTTATAATTTTGTGCATTTGGTGTCCTGTAAGCCTCTTGTATTGGATTTTCCAATTCATTTTTCATGTTTGGGAAATTTTCTGATATTATTTCATTGAAGAGATTGTGCATTCCTTTGGTTTTAAACTTTGTGCTGCCTTTTATCCCCATAAATCTTAAATTTGGTCTTTTGATGCTATCCCATAATTTCTGTATGTTCCGTTCATGATTTTTTACCATCTTCACTGTATGGTCAACTTTATTTTCAAGATCATATATTTTGTCTTCATTATCTGAGTTTCTGTCTTCCAAATGATCTAGTCTGGTGGTGATGCTTTCTATAGAGTTTTTTATTTGGTTTATTGTTTCTTTCATTTCAAGACTTTATGATTTTTTTTTTTCACAATCTAGATCTTTCTTAAAGTAATCTTTTGCTACCTGTATTTGCTCTCTTATCTCTTTGTTGGTGTGATCCATGGTTGCCTTTATTTGCACTCTTGTTTCTTTGTTGAAGTGATCAATTTTTGCCTGTATTTGCTTGTTTAAGTCATTCTTTAATTCGCAGATAATTTTAATTATGTACATTCTGAATTCTTTCTCTGACATTTCATTAACTGTGCTGTCAATGGATTCTATTATTGTAGTATCTTGGTTTATTTGGGGCACTTTCTTCTCTTGTATTTTCATGTTGATTATGTATCTTCCTTTCTTGCAATGCCAATCTGAGGTATTGCAGTTTCTATCCTATAATCTTGTAGTGACACTAAAGATTACCTGCATCTCACCTTGGAGTTCACTTCCAGTCCTCAACTGGTGTCCCCAGATGAACACTACTCTCACTAAAGATTGTGGTGGCAGTAGTGGAGGTAACTTAAGATGGCAGTGGGAGTGGACCCAAATGGATGCAAACACTTCCAGAGATGGGGCTAAAAGGGCAAGACTTATGATGCCTTTGGGCTGACTGATTGATGATGCAATGCTTTGGTGGCACACTGCCTCTAGGCTTTGTCTGTTGCCCCAAGGTAGAGGCTAATACATGGGAAGAACTACGGGGATGGCTGCAATGTACAAGATGGATACAGGAAGGTAGCAACAGCATGGATCCCCCCTATGTTTAGGGGCATTCCTGGGCGTGGACTCTCTGTGAGGACAGTCCTAGGGCTGATCTTGGCCTGGACTCCCTCAGGGATTCCAGGTGGTGAGTCTAGCCCTGGGCCTGGGCTCCCGCAGATTGGCAGGGGCTCTGGTGTTGAACTGGAGGCAGTTCTGAGCCTCAGCCACCAGGGTCTGAGAGGCAGTCCTTCACCTGGATCTGGGTTCTCCTGTGGGTCTGTGTGTTAGTGGGTAGCAGTCTCGGGTCTGCCCTTGGCTAGGCTCCTGTGGCATTCCCTGAAGCTGGTCCTGGGCCTTGGCCTATGTTCCCTCTGGTCAGCAGGGACTGTGGCGTGAAACTGGGGGCAGTCCCGGGCCTCACTTAGGCCAAGTCTCCTGCAGTGGTCCCTGGAGGCAGTCCTTCACCTGGGTCTGGGTTCCCCTGTGATTGTCAGCTAGCAGTCTTGGGTCTGACCTTGGCTGGGCTCTCAGGGCAGTCCCTTAAAGTGGTCCTGGGCCTTGGCCTGTCCTCCTGCTGGTCGGCAGGGACTCTGGCGCACAAGTCTCCCTTAATGTCTTTGGAGGAGCAGATATGCTTCATTTTGATAGATTACAATTTGTTACTTTTTGTGTGTGGAAAGTCACACACACACACATACACACACACACACACACACACACACACTGAAGATTGAACCCAGGGCCTTGTTTACTTGCATATGCTAGGCCAGTGCTCTACCACTGAACAATACTTCTAGCCCTTTGTTTAACTTTATTTTGAGACAGGGTCTCATTAAGTAACTGAGACTGGCCTGAAACTTGTCCTCTTTCCTCAGCTTCTTGAGTGGCTGAGATTACAGGTGTGCATCACATAGATATGCATATATGTGTATCAAACAAATCTTTGTCCGGCCCAAGACCACAAAGATTTTTATTTTTAAAAGAATGTTTAGATTTTTTTATGTAACATGTAGGTCCATTTGGAGTTTGTTTTTGTATACAGTATGAGGTATGCATTGAAATTCATTTGTCTTACTGGAAATATTTTCTTCTTTCTATTACACAAATTTTAGACATGTTCATGAGATTTATCCATAAGTATTTCATAATTTTAATGTTATTGTAAATTTTTCTAAAATTTTGTATTTTGGTTACTCATGGGCAATATATCAAAATTCAATTGAATTTTGTATTTTTATCTTTTAAACTTTTCTAGCTTATTTATTAGTTCTGGCAGATATTTTTTGGATTTCAGTGGATTTTGAACATAGCTGACCATGGTGTCTGTGAATAAAGATAGTTTTATTTCTTCTTTTTCTAGTTGGATATTCTTTATTTTTGTTTCTTGCTTTTATGAGATGACTAGATCTTTCAGTACAATGTTGAATAAAGTTGTGGGAGCATACATTCCTGCTTTCTTGTCATCTTAGGGAGAGGCCTTGTCTCTTGCCATTGTAGGGATGAATTGTGTCCTCCATAAATGCACATGTTGAAGTCTTAACCCTTAGTACCTCAGTACGTGACCATTTGGAGACACAGCCTTTAAAGAGGCAATTAAAGTAAAATTAGTTCTACCTTAATGGGTGGACCTTAATCCAAAATGACTGATGTTCTTACAAGAAGAGATTAGGACCCAAATATATGTGAGCCCAGCTGAAAGACCATGTGAAGATAGAGGAAGGAGATGGCCAACTCAAGGAGGGAGGTCTCAGAATGAAACCAACCCTGCCAACACCTTAATCTGTTTTCTAGTTTCCAGAATCATGGGGAAATTACTTTCTTTAAAGTCACCCAGTCTAGAATATCTTGTTGTTGCAACTGTAGCAGAAAAATAGAACCATTAAGTGTAATGTTAGTTATAGGTTTTTGCCCATTATCAGGTTTAGGAAATTTGCAGTTTTTTTTTTTTTTTTAAATCAAAAATGTATGTACCATGTGCCAATGTTTTTCTGAATATATTGAGATCATAAGGTTTTTATACTTTTATTTACCTTTTGTGGTGTTTCAGTTTTATTGACATTTGTGGGTCTTAAACTGAGGGCCTCACACATGCTAGGCAATTTATCTACCACTGAGTTACATCCTCAGCTATGTTTTTTGTTTTTTTATTTTGCAAATATGGTGAATCAGTTGGATTGAAACAGTAATTTAATATGCTGTGAAAATTTGTATGTGTAGGAATTAATGATATTTCAGATCTTCCTATGGGATAAATGAAGCAAAAACGTAATTAACCATAACTCAGCCAATATAGGTTGGTAAAATTCTTGGAGGAATTCCTAAACTAAAAAGGAAGCAGTGAGATAGGATGAGAAATAGTTAAACCCTAAATTGATTGCAATTTGAACCCTCAATGAATTTAAAAAACTTATACACTTGGCTTTAAAATAGAAAGAAGATAATAGGAAAATGAGGAATGCAGTGAAAACAAATAAAACTCAAGCATATAATATGTTGTCTGGGGTTCATTTTGCTTTTTATTAAATTTATTTGATACATCTATATCCATAATGGGGGTATGAAGAATGGATAGTTGCATAGGTGATATTTGAGGGCCCTCAGGAATCTATCTTTCTCCTCTCCTACAACGCTTTATAAGCAGTTCATTTCTTTAATTTAGCCTTTGTCTCTTTTAAAATTAGCTTTCATTTGGACAGCAACACTTTAGGCTATTCAGCGTTGGCTAACGGTTTGAGTTGATTTATTTTTTCTCAGGGCCATTTGGCTGATGTCTGAGCACTGAGAAGCTAAGAATCTTATTGACTGGGGGAGAGATAATTCTGAAACATAGAATAATCTCATGACAGCACATCCAGGATGAGAGCCTGGTGGTGAGCAACATGAGGGCATAAGATTTAAGGGCGGGACTGAAACCTGTGGGAACAAGAAAGTGACTCATTCCAGGAAATAAGTGTAGAAAGGAAAGTAGGTCATTTAAGGGGTGATTTAATAAATACTAGAAGTAGCCGGCTATGGTAGCGCATGCCTGTAATCCCAGCACTTTGGGAGGCTGAGACAGGAGGATTGTGAATTCAAAGCCAGCCTCAGCAACAGCGAGGCTCTAAGCAACTCAGTGAGACCCTGTCTCTACATAAAACACAAAATAGGGCTGGGGATGTGGCTCAGTGGTCCAGTGCCCCTGAATTCAATCCCCAGTACCAAAAAATAAAAATAAAAATGGGGGAGGAACATGGGTTGGATTTGTAGGTCAGTGGTAGAGCCTGTGATCAGCATGAGCAAGGCCCTCGGTTCAATCCCCAGCACCACCAAAAATAAAATAAAAAAAATATTATGAGCACTCTTATTTGCCAGGCTTGTGTCTGGACATAAGCATGAATAAGAGAGGACCTTCAAATGAGAGTGGAATGGGAGTAGAGGTAGAAATAATATTCAGGAGAAGCAGAGAGATCAAAAGGAAAGAAAGTAGTGAAGTGAAGGGCCCAGTGGACTTAAAGGTGTGTTCAAAGTACAAGGGAGAGTGGAAGAGCAGAAGCAGGGGATGTGGGAGGGACTGCAGAATGAAATCGACCAAATTATGCTATGTGCACATATATGACGATATCACAATGAATTCCACTTTTATGTGTAACTATAAAGTACCAATTTAAAAAAACAATAAATAGAAGGACATAGAGGAAGGGTATTGGCAGAGGGAGGAGAGGAGGATGAGGGGGTAGTGCTCAGGCCTGAAATGGTACAAATTATGCTAAATGCATTTATGGATATATCAAAATGAACCCCATTATTATGTATAACTATAATGCAATAATAAAATCTAAAACAACAATAGTTTACACATATGTTGCATGCCAAAATAACTAAATAAAAGCCAACTTTAGTGAAAAAAGGTGTGTTAGGCTGAAGCATGGTAGAAGCAGCACTGAAAGGTGCAGCAGAGACACATTGGTTAGAAAACCTCGAGGAGGAGCAGACAATTGAATAGTCATGGTTTCGAGGACATCTGGATATTCTTGTAAGATTTAATTATATGGATAGATCAAATTATTTTCTGTACTCTCTGGTTATTAGGAGAAAATACTAAAAAGGAAAAGAGCTTGTAGGAAGAGTGAATTATCTGTGCAACTTTTAGGCGAACAAAAATGTCTATTGTTGCCAGGCTCTGGGCAACCTGGCTTATTGAAAATTTATTTATGTAGAATCGATTTTAATCCATTAGTGATATGTATTGCTAAACATGTAAAAAATAAGATAGTATTGATAAGTATAATAAGAGCAAGGACACTAAACCATGCTGTGTGTTCAAATTCTGGTTTGTCTCTTAATACTTCATGATTTTGGGGCAAATTAACATTTCTTTGCTTCAGTTTCCTCATTTGGAAAATGGAATTAATAGAAATTATTTTTTTTTGAGGATCAATTGAGTTAAATTTGTGAAGTGCACATACCTAGTACATAAAAAAACTTATAAATATTTGGTATTTTTGTTGCAGTTTTCCTATGTAATATATGTATGAACATATGAAATTGATATATTTATATAAGATTATCTATATATTGAATATATACACCTATTTTATAATATGCTTGTATATTTTATGTGTGTGTATAGAGAATGAATGTCAGTATAGAATATGGGTTTGAGAGACACTCAAATTTAAATGTTGGCACTGCTATGTATTTACTGAGCTTCGGTTGCTTTTTAGTTGCATAATGGATATAAAAAGCTTTGTAGGGTTATTTGGAAAATTAAGTGAAAAAAGGATAAATCTAGTCAACTATCTTATTATTAGGAGATACTTAATGGCCATTATCTATTATTATTATATATTTGTAATGGTCACTTTTTTTTTTGGTACCGAAGACTGAACTCAGGGGTACTCGACCACTGAGCCACATCCCCAGCCCTGTTTTGTGTTTTATGTAGAGACAGGGTCTCACTGAGTTGTTTAGTGCCTCGCCCTTGCTGAGGCTGGCTTTGAACTCATGATGCTCCTCGTCAGCCTCCTGAGCTGCTGGGATTACAGGTGTGCGCCACTGTGCCCAGCTTGTAATGATCATCTTTTATCATAATTCTTTTAGAATCACCTTTATGAAGATATTACCAAGAATATTACAGATGTATTTCTGAGTTTAATGGTTTCCTTAGTACACTATAAATTAGGCCAAATGGACTCATATTTGAAAATTGAGTTCTTCATATCTACTTCCGTTTCAAGGAAGAGAGAACTGAAAGTATGATGTATCATTATATGGTTGGATTTACTAAGCTATAAACTAGCATTTTATTGACTGTTTCAAATTTATTTGTTTAACAGTTTATGAGATAACTCTGATGGTTGTGAAGAAGATGGAATACATTTTATAAAACAATATTGATATTGGGATGATAAAATCATCTACTGGGAAAAAATGAGGTTCAATTCATAGTTCACATAATCCATTGTGATAAGTTCTAACTTTAACCTGATGTAAAATATGAAACCATAAAAGTAATAGAAGAAAAAAACAGATGAATTTTTAGCTTTGGTTTAGGAAAGGATTTCTAACTATGATTAAGAATCAGCAGTTATAAAAGAAAAAACTGATATATTTGACCACATGAAAGCAACATATATAGATGGGCATGGAGGCTACATGTGATGCCAGCAACTTGGGAGGCTGAAGCAGGAGGATCACAAATTAGAGGCCAGCTTTGGCAATTTAGTAAGACCCTGTATCAAACTAAAAAATAAAAAGGCCTGAGAATGTAGCTGAGGGGCAACATGCCCCTGAGTTTTTCCCCAGTACCAAAACACACAAACACACACACAAGAGCAAAAACTATCATAAGCAAATCAAAGGAATAAAAATTATTATAAGCAAACCAAAATATGAATAGCACATATGAATAATACATAACAAAAATTATCTAAAGGGCTGAGGTTGTAGCTCAGTGGTAGAGCACTTGCCTAGCATGTGTGAGGCACTGGGTTCGATCCTCAGCACCATATAAAAATAAATAAAATAAAGATATTAAAAAATGATCTATAACTCATTACAGGTAAAATATTAATCTCTATAATTTTTACACAGATCCTAGTAATTTATAGGAAAAAGGCTACATGTGCTTTTTTAAAGTGGATAAATAATATGAACAGCACTTCCCAGGAAAGAGAATACAACTGTACCTTTAAAAATGTAAAAAATGTTCAAAGTCACTCATAATAGAATAAATGCTAATTAAACCTATGCCAAAAAAGCAATTTTTTCACCAGTTTGGAATAGTAGAATAACTATAAAGTACAATTTGGCATTATCTATCAAAATCATAAGTGTGTTTTCTCTTGCACCCAGAAATTTCAGTTTTGGGAATTTATCCTAAAAATATAACTGCACACATAGGGAATGAATCACAAACAAGCCTATTTGTTACACACTTGTTTGTAATACAAAAGACTGGAAATAATCCAAGTGTACATCAGCTGGGGACTGAGAAGATAAATGATGGTCCATTCCTTACAATGTAATATATGGTAGCTGTAAAAAAGAAAAAGAAAATGAAAGTGAGTGGTAAAAACGAAAAGATCTGTAAGTGTATATAATGCATATGTTGCATAAGATAGTGGGAAGTGTATGAATAGAAATTTAGAGTTGATTACAATTGCATAATGAAAGTATGAACAGAATCACAAGAAAATTGGTTACCTTTGAGGGTGGCAGGTGGCCAACATGACGGGGAGAGGCAGGAAGGGGAATGAGGCCTTTTGTTGCATTGTTTAATATTTAATATTTAATTTATAACCAGGAACATTTGTTACCTTACTCAAAAATAAAATAAAACAAAATTTATTTGTTCCTTGAATCAACAGTCACAATCTTCCCACAGTCATGGGAAGCTACAGATAATGAGTTGTGTTTCTTGAATTAATTTAGCCTTACCACTTCCCATTTCATCTTATTATTAATTCTTCATAAAGCCTCAAAGAACATAATGAGTCCAGAGCCCATCAGGAGATGATGAAGTGGCCCAGTCAGCCACAGGCAAACTTGGACCAATTAAAAAAATTTTTCCTTCTGATCCTTTAATAATTTCAATTTCCTTTGTTAATCCTATTTCCCTAAATAAAAATAGCTCAGATGGTGCTAATTTAGCATCCGTTGTAGACAAGGCACACTGGACAGACACTTGTGTTAGAATAACTTCTAGTATAAACCATTTATGACAAGCTAGATCATTTCTTACATGATTATTCATTTTTGATTGGAAATAGTGCTCCATGTCATGTACGAAGTTCAAGAATTGGCAAAGAGAAAAAAGATTTTACTATGAGATATTTTACTGGAAAAGGCCAAGTGTTTGATATTTTTGGCCTACAAAGCTGATTAGCTCACTAGAGTCAAACAACAGATTTAATTTTATGAAATTAACCCATGTTAAATGTACAGAATTAAAAACGATTTTTTCTTATTTATTAACATCTCAAATGTTACTCCTTGTACTTTAAAATAAAACGCGAGGCTCAACCTTATGATTGAAAGATTAGATGAGGCTTGAACCAGTAAAAATAGATTTTTTAAAGGAAAAGTTATTTTGAGTAGAGTGCTAGCTGTACTAGACAAATTCAGTCGGGCCTCCTCTTCAGTCTTGTCAAAGCTTAGCACAGTCCAGAAGGCACTAGTGTGTATGCCAAAAAATCAGAGCAGCAGCAGTTAAAAAAAATAAGTGCACTAAGAAATATTAAATGGAAAGCCAATGCCTATAAATAAAAAGGCAAGTGAGCACTAATCAATCATAAGTAACTCTGAACAGAAAATAGGAGTTGGAAGGGTGAGAGAGATTTCACATACAACATATGAGACTAGATACAAATGATTTAATTAAACTGTGTTCCTTCTACACAAGACGCAAAATCTCTAAATGTTAAGAAAAGCTGGAGTACAGAAATGCAACGTCTTGCTTTGCAATCTATAGCGGATGAGTAGCAAGGCATATGCCAACAGCAGAAATAGAAGCAGTTGATGAGTCCTGGGTGAGTGGAGTGTTTTGTGATCTCTGTCTGCTTCTTGCTGTTCATCTCAGATTTATGGCTCTTACTAAAGGACCAAACCCCATCCACTATGAACAATAGCAGCTTTTACACACGTGCAGTTTGGGGTAAAAGTCATTAGACAAAATGCAAAACCAGTTGGAATCAATATTGAATAAATGTGATAAAAAGTTAAAGCAATTCAATTAATAATTAAAATAAATGTTGGAGGGACCAGAGAGAAAGCAGGAGGAAAGATCAGGGAAGGAGATTGGTTGTCACCAGTGTGAGACAAGGAGAAAGGTGTTCATGCCTGCTTACCAGACAGCCTCAAAGACACAGGAAATTAGATAATGTCTAGTTGACCTTAAAGGCTAGTCTTGTCTTAGGAGATTACTTATGCTGCTCAGCAGAACTGGACCATATGGCCTTTTTTTCTAGAAGGGAACTTGAATCTTTTCAAATAAGAGGCCCACTCAGCGCGGTGACATTTAGATTTCAAGAAATAAATATAGGTTTATAAAAACATGTTCTACAGGCTTCTTGGACAGCCATGATTTTATGTCTTGAATTAAATAAAAAAAAAGGAATTACGTATTCTCTCATATACATTTAGTTTTTAAAATAAAAGGGATTTGAAATTCTGGAATTAAAATCTAAGAGATTTTCTGAGACCAACATCTCTGTCTCTGTCTGTATCTATATGTATATCACTACTATCATTCATTCTCAATTCACTGAAGCTATATGAATATATGACATACCAGAGACCAGAATGAGTTTTACTCTTATCACAAGCTGGAAGGCAAAAAGCTAAATCCACATATGAACACCAAAAAATCAGTTTTCCAACCTAACAAATGACAGCCAGAATTCTGAAGGGAAAGGGTTATTTTTAAAAGCAAAGATGATTTTGATGGTTAGTAGCTCTGATAATCGGTAGCAAAAATGGCTCATGGGAAAGGCACATGTACTGCTAATAGATTGGCTGAGATGAAAAACATTATTATTGGTGTTTTTCCCCCCTACCAGATCCAGTGATATCACTACTGCAATCTGTTATTTATGTAGAAAGGCAGTAAACAGTGGAAAGGAGAGTATCTGTACAGGAACATCTTCTCTGAGAAGTTGCTTGAAAAATAAGCATGTGATGAACATGTGAGAAGCATTTATGCAGTTGGCAGCATGTAAATTCTCAGAACAGTAGGGGATAAAAATGGGGCAGATAAAGAAAACTAAGGATTAGATTCAGATCAACAATAGGACATTTGTAACATATTTATTTACCAAAAGACTGGGAATATGAGCATATACCTTGAATGAGACCCGGACTGAAATGAAAACTTTAAGAAAGAGATTAGATTAAAAATTTTAAGACTCTAAAATTTTACTTCAGCTCATATTATAATCTATACCTAATAGGATGTTATGGCTGTATTTTTTTTCTAGGCTTTAGAACAAATAAACACAGCCTTTCTGTGAAGATCAGTCTGTGTTTGGGTTTCTCACTTTGTCACTATTGATGTTTTGTGCCAGATGATGCTTTGTTGTGGAGGGCTGACCTATCCTTTTTGGGGTGCTTAGCAGCATCCCTGGCCTCTGTCCACCATGTACCAATGATGTCGCCTCAGTGGTGGTAATCAATAATGCCTCTAGATATTGCCAAATGTTCCCTGAGAGGCAACATTTCCCCAGTTGAGAATCATTGGCCCATATCCATCACAGAGAATCAAGCAAAGTTAAAAGTTACAAAAAGATGGAATAGATATATATATTTTAATAATCATGAACTTTTGTTTAAAATGCATTTATAAGAATCATGTGAATGATGAAACAAATTGAAAAACATGGCTGAGAAAATGTCTTTAGCAAGGAAAAAACAAAAACTGAGATGGAATCTTTACACTAAATGCATCACTCAAAACCCACTTTATTTTCCAATTGTTCCCTTCCCCTATTGAATTATATACTCAATTCCCCCTTCCTGATTTCCAGGCACAGCCAAGTGCCTTCCAAATGAGAAAATCTTAAGGTTCTATTATTTAACCCCAATCCCCAACCCCAGGGAAGCTAAATTTTCCCTTTGCCTTCTCACTTCCCTCTTAGATTGATTAATGTGCACTGAAAGTGCTGGGGGGGGGTGACATCAAAAAACACCTTATTCCTTTTCCTCCTTGCCTCCCAAACCTGCTTTCTAAGGCAAGTGACTTTCTAGCTATTGTTGGTGATAAAACTTGTTCTGATCACTGTCTTCTCAGTTTAGTAATTAATATGTTCAGTCCTGTGTAATAATCAAAATGTGCAATTTCATTGAAATTTCCATCTCAGTTTGTGTCTGAGAGTCAGTTGACTTTAGTTGGAAAAGAATGCTCAGCTCCTTTTCTATTTCTGCCTAAACCATTCATTTCTCTTCTACCCTAGTCTTCCATCCCATTCCCTAAGCTGTTTTTTGGATCTTCTTAGCCTTGGGGCAGGAAAATGAGTAGCCAAGGGAACAAAATGGTTTTGTTTGACTGACATCATTATTGAGTAGTGTCAATATTCTCTGGGCTTCTTTTTTTTTTAGTATGGGGATTGAACTCAGGGGCACTCAGCTACTGAGCCACATCCCCAGCCCTATTTTGTATTTTATTTAAAGACAGGGTCTTACTGAGTTGCTTAGTGCCCTGCCATTGCTGAGGCTGGCTTTGATTAATTCTTTGCAAATTAATATCTACTATCACAGATTCTGATTCTCCTGACTCAGCCTCCTGAGCTGCTGGGATCTCTGGGCTTCTTTCTCTTAGGGTGCTTTTTGTGAGTTCTTTGGAGAGCACTCCTTTTCCTCCAAAGTTCTTGACTGGCTGGTTCCTGAACTCCTTTCTTAGCCCCTGGGAATATGATGCTGCCTTGACCCACCAGGGGATGCTCTTCGACAGACTCTAAGGCAACTCCAAGCTATCTTCTCTTGCACAGCCCACACCTGAAAGACAGAAGATCCTCAAACATTCTTTGCTCTGACGAACCTTGAATGAGTAGGACACCCCAGTACTATATTCTCTCTTTAATAGCCAGACAGCCTTAGTCATTCACCCTTCAGAGCTCACAGGAATGAGTCAAATACAGACCTACAATATTCACCATGCTGTTAGGAGCATGCATCAAAAGTAAGAAGAGAGTTGGAGGTGCAGCTGAGGGGTAGAGCGCTTACCTATCATATGCAAGGCCCTGGGTTCCATCCCCAGCCCCACCAAAACAAAACCCAAAACAAGCAAATAAGAAAAATGCAAAGATATTCTAAGGAAGCTCATTCTCCAGGTTTGAGGGGAGAAGCAAGCTTATGAAACTTCTCTCAAGAAGAAAGCTAAGCCGGACACAGTACAGCACGCCTGTAATCACAGCCCTTTGGGAGGCCGAGACAGGAGAATTGCAAGTTCAAAGCCAGCCTCAGTAATGGTGAGGCCCTAAACAACTCAGTGAGACCCTGTCTCTACATAAAACTCCAAAAAAAAAAAAAAAAAAAAATAGGGCTGGGGATGTGGCTCAGTGGTTGAATACCCCTGAGTTCAATCCCCAGTACACAAAAAAGAAGAAGAAGAAGAAAGCTAGCTTTCTTTAAAGAAATTCTTTTCCAGGTTCTTCCCTTACCTTTTTATACTGGTCAAAATATGATTTTCAAAAAATTTAAAAAAAATAGCATAATTCTTCTACAGATAAGCAATGAGCAAATGCAAAAGGTTTATGTTACTCATAAATGAGTGTGATTCAAATGAGGGAGGGATCAATCGAGGATAGGAGAAACTGAAGTGGGTAAGTATAATGTAGTTGATGAAAGAAAGAAGGCTGAAATAAGGTACCAAAAAGCTAGATATGGAACTGGTAAATATCCTATAATGAGCAATGAAATGGTATCCTTTGGGTTATTTTTTCTACTAGCAGAAATTATTTGTATTCCTACTGGACACAAATAATAGGTAACTTATGAATTCTCTGCAAATTAATATCTACTGTCACAGATTCTGGGCTCCACGCTATGGTAAGGAGAAAAGTTGTATTTCCCTAGAACAAGAGTAGGCAAACTATAGCCATTGGCAAATGAAGGAAGGCCTATTTTTATAAATAAAGTTTTGTTAAAACACAAGACACTCTGATTCTTTTTTGTATTGCCTGTGGCTGCTTTCACATTGTACTGGCAGAGCTGAGTGTTGAGATAAGAGACCATCTCTTGAAAAGCCCTAAATAGGGGCTGAGGTTGTGGCTCAGTGGTAGAGCGCTTGCCTCGCATGTGTGAGGCACTGGGTTTGATCCTCAGCACCACGTAAAAATAAATAAACAAAATAAAGACACTGTGTCCATACATAACTAAAAAATATTTAAAAAAAAAAAAGAAAGCCCTAAATATTTACTGTAGGGCCCTTTATAGAAGAAGTGTGCTGAATTAAACCACAAAGTATCAGGTAACTCATAAGTGATATTAATTCTTAATGCCTCTCTTATCTTTGAGAGGGTGCATGGTGATCTTATTGTTTTATTTCCAAATTTTGGATGATTTTAAAAAATATAACTTTGATATAGGTGAGAGGCTAAGATTTAGCCTTCTCTTTTGTGTAGTGGTCTTGTGTCTCACTTTGGAATTTGAGAATAGTTTGGATTCTCAGCTGAAACTGACATTAAAATATTTCCATAAAGACATTGTACTAAGGGATCATTTCTGAATAACTTATGATGTGGTTTTGTGGATTATGATTTTGTATTTTGTTAAAGTAAAGATTCTCATAACTGAAAAAACCCTATTTTTTCCTCTCAGAATTGGCAGTCAGTGAAAATTAGAGGTGGCAGGAACAGCAACTAATTCAAAATAATTTTTGAAAATAATTTAGCCTTAATTTTTTCTGTCATTTTGGGTTCATGTTTCATTGGCGAAGCTGCTGCAATTTGATACTAGTTAGTTAAATATTACTGAATCTAGCTTTGTACTGCTCAGTTTTATATAGTTTTGTCAGATGGCTATGAAGTTCATTGGCAATTGACTGAATAACATTTTTCAGTGATTCTTTTCTTAGAGATAACATATATTTGATCATAAGCTAGATGCAGTCTCTAATGGTACATTTAAACTGTGTCTCTCCTTAGGACGTAGGAAGCAGCAATGATGGGGAATTTGATGATGGAACGTCTTATGGAGATTAATTCAAGGCTCTGTCCTTCTAGAGGCTCTTGTGGTGATTTGGGATCTCTGGCTTCCAGAGGCTGCTTGTGTTCCTTGGCTCATGGATGCTCACTCTGCTTCTCTCCTCACATCTCGGTTTCTGACTTTGGTTATTGTGCTTCCATTTTATAAGATCATCATGGTGACATTGGCCCTACCCAGACAATTCAGGATAAACTGTCCATCTCAAGACTCAGCTATCATATCTGAAGTCTCTTTGGCCACATAAAGTAACACTCACAGATTTCAGAGATGAGGAGATGGACACCTTTGGTGGGCATTATTTTGCCCATTACAAATGCAAAATTTTTCTATAATTCTATTACTCCAAGGATAAACATCATTAGGATTTTAGTTATGGCTTTTTCAAAATTTAAAAATATGTCTGTTTATAGCTGGGCATGGTGGCACATGCCTGTAATCCCAGCAGCTCAGGAGGCTGAGACAGGAGGATTGCGAGTTCAAAGCCAGCCTCAGCAAAAAGCGAGGCGCTAAGCAACTCAGTGAGACTCTCTGAATAAAATACAAAATAGGGCTGGGGATGTGGCTCAGTGGCTGAGTGCCCCTGAGTTCAATCCCTGGTACCAAAAAAAAAATGTATATATATATATACACACACACACACACACACATATGTCTGTTTATGTATTACATAGTCCTTTATAAAAATGAGATTATATGTTAATATAGTTTTATATCATTTATTGAATAATGTCATAATTTTTTTATGTTATATATCTTTCATAGTATAATTTTAAAGCCTTTATAGTATTCCACTGTGTAGATAATTTAACCAGCTATTGATAAATATTTAATGGGATTCCTAGATTTATGATGTTCCTTATGAAGTAACCACAGAAGATGCATAAAAGAATGGGAGTGGCCATGTTTTAATAAAACTTTATTTATGAAAATAGTCTGCCTACACCCTATAGACTGCCTACCTTTGTTCTAGGGAAATATAACTTTTCTCCTAACCATAGTTTGGAGCTCAGAATCTGTGACAACAAATATTGATTTGCAGAGAATTCATAAGTTACATATTATTTGTGTCCAGTAGGAATGCAAATAATTTCTGCCTAGTAGAAAAAAATAACACCAAAGAATACTATATTGACATATAATCTCATTGCTCATCGTAGGACATTTACTAGTTCCATATCTAACTTTGGTACCTTATTTCAGCCTTCTTTCTTTCACCAACTACATGATGCTAACCCACTTCAGTTTCTCTTATCCTCAATTGATCCAACCCTCCTGTGAATCCCCTATTGTTATCCAATTCTTTGGTTACTGTTTTGGTGACTACAGGAAGCTTCAACAATTGGAAGTATTCAAATGCAAATCTGGTGAATGGACACATCAGTATATAGCAGGTGTTGTTCATAATTCAGGAGAATCAGAGAATTGGTTTTCATAGTCACATTGGTTAGTTCTTGCCACTAGGCTCCCGTCTCTCTCCTTTCTGAAAACTTGTGTGGGCAGGTGGCTCTCACAGTCAGTAGCCAAAGCCTGCTCTCCGTTCTCCTTCCCCATCACACTGTACTCTGCTCCTCTTCCACAGGCCTTGAGAATCAAAGACCCCTTAGTCATTCTGGTGGACCACACAGCTTCACAACTCCTTACTGGTGAAGGCAACTCTTTTCCAATTTTCAGCAAACTCCATTACAAACATTAAATTGTATGTAATAAAAATTGGCACGAAGCAGGCATGGTGGCACACTCCTGTAATCCCAACATTCTGGGAGGCTGAGACAGGAGAATCTTGAGTTCAAAGCCAGCCTCAGCAACAGTGAGGCGCTAAGCAACTCAATGAGATCCTGTCTCTACATAAAACACAAAATAGGGCTGGGGATACGGCTCAGTGGTCGAATGCACCTGAGTTCAATCCCGGTACCAAAAAAAAAGAAAGAAAGAAAGAAAGAAAATTGGCATGAAATATTTCTAAAGTCTAGAAATTCCTGGTTCAGAAATATAGCTGATTTACTTCATTGAAAGTTATAGAAAGCCAAACTCTTAGCCATTCTTCTTGAGAATAATCTCAATATGTCATCATTGTACTTTCACAGCTACTGGCATCTTCCTTAGATATTATTAAAGAGTTTCAAAATTTTAAAATATATATTAACAATTGAGGTCCCCAATGTTATTCTTTGATGTGGTTAATAAGAACAATAATTAAATGCTCTTTTAATTATTTTTTAAAAATTTATTGGTTTTTTTTAGTTATGTATGACAGCAGAATCCATTTTGATATACAAGCATGGAATATATCTTATTCTAATTAGAATCCTATTCTTATGGTTATACATGATGATGGGATTCACTGTGTTGTTTTCATATATGTATATGAGAAAATTATATCAGATTCATTACACTGTCTTTCCTTTTCCTACTCTGCTTCCTTTCCTCCATTTCCCACTGTCTAATCCAATTCTTGATATGGTAGAGTACTGGAGGACAGAGACAAAGCATAGGTATAGAACATTTGGGAACATCCCAAAAGTTTTTTTTTCTTTCTATTGGGAATTGAACCCCGGGGTGCTTAACCATTGAGCCACATCCCCAGACCTTTTTAATTTCTGTTTTGAGATGGGGTCTCACTAAATTGCTAAGTCCTCACTAAGTTGCTGAGGCTGGGCTCAAACTTGTGATCCTCCTGCCTCAGCCCCTGAGTTGCTGGGACTACAGGTGTGTGCCACCATGCCCAGCTCAAAATCAATTTTTGATCAGTATTTGCGGTTTTGGTGGTAGTTCTGTCTACCAGGCTTTTCATTGGAACTGCTAATGGTATCCAACTTTTTTTACTTTGAAATTCATGCTATCCCTATGTCTCTTCTGCTCTTTAATAGAAAACTCCTTGTTATGGTTTGGATGTGAGGTGTCCCCAAACAGCTCATGTGTGAGACAATGCAATAAAGTTTAGAGGAGAAATGGTTGGGTTATGAGAGCCTTCACCCAATTAGTGAATTAATCCCCTGATAGGAATTGATTGAGTGCTAACTGAAGGCAGGTGGGGCATAGCTAGAAGAGATGAGTCACTGGGGGCGTGGCTTTGGGTATATATTTTGTATCTGGAGCATGGAGTCTCTCTCTCAGCTTGCTGATCATCATGTGAACTGCTTCTCTGCCACACTCTTCTGCTATAATGTTCAGCTTCACCTTAAGCCCTGAGAGATGGAGCTGGCTATCTATGGACTGAGACCTCTGAAACTGTAAGCCCTCAAACTCTTCCTTCTCTAAAATTGTACTGGTCAGAACCTTTAGTCACAGCAGTGAAAAAGCTGACTAAAATACTCCTAGTTATCATTATGACTAGCGAGAAGACAAGGGTCTAGGTAAATGGGATAGATGATCTTTCAATAACCAAGAGTTAGTTTAAAACATTATTTTGAAGGATAGGTGGAGACTAACTTGTTAAATTAAAACAAAGAATCATGGTACTTTTCTTTAATAACCACAAAATCTGCATTGCAATGTATAAATATGAGTTTCATATGGTCTACCTTTAAATGGTATTCGAAACAGCATGGCCTTGTTACTTAAACTGAATCAACACAGCTGTCTTCTTGTTACTTCCTTTGCATTTTTAGGAAAAGATACTTTTCTGAGTCAGAAGTTTTAGCCCTTGAAGGTTGTCCGACCAGACTGTAGATATTTACTGTGAAAATTTCATCATTCTATCTAATTGAACTTCCCAGACATTTGCAGAAGTTCATAGCTAGTTTCTTAGTACTAAATGAATTGGATTCAGCCTAGTTATTTAGCTCAGGTTTGTTATAGGATGTTCCATTTTGTGCTCAGCAAACCATAGCTCACTTATACTAAACCCATGAACTAAGAAGCACTGTGCTGAAAGTTGCAAGGGTAAGAAAAGGATAATGTGGTTGACAAATGAACAGTGGGGCCTCACAACTGGCCTCACTTGAAATGGTTCCCATATTCAGAAGGTCATCCTCAACCTTCCAGGAAGGATTGAGAAATGTTGTGCTTTAGGTGTATTTTGTTTCCTCTAAAATTCAAGTTGAAGTTGGGCTGCTATGGTGGTGGTGGTGGGTTGTGAGAACTTTAAGCATTGATTAGGCCCTTAAGGCCTATTTAAGAATGCAATGAAGTTCTTGTGGGATTGGATTAGTTATCACAAGAGAAGGTTGTTATTCAGTGAGATGGCTCCTCATGTTTTGTCTCTTCCACAAATGCCTGTTTCCCCTTCCAATGTCTACCATGTTAGGAAACATCATGAGGCCCTCACCAGATGCTACCACAGAATCTTAGATTTCCTGGCCTCTAAAACCTTGAGCCCAGATAAAGCTCTTTCCTTTATAAATTACTCAATTCTATTTTGTTATAACAATAGAAAACAAACTAAGGGACTAGAAAGATTCAAAGTATCAGCGAAAAAGCATGCATTTAGTTTAAAAGGCCTAGGTTCAGAATCTGATTTTGTCATTTGTAAAATGTTGATAGCAGGCTGAGGTGTAGCTCAATGGTAGAGTGCTTGCCTGGTGGGTGCAAGAACCTGGGTTCAAACACAGCACCATGCCAGAAAAGAAAAATGTAGATAGCATATACATTATAGTGTGGCTGTGAAAATCCTATAGAATATTAAAAACAAACTCTCCTGGTTTTGTTCCTGGAAATTAGATTCTTAAAGATGCAACTTAAAATTATCAAACCCTAGAAGACCTAGGGCTATTTCCAGCATGTCCCTGGAGAGCATTTAGCATACTTAAAAAGATATTTGGGTACAGCACATTTCTCTGAATCATTCTACTCACCCTGTTAGGACAATGGATGCTTGTCATTATTTATCTTTTAGCAATCTTTTCTGGGATTAGAGAAAACTGGGAATTTCTGAAGATAACAATGATTTTTTGAAACTGATTAAAAACAAACTCTAAACAGCTTATTAGAAATGATATTTAGCAAATTGCCCGTGATAGTGTTTTTAATATCAATCTCTAATTCATCTTCATTAAATAAATAATGAAAACCTTTACTCTAGTATTTCTAAGAGGTGGATCTCCATTTAGGTCTGAGTAAAATTCCTTCTCATCTTGTTTTATCTAAGTTTGACCAATTTTCTTCTGCATGCCCTATTTTGCTCTCATTCTGAACTGGTCTACTTTGAAATGTCAGTTACTTGTTCTTGGGTCTCAACTGGGTTAAATAGTGTTCCCCAACTCCCAAACAATATATCTACCAGAAACCTCACACCCTCTTTAGAATAAGAATTTTGGCAGATGTAATCAAGGAAAGTCTGTTGAAAAGAGATCATCCTGAATTAAGGTGAGCCCTAAAGCCAATTATGGGTGACTTTGAGACAGAAAAGCCTCAGAAACAGGGAAGAAAGCCATGTGAAGACAGAGATTGGAGTGATAACACCTGTAAGCCAAGAACCACCAAATATTGCTAGCAACCATTAGAAGACAGGAGAGAGACGGGGAACGGATTTTCCTTTAGAGCCTCTGGAAGGAACCAAACTCATCAGCACCTCAATTTTGGACTTCTGACTTTTCACAAATTCTATTATTTTTTAAGACAACAAATTTCTAAGGAAACTGATTTTGGTCCTTAATAGTGTTTAGGAGTTTAGAAAATATTGCTGAAAATCACCTGTGCCAGTCAAGTCTTGTTATTAGAATTTCAAATGGGTTTCTTTCCCTCCCAGGTAGTTTCCTATTGCTATTTGCATATTTTCTTGCTGTGCTCTGTATTAGAATACTGAATTTGTGCTCCCTTCCGTTGTCTGATGTTCTACTTGTATATTCTTTCATGCTTCCATTACAACAGATGACCAAATCCCATTCTTTCTGGGAGACACAACGATAGCTTTCTGTTTGGAGACCAAGTGTTTAATCACCTCTAGGAGGAATTATAGACTCCTGGAGAATGCCCTTTTAATATCATTAGATATGTATCTTGAATACTCGGCTAACGATCTCACTCTCAAATGGCTTTTTGCCTACTTTTGTTTGGTTCTTCTTGCTTTTGTGTTTGTCCAGTTCTGGCCAAAAATGGCTGTTCTGCATAGGAATCTACTAGAGTAGTCTAGGCAATCCTGAGAGCTTTGGGCGTGACTTCTCCAGACCCAGTGTATCAGCAGGTAAGTGGGAGAAGGGACCAATGAATGGCAAGAGATGTGAGGAAGCGTAGGTGTTACAGGTGATGGAAGCAGAATAAAAGAAGGGGGGTGATGGAGAAAGATTTGAGGCACCCAGACTTGTAATTAATGTGCAGACTTTTTTTTTTTCCAAACAGTAAGGCAAGAGACTTCCACATAGCCTCTAAGTCTGCCCTTTTTGATTCAGTTTTTCCTTCCAGGCTGGAATAATACTTATTTAAAAAACATATAGCACTCAGTATATACCAAGGGCAATGTCAAGTGCTCTATAAATATTAACTAATTTACTTGCTAGACAATAAGTGAGTTAAGTACTATTATTAGCCCCTTTGTACTAATGAAGACACTGAGGAACAGACGCATTAACTAACCTGCCCCAATTCACACAGCTGGCAAATGACTGAGACAAGATTGACACCTAGTTAGGTTTGCCAGATTAAATATAGAGACACCCCATTAAATTCAAATTTCACACAAACAACAATAATTTTTAAGTATAACTATGTCCTGTAGTTTTATTACTAAATCTGGCAGCCCTGTACCTGTAGGTTTTTTGTTCTTTAACCACTGAGCTAGGCTGTCTTCTAGTCAAAAAAGCCATCTTTAGGGAAGAAATCCAACGTGATTTGCCCTTAGTTCTGAAGTCGCAATCAATGTTCCAGGATTCAAAATTTGGA
This sequence comes from Xerus rutilus, assembly GCA_028644305.1. NCBI lineage: Eukaryota > Metazoa > Chordata > Mammalia > Rodentia > Sciuridae > Xerus > Xerus rutilus. The sequence continues at coordinate 78,725,233 of CM053403.1, read as the reverse complement.
ATGCTTGGATAGTGTATTGTATGCAATTTTACTTCCTGGCCCAAACACAGGCTGCTATTGTGTAGTATCATGCAAGTGAGCTTGTGCTGATTTAAAATAATCCTTCTCCCCTCAATTTATTTGCACCAGATCAAATATACAATTACATATGCAACTGCAGTTCTTTGTCTTGCCTCTGAGGCACTCAAGGTTTCCATATCTAGCCTTTAATGTCAGTTTGGCTTTAGGTAACACTTAATAATCACTCCTTATTCCATTTTAAAGCCTAAATTAATTAAAATGTATGTTTCTACAATGAGTATTGTTTCTAGATTGTTTTTTTCAAATTCCCAATATAAATAGCTTTTTATGTAGATAATTAAAACCATCTGCTTCCTGGTAGCTCAGTTATGTTTACAGCAGCCCCTTTTTATTTGGGGAATTAAACTGCCATAAGTTTTTACTTTAGTGGATGAAACATCACACACATACTCATGGCAGTATAATTCCTCCAAAAGGAATGAGGACTATTAAATATTATTGGAAAAAAACTGCTTTCGGTTACCTCAAAGGGCCTTAGAGTTGGACATTTTTCTAGGTAAGTATGTTTAAGGATTTGGTCAATCAAAAAAAAACCTAAGTGAATAAATAAAGATTCTAATAAAATTTAGCATTCAAATGAAAGCTCTCAAATCACTTTATAGCTATTACTCTAGTAAAATTTCTCTGATACCTTATCTTTAGTAACTCAGAGAAATTTGGTGATCTCACAGGATGTTATAAAATCACCAAATCAGATGAATAAATTAAAGGTCACACAAACACACAAAGCCAAAGTGAGGTCAGGATTAATATAACAAAAATGTTTGCAAGCTGACCTCCTCAAGGCCTTCACTTTTATGTTTCTTGGAAAGGAAATCTAAATTAATGTCCAATAGATTTTTTTTAGGATATTTAAACACTTTTATAGTTTCTTATTTCCAAATTGAGAAACACTTCCTTAGAAACCTCAGTTAACTAATTTGCCATCATGTAAATGTCTTTAAATGCAAGCTACATTTATTTTTAAAAAATCAAGTTATCAAAATGAATGCGGAAGTTTGGTAATTAAATTGTGCCTCTCAAATGTTACTCAGGTCTTCTCTTCATTCCAGTAAGTTTTACTCACAAAGATTAAGCTACTTGACCCTATCTCACTCAGGGCACTTTTAGGAATTGCTTCTAACTAGAGAAATGATATTTGTTCCATAGGAAAGCATGTAAAAGGCCTTCTTGAAAATTAATCAAGAAAGCAGAGTCAAATTATGCCTTAGTAATTGCTAGAAAAGTTTGTCGTCTGCATAATTACCAAATTTTGACTGCACTGTCTATAGTTTCATATCTATATTATGTGGGCACTGCAGGGAAGATGTTCTTATGTGAATTACATCTTGAGGACTGTATAGTACCTCTGAGATTAAATTCTTGTTCAAGTTTGTACAGGCTGTCCAGACAGTGGTCCACATGACTATTCAGGAAATTTTCAAGGAGTTTTAGCAATCATTGTCTTAAATAGATGAGCATAACTGTGGCCAACACAGCCTATTCTGGACCTGTGACCTTTTACATGCCAGAAGCCACTAAATTGTGCAGAGAATATTGTTTCTTCAGAGAAAGATATTCTCAGTGTATTCAATAAAAAATAGATTTAGATAATTATTTAAATTTCACCTTTTAGAACAACTTTGTAATGGAATAAGGAGAAAAACTTTGAAATTATCTTTACCACACAGATGTATGATAATTTAGCAACTAGATGGTAACTGTCAGAAATTTTAGACTTGGAATTTTATATATATATATATGTATATATAAAATATGCATATATGTATTATATATATATCTTCATGCAGCAGAAATTGGCCTCACAACAAAGTCAAGATTTGGATAAAGTGAATGAATCAATGGTTTCTTTTCAGGTTAAAGGGCAACTTATTACTATAAAAACCCAACATTGTTAATGGTATTTAAAATGCTACTATTAATAAAATTAGAATGTTAAAGGAAAGGACTTGATTACGGGAGCCACAAGTTTTGTGCACTTGAGACTCATTCCTTATTTGTAGGAGATTCCCACTTTGAGGTTATTGGTAGATGGTGTACCAACCTCCTATGATGGAGTGTGAAACTGCCACCTACTTGCTTTCTTAGTCTCCTTTGCTGCTAGCACATGAGAAAAATTGAACTGCCGTTCAGATGTACTTGCTTTGAACTTTGAATTGGGAGCAGGTGTTGGAGTGAAGCAGGAACCTCAGAGAACTCATTTTGATAGTGAGTGGCAGCAGGGGTAGCAACAACAGGGTCCAGGGGCAGTGTAGCCGGAAAGCCACATCATTGTCAAGTTGTTGTGGTGGTGCTAACAGCAGCAGCTGTGGGGCAGCATCTGTGTTTTACCCAGCATGATTTTGTGATGTCACTTGGCTGTGTTTTTGAAAAACTTTTGTTTCTCTCCATTTTCCAAAACTGCACCTTCATGGCAATTTTGTGAGCTACCCAAGGTCTTTTCACTATACCCTGCCCCCCCCCCCCGAAGTGTTTTTGCAACAGAGAACCTTAATTAAGACACTTTGTTAACATGATATGAGAATTTATTACTAGCATTAAGATACCATAATTGATTATCTTTTTCATTAAAAAATATTTTGTTGTATGGAGAAGGTAGGTAAGATTGATCATTAGATCAGACACATGTTCAAACTGTCATGTGTCATTTAGCCCCCGAGGAAAAACATATGCATTGAAATACCCATTAATATTATCTTGAAAACACAGTGCTGCACTGTCTTTGGCAATATTCTAGGTAACACTTCAGGAATTATATGATTTTAGTTTGGAAAATGTAAAATAATGGTTGCCATGATGTTTGAAGTTAAGTTCCCAGTTTTGTGACATTAAGAGAAAGAAAAGACGTTTCATAGATGCTTGGAAACTACTGAATTTTGAGGCAATGGGAAAATATTTTACCTTTTTTGGGTATGGATTTTCATATCTATAAAATATGAGTTGGATTCATTTGTGCTCAACAAATGAATAATTTAGTTCAACCTCCATAGTTGTCTGTGTCTGTACATATATGTGTACACATTAAATCATCTCTAAGTGGACTTTTGAAGATAAAAGGGAATGAACACTTTAAAAAAAAGAAGCAAGAGAACAGATTTCACATTTCAGAAAAGTAGAAAAGCAGAATGAGGAAGAAAAACATTTAGTGAAGGTCATTTTGTCAGAGCCCCCATGGCATTTAACTGACTTGGATCTTTAAAGCAGATTAAATTTGGTGAAATAAAATTTTCTTGCAAATAATTTCTAGACCATTTGGTAAGGATATCTACAACTTCACTAATTGAATCTATGGATCAGGATTTAATTTTTTGTTTTTCTGAAGATTGATGTCAGGGCCTCAAGTATATATACTGCGGTATGTATCTTGAGTATGTACCAGAGGGCCTCATGCACTGTACCACTGAGCAATATCCCAAGTTTTGGGATATTAACTTTAATCAAGTTTTCTAAAAACTTGAGGACCATGCCACTCATACAATTTTATTTTCCTTTTTATTATGGCCACCCAGAAGTTCAGAGCTAAATCTCAGTCTCCATTATAGGGACAAGAATTCAGTATCTACTCTCTGGTCCTATTTGGCCCACACTAGTCTGACATATGTTGACCAGCTATTATGTTTATTTTTCTCATACTTTTATATGGCTTATTTTATAGCATGTATTTAAAACTTAAAGTATTTTAAATTCTTTATGATGTCAGCAAAAGGTACAGGTTTAATTATTTAAAATTAAAGGGCACTAAGAAATCTGTTTTCCTTTATTGATGAAATTTGCAAAATATTAGCTTAATTTAAGCTATTTAGTAGTTGAATGGAAGGGGGTGATGTGGATAATTCAATCAAAGTGAAAGCAATGACCTATTCCTGGAATTGCATGTGGCGAATGAGGTCATGTGTCATTAAAGAATAGTGCACTGCAGTGAGGTCTTCCATTGACTCACCCTGCAAACGGATGAAGTCTGTTTTCACATCTATAGTGCAAAGGGCATAGATTCTAAGCCCTCCAGAATTCACTTTAGCTTGAAGTCTCTAATCCTACGCCACAGAGCTGGGTTGCCCTTTTCCTCTCTTTGGTGGTGGCTGTGCCTCTGTGGCTGGTCTAGGTACGATTGGGAAGGGAGTGGAGCCTCTTGGCTGGTGTTTGACTGCTGGATGCTGACTCTCTAGTTTGGGTTAATTTAGACGTCTGTCTTTTTCTAAGCTTTTAGGAGGGATATCTTGTGAACCCTAGATTTATTTTCCTTTTTCTTTTCTCTTTAACAAAAGTAATTTAAGTTCACAAGAATGAAGATGATGACAGCAGCCTGGGCTTTAACTTTTGAACACTTTCCAGTTTTATGTCTTATTAAGCAATATTGTAAGTAATATGCACATATTTCAATAAAATACATGAAAAACTTTGCACATTGTTAAGACATCTTTTCACAGTGTGTTTTGTCAATTCTGGAAGTCTGCTAGAATCTGGCAAACTGTCAGCAAGTGGGGTAATATGGGAGGGCATTAAAAATGAAGAATATCTGATTAGGTGATGGTCATGGTGGGAAGGTTTAAGGAGCATGTTAAAATAAAAATACCATGAACACCAACATGATTTTAATTTAAAGCATATGTCTTAGGATTCTTCAGACTGCTTTTTTTCATTTTTAAAGAAGCAAGAATATATATATGTATTACATTTACATGAAACAAGTGTATTAATATTCATTGCACAAAATGTCTTATTGCAGAATATTGTGATTAAAAATGTTCTTTAAATTTAATATACATAGTATATTGTAAAGATGTCTCAAATAATTCCTATTTTAGTATATGAAATTACATGTGAAATTGTTCTATGACATATAAGAATCTTACTCTCCTATCCACAATGAAATAGATTGTGTATGATAAAAATAGCCACATAGGTTTTGCTGAAGTGAATCACTTTCTTCAATACTGAGCAGATTGAAGAGCTTTACAGAAGACTATGTATGTGATAGAATTATGAAAGAAATTATACTGGGGGTGTCATAGAACAGAGAAGCATTCACAATTATGAAGCACTTCTTTCTACATCAGGCAAGTTCAATGTTATATTCGATTCATGGATATTTAGGAAAAGTGTCTTAAGCAACCCATAATTTTCTAAGCTATAAAATAGAGTGGCCATCAGCATCCAAGGATTAGAAATATTAGATATTTATGGCATAGAAATATTAGATAAGTTATGGGGCTGAGGTTATGGCGCAGTGGTAGTGTGCTCGCCTAGCACGCGTGAGACACTGGGTTCGATCCTCAGCACCACATAAAAAATAAAATAAAGATATTCTGTCCACCTACAACTAAAAAATAAATATTAAAAAAAAAGAAATATTAGATAAGTTATGTATAAAATGCACTTATTATGAGTCCTGACCCATAGAAAACCTTAATGAATGATAGAAACTCATATTGCTTGCCTTATTCTCATTAAAGTAGAAAGCAGCTGAATATAAATCTGGCTTAGGTAGGATAATGTTATTTCATGTTGTGCTATGCCAATTTTCATACCTGTAAATCAAGACTGCTATTCTTCAAAGAAAGGAATTTCTGCTTGCCTTAAAAGGATGGATCAAAGTGATAGTATTTATTCAGAAATAATAATGATGCCGAAGCCACACTATGATTGAGTGTCCATGTTGCCAGCTGTGTGTTTGAAAGCTAATGGTTGTCTTTTCCACAAAGTATGTAAATAAATTAAGCAATATTTTTAATTGCTACATAACCAGAGAAGGCTAAGAACAATGCCTACTAATTTTTCTTCATTTAGTTATTTCTGAAGAAAAGTATGAATATATTTTGACCTCAAGGAACACAAATTTTTCATATTTGAATGGAATAAATTGTTCATATTTAGTTTTTTGAGTAATAAAGTTTTTACATTTTTCATAACCAGATCCTTCCCTAGATATAACCTTCCCAAGAAACATATAAATTGTTTCCCACATAGCTGTACAATCATTTTAAAAAGCAATATATGTTATTGATAAGAAATCAATAGAAAAATACATTTCCTATTTCTTGATGTAAAAGGAGTTTCTAGACTTAGGCAAGAATGGCAGTTTTTTCCACAAAGTACTTCAGAGTTTTTTTTAATTGAACGATTTAAAAAATCTAGAATTTCTATTTATTAGAAATAATTTCTATTTATTATTCTAACCGTATTTATTCAAAAATAATGATGCTGAAACCACACTGTGATGACTGAGTTTCCATATTGGTTCAACCAGTTTTGGCCAGCTCTGCTTTTGTGGAGCACATGTGAAATCAGGGCTTTGAGACTATTGAGCATTATAATGTGTAGCAGCCTGGTCTCAGATTCAAAGAAGGTCCTAGGGCTACCTGAAGATGAAAAGGAAAAGAGCTAAGATACAGAAGATGGAAGAAAGCAATGTGAAATTTGAGAACCTCTGCAAGCTCATGAAAGAAATCTTGGATAAGAAGGCTGAGAAGGTGACTATCACCGTTAGTTTTGTGCCTTCGCCCTGTTGCATTGTGTCTAGCATGTATGGCTGGACAGCCAACATGGAGCAGTCCATGAGGACCTAGGCACTTGGAGACAACTTTTCAATGGTCTAGATGATGGCCCAGAGGGATCTGGAGATCAACCCTGTCTACCCATTGTGGAGAAACTGTAGCTAAAGGCTGAGGTGGACAAAAATGACAAGGCTGTCAAGGACCTGGCAGTGCTGCTGTTTGAAACTGCACTGCTCCTTTGGCCTCTCCCTTGAAGATCTCTAGACCACTCCAACCACATATACCACAGGATCAAGTTAGGCCCAGGCATTGCTGAAGATGAAGTTAGAGCAGAGGTACGCAATGCTGCTCTTCCTGATGATGTGTCCTACCTTATCCCACCCCTTGAAGGTTATAAGGATGCATCTTGCAACCATAGATTAGGAGTTTGTACTTGGAAAACTTATGCCCTCTGTATAAAGTCCTGATAGCTCAATAGAACCATAAAGTAGTCCTGAGTCTCTCTGCTGATGTCCAGTGGTCTTTTCTCTCCTGTCCTTGTACCTCAGTCAGGAAATAAGAGTCTCAAGTCCTATCCCTTAATTTGACATCATCTGGATTGAAGATTGTATAGTGTGCTTTATTTTGTTTATTTTTTTATGCTGAAATTTAAATATGTAAAAAATTTAAAAAAAACCCCACACTGGAAATATGGGAAAAATGAAAAACATCTACCAGGACTTTGAGGAAGGATTTTAAGAAATTGATGAAACTGAGGGAAGGAAGGAAGGAAGAACAAGGGCAGCCTATAACTCACTGTTTGTAGAGGAATAGCAGGCTCTGGCAATGAATTGCTTTGGCAGAAATGTTGCTAAATGCTACCTAAATCCATAACTCTATGGGGTTGGTGAAACAAAGAAGAACTTAGTGGATGAGGGACCACTTCAGCAGCTGTGTGGTGGATGAAATGAGCACACAAACCCCACTGGTGCCTATGGGATGTGTGGTATGGGATGCATACCAAAGATGCCAGCCCAAACAGGGAGCCTGGTGCATCTAGTGGAAGGGCTGTGCCAGAAAAAGAGCTCACTCATGTCTGTTTTTTAAAATAACTATTTCATTATTTATGATATAAATTAATACATAAAATTTTTCTATCTCCATCTTTACTCCTTGGAAATAGCTCTTACTAAGTCTTTGAGAGCCTTCATGCAGCTAAACTCAAAGGTAATTTTTTAGTACTCATTTTTTAATCATTGTTTGTCTTTGAAATATTCTTTTTTCTTATGAAATCCATAGGTTTTCAACTTACTTTCTGCCTCTCTGGTGACTCCCTGGGGTTCTTGTGTCTTAGAGTATCTTCCTAGACATTAAATATTAAATGTAAAATCAAAATCCCATAAGAGGGAGCCAACACTACTGGGAAAAGTAGAGAAACTTGCAGAAATCTCGCAGATGCAGAAACACTAAGGGCCTTCAGAGGTATCATCTTACAAGGCAAAATCTCCAACATGTTGAGGTGCTGGCTAAAGACAAACAAACAACCAAACAAATCAAACCAAAAAACCCAAAACAAACGTGGAATGAGCAGAAGAATAAATCTTTGTTAGAGTATATTATTTGACTTAATTCTTCAGTGTATCCTCCATCATACCATTTGCCCTTTAATTCTGGATATGATCACATGATTTGCTAGAAGAATGAGGAAGTTATGATGTACCAATTCCAAGACTAGGCCTTAGATCTCACAAGTTTCCACTTGTTTTCTTACACTTTCATAATAGCTGTGAACAATATGCTTGGTCTATCCTGTTAGTCCCAGGAAATCTTACATATGGAACATTGCCAATCCCAACTAAGCCAAGCCTAGATCAGCCAACTCCCAGCTAGTGTAGACTTGTGGGCCTGCCCTATTGGGAGCAGCAAAATTGTCCAACTGTGTCTAGCCTAAACCAGCTGATCTCAGTTGACCATTAGGTTCATGAATTAACTAATTTAATATAGGTCACAAAAGTTTTGTGACTGTTGTGCAGGATTATTGTGACCATAGTCAACTGGCAATCTATAAATTACTAATATAGACTTGTGATGAGAAATTAGGAGTAGTCTACATCAATATATTTTTCTTTTCAAGGTTCAAATGGAATTTTTAAAAATTCTAATTTTTAAATTCACAACAGCAGAATACATTTTGATTCATAGTACACAAATGTAGCATAATTTTTCACTTCTCTGGTTGTACACAGTTAAACTGTTTGTGTCTTCATACATGTACCTAGGGTAATGATGTCCATCTCATTCTACCATCTTTCCTACCCTCCTGTCCCCTCCCTTCCCCTTCCTCCTCTTTGCCCTATCCAAAGTTCCTCTCTTCCTCCCATGCCCCCCACCCCCACCCCTACCCCCATTATGCATCAGCTTACCAGAGAAAAATTTGGCTTTTGGTATTTTGAACTGGCTTATTTCACTTAGCCTGACATTCTCCAACTCCATCCATTTACCTGCAAATGCCATGATTTTATTCTCTTTTAATGCCGAGTAATATTCCATTGTGTATATATACACTACCGTTTCTTTATCCATTCATCTACTGAAGGGCATCTAGGTTGGTTCCACAATTTAGCTCTTGGGAATTGTGTTTCTATAAACACTGATGTGGCTGCATCACTGTAGTATGCTGTTTTTAAGTCCTTTGGGTATAGACTGAGGAGAGGTGGGATAACTGGGTCAAATGGTGGTTGCATTCCATGTTTTCTAATGAATTTCCATACTGCTTTCCAGATTAGTTGCACCAATTTGCAGCCCTACCAGCAATGTAAGAGTATGCCTTTTTTTCCACATCCTTGCCAACATTTATTCTTCCTTGTATTCTTAATAACTGCCATTCTAACTGAAGTAAGGTGAAATCTTAGAATAGTTTTGATTTGCATTTCTCTGATTGCTAGATATGTTGAACATTTTTCATATACTTGTTGATTGTATATCTTTTGAGAAGTGTCTGTTCAGCTCCTTAGCCCATTTATTGATTGGGTTATTTGGTTGTTTTTTTTTGTTTTTTGTTTTTGGTAAGTTTTTTGAGTTCTTTATATATCCTGGAGATAAGTGCCCTACTGTGTGTGTGGTAAAAATTTGTTCCCATTCTGTAGGCTCTCTCTTCACCTCACTGATTGTTTCTTTTGCTGAGAAGAAGCTTTTTAGTTTGAATCCATCTCATTTATTGATTCTTTTGACTTTATTTCTCGTGCTTCAGGAGTCTTATTGAGGAAGTCAGGGCCTAATCTGACATGATGAAGATTTGGGCCTACTTTTTCTTCTATTTGGTACAGGTTCTCTGGTTTAATTCCTAGGTCCTTGATCCACATTCAGTTGAGTTTTGTGCATGGAGAGAGATAAGGACTTAATTTCATTTTACTCCATATGGATTTCCAGTTTTCCCAGCACCATTTGTTGAAGAGGCTATCTTTTCTTCAATGTGTTTTTGGCACCTTTGTCTAGTATGAGGTAACTGTGTTTATGTGGGTTTGTCTCTGTGTCCTCTATTCTATACCATTGGTTTATAAGTCTGTTTTGATGCCAATACCATTCCATTTTTGTTACTATTGCTCTGTAGTATAGTTTAAGGTCTAGTATTGTGATGCCACCTACTTCACTCTTCTTGCTAAGGATTGCTTTGGCTATTTGGGGTCTCTTCTATTTTTCCAGAGAAAAAAATTTTATCAGAGAAAAAATTTGGCTTTTGGTATTTTGAACTGGCTTATTTCACTTAGCCTGTTGATGAATTTCATGATTGCTTTTTCTATTTCTCTGAGGAATGTCATTGGGATTTTGATTCGAATTGCATTAAATCTGTATAGTGCTTTTGGTGGTATGGTCATTTTGACAATATTAATTCTGCATATCCAAGAACAAGGGAGATCTTTCCATCTTCTAAGGTCTTCTTTAATTTCTTTCCATTGTAGAGGTCTTTCACCTCTTTCATTAAGTTGATTCCCAAGTATTTTATTTTTTTGAGGCTATTGTAAGTAGGGTAGTTTTCCTAATTTCTCTTTCAGAGGATTCGTCATTGATGTGCAGAAATGAATTTTATTTATTGGTGTTGATTTTATATCTTGCTACTTTGTTGAGTCATTTATTCTAGGAGTTTTCTGGTGGAATTTTCTTTTTCATTTCTCTAAGTATAGAATCATGTTGTTGGCAGATAGTGATAGTTTGAGTTCTTTTTCTATTCATACCCATTTAATTTCTTTTGTCTAATTGCTCTGGCTAGAGTTTCAAGGACTACATTAAATAAAAGTGGTAAAAGAGGGCATCCCTGTCTTGTTCCCATTTTTAGAGGGACTGCTTTCAATTTTTCTTCATTTAGAATGATGTTGGCCTTGGGCTTAGCATAGATAGCTTTTACAATGTTGAACTATGTTCCTATTGTCCCTAGTTTTTCTAGTGTTTTGAACATGAAGGAATGCTGTATTTTGTTGAATGCCTCTTCTGCATCTATTGAGATGATCATATGATTCTTATCTTTACATTTATTGATGAGATGAATTACTTTTATTAATTTCTGTATATTGCATCCCTGAGATGAACCCTACTTTATTGTAGTGCACTTTTTAATATGTTTTTGTATGCAATTTGCCAGAATTTTTGCATTTATTAGAGATATTGGTCTGAAATTTTCTTTCCTTGATGTGTCTTTGGTTTTGAAATTAGGGTGATATTGGCCTCATAGAATGGGTTTGGAAGTGTTCCTTCTTTTTCAATTTCATGGAATAATTTGAGGAATATTGGAATTAGTTCTTTTTTGAAGGTCTTGTAGAACTCAGCTGTGAATCTGTCTGGTCCTGGGCTTTTCTTGGTTGGTAAGCTTTTGATGATGTCTTGTTGCTTGAAACTGACCTGTTTAACTTGTGTATATTGTCCTGATTCAGTTTGGATAACTCATTCAATTCTACAAATTTGTTGATGTCTTCAATATTTTATATTTTATTGGAGTACAAATGTTCAAAATAGTTTCTGGATTATCTTCTGTGTTTCTGTAGTTTGCATTCTCAGTGATTTTTGTTTATTTTTGGTTATTAACGTGGTTTCTCCTTTGATTGATTTTTCCTTTTGTGTAATATCTCCCTTTGCTAATTTACATTGCTTTTCAATTCTTCCTCATGAAATATTTTGCTGAGGATGTTCTTTAGTGCAGGCTTTCTTGTTGTAAATTCTTTTAATTTTTGTTTACCATGGAAGGTTTTTATTTCATCATCAAATCTAAAGCTTAATTTTGCTGGACATAAGATTCTTGGTTAGCATCCATTTTCTTTCTGAGCTTGGTATATATTATTCCAGAATCTTCTAGCTTTGAGGGTCTGGGTTAAGAAATCTGCAGAGATCTGGAATTGGTTCCCCCCTATATATTATCTGATTCCTTTCTCTTGTGGCTTTTAAAATTCTTTCCTTATTCTGTATGCTATACATTTTTATTATAATGTGCCTTGGTGTAGGTATGTTGTAGTTTTGTACATTTGGTGTACTGTAAGCCTCTTGTATTTGATTTTCCAATTAATACTTCAGGTTTGGAAAATTTTCTAATATTTTATTGAATAAATTGTTCAATCCTTTGATTTGTAACTCTGTGCCTTCCTCTATCCCAATAATTCTTAAATTTGGTCTTTCCATGTTATCCCACAATTCTTGGATGATCTGCTCATGGTTTTTTACCATCTTCACTGTGTGATCCACTTTATTTTGAAGATTATATATTTTGTCTTCATTGTCTGAGGTTTTGTTTTCCAAGTGATTTTATCTGTTGGTGATGCCTTCTATTGAGTTTTTAAGTTTTTTAATTGTTTTCTTCATTTCAAGGATTTCTGCTTTTTTTTTTTAGAATCTCTCTTTATTGAAGTAATCTTTTGCTTCCTATATTTGCTTATGTAGCTTTTTTCCAAAATGATCTTTTGTTGCCTGTGTTTGCTCTCCTATATCATCCTTTAATTTGCAGAACATTTTAATTATGTACATCCTGAACTCCTTCCCTGACATTTTTTCTACTGTGCTGGCCATGGATTCTAATAATGTAGTATTGTGGTTTGTTTGGGCACTTTCTCCCTTGTTTTTTCATGTTGTTTGTGTGTCTTCCCCTTTAGCAGTGCAGATCCAAATTGTTAGTTTTTACCATGGAGACTTACCCCTGCAGTGTTCTAATACCTCTCCTTTAAGGGGGAGATCAATATTAACAGATCCCAATACAGACAATATACAGCCTTAAACCAAAAATTTACAGTTTTGTCACAATAGACAGAAATGGTGAGTTCATTTATTATCTACATTATATAGAGTAGACTTGAAAAAAGGTCTACAGTTTCTAATGGTGGACGAAGAATCGGGGCAGAATTGTAGGGTGAGATGTTAAGGAAGTAAGAAGTGAGGATATAGAGTTATTAGAGCTTAGGAAGTGTGAAAGATGAATCAAAAGAAGTTGGCTAGTAGCAGGAGAAAAGAGATTTTGGGGAGACAAGTGGGAAGACAATAGAGAGAGTACAACAAACAAACAAATATACATAAAAATTAAGAAAAAGAAAAAATGTAAATATAAAAGATAAAAGAATATACAACACAATTGTAATATACTATTTACTCATCCCAGTTCTCAGTAGTCGGATGAATGAATAGTGCTTGGTTTCACAAATTTTGGGCATGTGAGGGTAGGAAAAGAAAGAGAAAAGAAAAGAAAAGCAAAAAAGAAATCTTGAAGGAAAATTAAAGGACTGTTTTTGTTGGAGTTCAGCATCTTTCCTACTTCCCTTCTCATCCAGTATGTGGAGTTATTCCTTGTTTGATGGTATCTCTACACTCAGGATGGTGAAGGTTATTAGAGTGGGAGGGTTGGTCTTGGGGGTGGAACTCCTGGAGTTGGGGCATAGCAGCACTTGCTGGTCCCCATTGGAAGACTGCACCCCAAGGATCTCCTTTGGGGCCTGCTCGTGTGATATAAGTGCCTGGTCTTATTTCCTTATATTACCTGTAGACTTTACAATTCCTAGTCTCTAATTTAGTCCCTAAACTCTCTCTCTCTCTCATTCCCTCCCTTTCTACTTCCCATTCAGGAACCTCTCTTTCCAGAGGTCTGGTGGGCTGCACTCTGAGGCCTGTGCACTTGTCCTGGAGAGCTATTTTGTATCTGGCAGATCAGTTCCATGCTTTGCGAGCCACAGACTGGCCACATAGCTGCAGGCACTGTGCTGAGTTGGTGGCTATGGGGGAGGGGGAAAGTTGAAGGACTATAGGTACCTTGATATTGCTTCTAGGCCCCAGCCAGTGTTCCAAGTTGGGAGTTGCCCTAACTAAAGATGGCAATTGCAGTAGCGAGGATAACCCATGATGACAAGGAAGATGTCCCAAGATGGAGGTAGCTGCTTTCAGGGATGGGGTATCAGGGCAGGCTGGGTGGTGGGCGTTAGGTGGTGTGTTCAGAGATGCAGCTCTGTGGCATGCAGTGCTGTGGCGGGCAGCTATCTCCAGACCCTGTCCAATGTTCCCAGGTGCAGGCTACTGCATGGAGGAGACTATGGCAGTGGTTTCAGTGTCCTAAGATGGAGGTGATGGAGGAGCCCCACATTGGTAGATGGGGGTCTTTGCTGGAGAGGTGGCTGAGGTTTCATGTAGGTGGGCAGCTGGGAGTCCTGTGCAGCTGCTGATGCTGGGGGTCCTGCTTAGGCACAGCTGCCAGGTTTCCTGCGCAGGAGCAGCTGTCGAGGGTCCTCTAATAAATCTCAAAGAAACAGTATTCCCACTGCTTGAATCCCAGGATATGGAGTGACAAGGAATGCAGCCTCCCTCTAGCTTGCCATCTTGGATCCCTCCCACATCAATATTTTCTTTGCTGTTTCATGTGCTTATTTTACTTAAATTTCCCATTGTTGGTTCTCATATATTTATATAGTATATTTTATTGGTGTTAACTTAGCAGTTTAGCCTATAATTTGCAAAATCTTAAGTTGGAATTGCAATGAAACTAAAAGACGGGTTAGATAACATTCAGAATCTGATTGGTGGTTAACTTAGCAATTTAATCTCTAAATTGCAAATTGTCACATTGAAATTTCAGTGAAACTAAAGGAGGATTAGATATCATTCAGGGAAACTGAATTTGGAAGTAGATAAGCAAACTGATGATTCTTTTAATTGGCTCTATTTTTGGGCAGAGAGTGGGGCATTTTCTCATATATATTATAGAAGGATAGTTGTTTCATGTTAGTTGAGACCACTTTATTATTATAATTAATAATAATATTATTAAATATATAATATATATAATAATAAAAATATTATATATAATTATATTATTATAATTAATAATAATATTATTAAATACATTATATAACATATATAATAATAAAAATATTATAATTTAATAATAATATTATTAAATTTATGTGTGGAAGGTTGTAATTGATGTTGAGAAGTTAAGGATTAGGTTGTGGTAGACATTTGTCATGATTTTTTGCTTGCCTAAACTTCTGGACATTCTGATGTTTGAGGAATTTCTTACCTTATAAGTCATATTTTTCTAAAGTTTATTTCCTAATTTTATTTATAGCTGGGACACTATCACATGACTACACTTACTATGTATTGTAAGCTATGCATTGTGAACTGGGTATTCTCTGACCATCAAGGTGGAAGTGATATGTATGACTAGACTCAGGTAGGCTTGGAAAGCACAAGCAAGAGCTCAAACTTCCACAATCTCTCTTCCTTCTATACTTTCCAACCCACTCCTATAGTATCATGAGTTCTCTGTAACCAGTTCAACTAAGACAAGACTCCAGCCTAATTATACCTAATTTAAAGATCTGTATTACATGCAGACACCCATGGAAAGTGGACAACTGTAGCATTACAATCACACTTTGGAGGGTGGTCCTGAGGACAGTGGTGAAAGGAAATCCTCCTGATGGGTAAATCTTTGAGCAGTATAACTGCCTTTTCATTTTGCATAAGAGAAATAGCTAGATGTACAATTATATGTCAATCCATAGCCTATTGTCAATAATTTGGCTAAAACATGATCTGAAAATTTGTAACAAAGAGCTCTGGTAAGAGGTATATTAGATTTCTCTGAATGGGAACCAGATGTACAGACATTTATGTCTCAAAGGGTGACTTTGGCAGAGGTGCATTTTAGTAATTGGATGCATTGGGTGACCACTTTTGGGTATTCCAATCAGTCTTTTCCCCCAGCTGGTCTTTCTTTACCCAGTGGACTCATGAACAAAATGGCAGTAATGGTTGGAATGAAGCTTGGAAACAAACTTCCACTCATCAAGGTTGATCTAGATACAGTCACTACTAAGTGCCCAATCTATCATTGCAGAGATCAGCAGTGAGTCCTTGATATGAGGGAATCAGTCAGTTACTTGATGGCAGGTTGATTATATTAGATGATTTCTATCATGAAAAGGACAGTGCTTTGCTTCTACTGGAATAAACATTGACTTTGGATGATGACTTTTCCTTCCCTATCCACAGTGCTGCTGCCATCTTTCATCTGTGAATTTACAGACTATCTTATCCACTCTCACAATATTCTATGTAGCATTGCTTCTGCTTAAGAAACTTATGTTCTGAATAAATGGAGTGTGGCAATAGTTCCTCATTCATAAAATTCACTAATCTTAGTGCATTAACAATCATCCTGAAGTAGCTGACTTGATAGAATAGTTGAAATGGATTTTTGAAGACTCATAGTGTTGGCTAGGTGGCAGTACTGCTGGAGCAATGTCTTCCAGGATGTTGTCTATGCATTAAATTGGGGGACAATATATGGTACTCCTCCCTTTCCACTCCTTGCTAGAATTTACATGTCTAGGAATCAAGGAGAAGTAGGGGTGACTGTTTATTATTACCCTGAGCAATCTACTGATCAAATTTGCTTTTCTCTCTGTGATCCTAAGCTTTGTTGGTTTATAGGTCTTAGTTCCAAGGGGAAAAATGCTTCCAACTGGAACAAAACATTGATTCCATTGAACTAAAATTAGAAATTGCCACCAGACCACTTTGGAAAACTTCTGCCTCTGAATCAATAAACAAAAAAGGGAGTCACTGTATTGGTTGGGCTGATGGATCCTATTTCATGGAATTTGGGTTGGTACTACACTATGGGGGTAAGGAGGAGAATGTGTATAATATGGGAAATCATCCAGTGTTTCTTATAAGTACTTCCATGTCCTGTGATTAGGTTAATGGTAGACAGGATTGCTGTGAGTCTCGACCCTCCAGGCAAGCTGAGGTGCTTACTGAGGGCACAGGGAATATGGAATGGTGGAGGAAGAAGGTAAATTATAAAACCAGCTGTAACCATGTGACCATTTGCAAAAAGGTGGATTGTAATGTGTATTTTTTCTTTGTTTTTTATATAAATGAGTTATATACACGCGTGTATTACCCAAATATTTTTCTTTTCTGTCTTATCCCTTTGTCATCTAGTATAAAATGTGTAATAATTTTAAAAGAATACTTAATTATTGGAGTATTCTATAAATGCCAATCATGTTCAGCTATTGATAAGGGTTTTTAGTGGTCTACTATAATTGTGGGTTTGCCTGTTTCTTTTTGCATTCTATCTGTGTTGGATTCATAATTCAATTCATTGTATTTTATAGCTCTGTCAATGATATTGCAGATAACATTGAAGATTGTTTTATTCTCTTGATAATTAGGCTATGTTTCATTATGAAGTGGACTTATTTATCCTTGGTAATAGTAGTCATTCTAAAATTTATCTGATATTAATATAGCAACTCCATATTTCTTTTGGTTGGTCTATTTTTCATCCTTTTATATTTAACCCACTTTTTATTTAACAGTTGATCTTATAGGTAGGATATAGTTTTGTGTTGCTTTTAAAAAATCCAATCTAATTCTGCCTTTCAATAGGTGTTTAGACCATTCATATTCAATGGGATTATTGGAGACATTGGGTTTAAATCTATCCCCTTGTTATTTTTTATTTGTCCTTTCTTTTTTCTTTTTTAAAAAATGTTTGATACCTTCTTTTCCATAACTTTTATTATTTTATTTCCTTCATTGACTTAGTAGCTATAATAACTTTTGCTATTTTTAGTGATCGCTTTAGGGCTAGAATATACATCTCTAATTTATCATTAATTTACTGTCCACCTCCAGTGACAATGTACCACTTCATGTGCCGTGTAAGAACAGCACGACTGGGTGCTTCCATTTCTCCCCTCTTGACTTTAGTTCTATTGTTGTCAGGTAATTCTACATGTGGCATGAATCTCATGCTATATTGTTTTATTTTTTGCTTTATATAGTCAATTTTTAAAAGACATTGAATGAAATTATTTTCTATTTGTCCAGCTATTTACCATTTCTGGTGCCATTAATTCCTTTGTTTAGATCCAGATTTACATCTGGAATAATTTTTCTTCTAAAGAAATTCTTTTTAACATTTATTGCTGTGCAGGTCTCCTGCAGCTGAATTCTTCAACCTTTGTCTAAAAAGTGTTAGTTTTGCCTTCTTGAATGATGATTTTGCTGGGTTGAGATTGCCCTTGTGACAGTTTCCTCACTCCCCGGATTTTAAAGTTGTAGCTCTTCCCTCTTCTTGCTTGCATTGTTATTTTACAAGTAATCTGCTGTCATTCCTATTTTCGTTTTTCTGTACATAATGTAGCCTTTTCACTGGCTCCTTTTAAAACTTTTCTCTTTATCTTGTTATAAGTTATTTGATTGTACTCTTATGGTATATGTTCTCTGTGAATGTCCTTCATGTTTTTTTGTGCTTGGAGATCATTGAATATTCTCAAATCAGTGGTCTGAAGTTTTCATAAAATTTAGAAAATATTCTGCCATTATTTCTTTGTAGATTTCTAAAACTTATCCTCTCCTACTAGGGACTTTCATTACAAGTATATGAATCTGCTTGAAGTTGTGAGACAACTTCTCAAGTCAGTGATGATTCATTTATTTCAAATATTTCTTTGAGTTTCATTTTAGATGGTTTCTATTTCTCTGTCTTCAAGTCCACTATTGTTTTTTTTCTGTAATGCTTAAATATCAGCTCATCCCAGCAATTGTAAATCTTATCTCATACTTGGTCATTTTCTTTTTATAAGTATGATTTAAATCTTCATATATATTATGCTAATTTTATATATATGTAATGAGTTTTATTTAGGTCTCTATATACATATATAAATTAAAATTATCAAATATGTAAATACAGATAAGGTCCTAAATTAAACTCACTACACAGACACACACACATACATTCTGATTAGGATCTTTCTCTCATCTGTGACTAATTTATTCAACCTTCTATTTCATAAGCATGTGGAATGCAGTTATCATAACTATTTTAATGATCTTATTTACTAATTCTATCTGTCTTTTCTGTTTTTTTTTTAAAATTCATTGATTTCTATCATTATCGGAGGTCCTATTTTTTTTTTTTCTTTGCATGGTCAGTAATTTTTTATTGGATGTTAGACATTGAGAATTTTATCTTTTGAGCTCTCTGTACTGTTTGTATTCCAACATATTCTCATGCTTTTTTCAGGGATGCACTTAAGTTACTTGGGAACAGTTTGATCCTATTTGGTCCTGCTCTTGAGCTTGCTGGATGAGAGCAAAGCTGCACTTTACCTAGGACTAATTTTGGCCATTACTGAGGCAAATCTTTATGAGGATTCTACCTGATGCCACTGAATTGTAAGATTTTCCATTCTGGATGGTGAAGACGGGAACTTGTTCCACTTGGTACTCTCAGGAAGTTCCTTCCCCCAGTGTGGGTAGTGACCACACTCATTTCCATCAGCACACAGCTGACTTCTTGAGGGGGATCCTCTTCAGGTTTTCTAGGGCCTTTTTATGAGTAGCTCCCTTCTTTTGTACTCTGTCGGGGAACTCTGTTTATCTTGACTCCCAGAAGTTCTCCCCAACTCAGGTAATGTACCAAGCTTTCCTCGAATTCCCTTTCTTTTGATTTTTGTGTTGTGGCCTGGATGCTCTCTTAAGAGAATGCACTGAAACAACTGTAGATCTTATCTACTTTAGTTCTCATTTTTCAGGGATTATGTTCTTCATTAATTAATGTTCAATGTTACGAAAATCATTTATCTCCTATATTTTGTCTGATTTTAGTTGTTACTAGAAGTAGGGTGATTCTGATTCTTGTTCTTCCATCTTGGAAGTTTGGAAGAAGTCTCCCTCAGTTATGTTTCTAAATAGAAAAGAAAAAAAAAAGCTCTATTCCTTTTAATACACAGAGAAAACCATTTTCATCTCTGTCTTCAATTACATTAAATGCACTCTGGACTACAGGAGAAAGTGGCATGATCATTTTGTGATAGATGTAAATGTGCTGCTTTTAGTGATATTTTCTTTCATTCTTTTTCCTTGTGTAATGCTGAGATAAAAGATAAAGTAAGGGTAGATGGTTCAGTTTAAGGGATTAGATGTTATCCAGACACTGAAGTTTAGATGTTTTTAGGATAAGAATTAGGCAGTCTCAAAACACTTTTCCTCATTGAGGTGCAATCTTCTATTATACTTGTATGAATAGAGATTTTTTCTTTCTGAGAAAGAGGAAAGATTTCAAGGATGAACAATTTCTTTATTTTAAATCAACATTTTAATCCAGATTAGTCATTTCACTAGTCCAGTGGCAATTTTAGTAGCTGCCTTTAAAAGTGGTTTAGGTATATCTCAGGAGATTTTTTGTTTGTTAATTCACTTATTTTTGTGGGCTTAAAAAAATCTATTTTGAGAATACACTTTGAAATATTTCCATTTGTTTTTGATTAAAGCATGTTCTCCCTTCTTGGATGGCAAACCATTATGGTTTGGATTCCTAGTCGTTGAGAGGAGAAGTCATTATTGCCATAATTTTCATTATTATACTAACATCATCCTGATATTTGTTAGCACTCTATTGACTCAAAGTGTGTATTTTTAAAGGTTATTATGTCTTCTAATTTCTGCACTACTCTGGCAATATGTATTGTTATCACAATGGTGGACTAGAAAACTGAAAACGGAAGATTAAATGACTGACCCAAGTTTCAACAACTGTGGTATTGGGAATCAAGGACAGGGACTGAGTTATTTTGATTTGAAATGCATTATTCCTTTTTCTGCCTGTGTCTGGTGACATTAACTTGAAAGTGGATGTCTTCCTGAGAATCAAGGTAGATATATCAAATGAGAACTATTTGGGGGAACAATATTTTCTGAGGGGATCATTAAAATAAATCTAGTGCTTTATAAATTGAGTTTTAAATGATTATCACTTTTAAAAGATTGCAAAATTACTTAAGATGAATAGATTAAAATAAATACCTGTCTGTTCTCTCAGTACACACTGATATGTAGAACTGTTTATGCAATCACTTTCTGGAAACAAATTAAATGTCTGCATACCAAATATTAGTTCATTGAAATTCTGCTTTGTTAATCTTTGGGCTTCTTAGTATTTAATGAATATTATACTACTAACTAGTATGGGAAGAAGTGTCAAAATTGTGCTATATTCACATTGGAAATAATAAATTCAGTCAATCAGTGGGAAGATTAGGCATATTTGCTTTAAGTCCTTTTCAAAAGCCTATATCCTGAGTTACTGGCTCGAAATCCCTCTTCTGTTTAGTAGGCACATATGTTTGCTTATTTGTTGGGCACTTACTATTGTAGGAGCTAGGAATGTGGCAACAAACAAAATAAAGTTTCTTATCCTTGCTAAGCTTACATGCTTGTTAGAAAGAGAGTTGGTAAAAACAATAGGTATTTAGTTTTATGGCTGGTTATCATAGTGCTATGAAAATAAAGCATAGTAAGGACGCAAAGTGATGGGGGACTTTTGGATGGAGTAAGGGAATCAGGCTTGTGAAAATCTGGGGCATGAGTAGTCCAGGCAGGAGAAGTGGCAAGCTTCAATCTCTGGCCTGAGGGTTGGTGGGCAGTGCTTGATCTGTGGAATGAACAGTTGGGACTAGTTTGACTGAGCAGAGGGAATGATATGAAATATTAAGAGGTAAGAATCAGGTTGTAATATACTGCACACTTATATGTTACTCTGGTCTGAATATTTGTATCCTCCTCCTCACCCAATTTGTGTGTTGAAATTTAATACTCAAGATTCCAAAATCTCTATAGTTGGTCTATGACTCAAAAATATTGTTGGCCAGGTAGCATTTCCAACATAGTTACACTAGCCCATGCATGTGCCATAGAAACTCATAGAATGATGAAAGGATCTTGGAAGAATGTCCACTCTTTCAAAATATACTGTATTGTCAATACTCATCACAGAGAACAATATTATGCAGAAAAGTATGGATGCTGATGACTGCAACTGTACATATCATTCTAAGGGGTCAGGCTCTGAATGTTTCTGGATTTGCTTAATCTTTTCATTTTCTTTGTAGTGGTCTTGTAGATGTGTAATATATAATTAGTATATGTGTAATATATAATTATGTAATGTGTAATGTATATGTGTAATATATAATTAGTCAATGTAAGAAAGAAACTCTAAATGGATGCATTGTTCTATAGTTGAATTGGAAATGTTTTTTACTTTCTAGTCATATAAAAATAATAGTCTGATGAAAACATATGGCTTCCTAGATTAAGTGAAATACAATAGATAGATGGACTTAGCATGTCAAATGACAACATATTGCATGTAGTGCATGAAGTTACTTGAGAGAAAGGATTGGTATGTAGAACATAATATGTAGATTGGTATGATCTTACTTCAAGTATCACATCTTACATGTGCCTAGTTATATAGATAAATTTTTACCAAATGGGCAAATGCCTTTGAAAGATTTCTAAAAGAAACCATAAATTAAAGATGATGTAAATAATGCAAAATAAAAATGAACAACTAGACAATGTTAGAGTTTATACTTCTACCCATAGTACAAGGTCTTTAGATGGAATATAAAATAAAAGAAATTGAAACCAGAATTTGAGATGGAATTTGATTCTCCACTCCTATTGGCGGGTGAGGCCTGTATAAACTGCAGGTCTCTGCAGCTGAGAAGTATTGCAGCTCTTAATGATGGCTATGCAACATGCCCCAATAACTCACTACTAATTTCTTCTTTTGGGATTCTTTCTCAAAAATCTGAAGAATGAAGCTCACAAACAATGGAAGGCAAGAATGAAAGGAGTAGGATTTATTCAAGAATAGAAACAGGAACAGTCCTCTTGCAGGGTGAGAGAGGACCTGATACCAGGTTGCTGCTAGAGTATGTTAGTCTAGGGATCTATATAGCACTTGGGTCAATGCTATCTGTCAAAATTCATGCTCATCAGGGTATGAAAAAGTATCAATACTATTAGTCTAAACTTAGGTTAATCAGGGTTTGGAAAAGTACTACTGCTGTTGGCTAGCTTTGCAATCCCATTCAAGTCTGCCCAATTTCCATCTTCTCACCACTGGTAGAGAAGCAAAAGGTTGAGGGTTAGTGATAGTGAATAGATGGGGGTTCCAAACTGTGTTTCTCTGTAGAGCAGGTTTCTGCCATGAGTACCTGCACTGGGCTGGTGCAAGGTGACAGATCTGGGTGCCTTGGCTCACCTCAGTGCTGGCCCACCATGCCTCAGGCCCATGCCAGTATATCAGGCTCTGGGCAGCCAGGCCCATGCTTGCTGGCCACACTCCAGCCAACCTGGGCCCATGTTCTGCTGCTCTACTGCAGCTTCTTGGGGGAGATTATTGGGCTGGCTATGTGGCTTGGCTGCTGGGGAGCTGTGTCAAAATGATGCTATAATCAGATTTGACAAAAGTCAACCTAGTAAATTTGAAATTCTATAGAAGACTATTTAAAACATTAATTTACATCCACTCTCATTAACAATCAACTTCTTCCTAACTGTATATTATTTAATGAGATGTTGGCTAACAAATGAGATATGTTCATGAGATTTATAAATGCATAAATAACAGGGATTCCTCCTTTAACATTCAGCTGATAGGTGTATGCAAACAAGTTTATAAAACTATTGTAAACCATTAAACAAAGTGACAGGACCAGAGGTGTTTGAGAAAAAACCCACTGATGGTAGAAAGGAGGAGGAACTAGAAGAGAAAAAGACTGATAGCAGAGAGGCCATGGAGGAAAGCTATTAGTGATTAGGAAAGAGATAGTAAGGACCTGAACTAGGGCTGTAGCAGTGAGAATGAAGACAAAGAACAGGTATGAGAGAGATTTCAGGTTAAACTGGGAGGATTTGGTGAGTGATTCAATATGGAGGAAAAGTATTGCCCTTCATGTTCCTGCCTCTGCTTTCTCTGTCTGATGGGACCCTCCACCCCAGAAAGTCACTGAGAATAAGATACCTAACCTACAGGGCAGGTAATCCACGAAACAAGAAGCAATTGGGCCATAAATGTGAAAAATGTATCATCTAATAATTACCTAACAAATAAAATATTTAATGTTGCATTTCTTATATAAATGGTAAGAATGAAAATAAAGAAGTTGGGAGAAGTTTACTTATTAATTGGAATGTAAATTAGCACATTATTTCTGGAGCAGTTTGGCAAGAGTTGTCAAAAATATATATTTTTTGCATATTCTTTGACTCTTCAATTAAACTTATAGAAATGCATTATAGAAAAATAGTTATGATTTTTTCAAAAGCCTTGTAGAGATGATAGTGGTAACTTTGTTTATGTAGTGAAAACCTGGAAGCTATCAAAATGCCCCCAAAGTAGAAACTTGTATAAAAATAAATACTTCTTCAATGGAACATTACACAGCCATTAAAATGATTTTATAGAAGACTTCATAACATTATTGAAGGGTATTGATGGTATATTCCTAAAGAAATAGAACAGGTTACAGAATATGCTTTGTATATTAATGTCTAATAAGCAATAACATTCTTACAAATGTACATACTTAGAGAAAATATAGGAAGAGCACACACTAGAAAGCTAACAATAGCTATTTCAGGGAAGTGAAATTACAGGTGATTTGGTTTTCCTCTTTCTGCTTGTCAGTATTTCTAAATTTTCAAAAATGAAAATTGGCTTTTTCAATAAGGTAAAAAGACAATACATGTTATATTGTATATATGTTAAATATTCCTTACAAATAATAATTATTAAGCACAATTAATTTTTTTTCCTTATGGAAGGTAAATATACCTGTAGGGACCTGACAGTGTGATTTAAATATACTAGAATGATAATAATCCAGGGCTTTGGGGGATAAGTGCTTCATAAATATAAGCTTAGAATAAGAGCCTCTGTCAATGATCAGAAATGGATTTGTCCAACCATAGATTTATTTAATATGTCCTCTTTTCTCAAACACTGTTCGGGAGTCTTTTAAGTCTATAAATGAAGAAGAAAATAGAACTGAATTTACCTTAACTTCTGTAATGATTCCTTTATGCCAAGGCACCTACCAGGAGCAACTTTGACTTTACCATTATTTCTCATGGAAAGTCTTTTTATTTATCTTCTCTCTGACATATCTCTTGGCTGTTTCCTTGAAGGGTCCATTTATTTCAATTCCTTGAATAAAGTTCTTTGATGTCTTAAATTTTTATCTGCTCCTTGCTGTGTGGATTCAACTGTGTTATCTAATTTATTATGAGACTGACTTCTTATGAGAGTTTTGCATTTGTCTTTTCTGTGTTTTCTGGATCATGGACTTTTGGTTATTCATTTTTACAACCTGTAGCTACCACAGTGCCTGGCATTCAGTAGGACTCAGTAAATGTTACATGAATAAGGGTCTAGAATAGATTATTTTATTAATATTTTTAATATCAGTAGTTATTTCCATTTAGCCCTGTGATGGTCAGTTTTATATGTCATCTTGCCTAGGTATAGTGTCTAGTTTTATTCAATCAAACATTAATCTAGTATTGCAGTGAAGGCATTTTGCAGATGTGTTTAAAGTTCATAAAAGTTGACTTTATGTAAAGGAGATCATTCTAGATCATTTGGGTGGCCTGATCCAATTGTGTAGTAGGCCTTAAGAACTGAACTCAGGTTTCCCTGAGGAAGTTCTGCCTGTGGACAGCAGCATCTGCTGCTTGTTACTGGCTTGTTTTTGTGATAAGCACATTGTCTCTGTTATCTCAATTCTCAAAAGGACCCTAAAAAATAAAGATTATAATTCTTGTTCTGTAGTGGAAACAGATGAGGTTTAGAGTCAATAAATAGATTGTCTAATGTTTCAGTTAGGTGCCAGAATCAGAATTCAAATCCAAGTTAGTCTGATACCAACTTTTGATACTAATCTTTGATACTAATCTGATACTAATCTATATTAAAATGCCATGGGGATGTAAGTTTTAACATGTCTAATGCTTTAACTGTCCCTCCAACACACTCTTTCCCAAATATTTGTTATATGTGATGTGTGTATACATATATGAGTGTATATGTGTACATGTATGTGTATATGTTTATATATACATATACATACACACATGTATATACACATATATACATACACACACATATATATTTTTAAGACTCCCCTTTAAACTAGAGTGGCAAATTGACCTTCTGTACTTATTAAACCATTCTGTATAGTTGGCTTATACGAGAAAAAGTAGCCCTGAATTGATAAATAGCTTGGGTTGGCAAAAAGATGAACCCTAGATTGACAGAAGATGACTCAGAACGTTCTGAACTACATGTCTTTAGACAGATTACTCTTACTTCACTGACTTCAATTTACCCTCATCTACAAATTGAAGAGACTGAATGAGTTTATCTGTAACATCCCTTTTAGCTCTAAGATTTTATTATTTTCTTAATTAAAGTTTTTCATAGTTTTTCTCATATTCCCCCTATTTCAGAACTCCTCCACAAAAAAAGAATCTGTCTTTTTATAATTGTTGAGATCTATCAAGCCATTCTGTTGGCCTTTCTCACCCCTGTCCCAAACTACCTCTTTTCTATATAAGAGATAAAGAATACTCTTATCACTGGATTACCAAAATGATGTTGTGGCTTTTACTATAGAAAAGGTTGTACGTCTTTAGATGACAAAAATAATGTGGTAACTAACCTACATAGCATACTTTTAAAAAAATAAAACACTCTAAAGTTTATGTATTTGTATAACTTTATGAATAAAAGAGCTTCTCAGAGAATGGAGGGACCCAGAGTCCGGAGGACAGAGAATAAAAGGTATGGATAGATTATATAGGACTCAAGTCCTATTTTCTTGAACAAAGCTTAGTAGGAGGCAGGCCAATACAATAATCCTAGGCAGGAACAGGAAGTAGCAGCAAAGGATCCATCTACGTGTGTGAATGCTCAGATCAGGTATATTTTGCACCTGCTTTTTATTGCTATAAGTGAGCGTATTTTTGCAACTTGTGGTTTCACACAAGGTCTGATCAAGGTTCAGACTGTGAATTCAGGACTACTCCAAATAATCTAGAAAGCACCATCCCTGAGTCATCACTGTGGCATCTGCATCTTGTGGTATCTTTGACATCCCTAGGGGAACTGGGAGAAGACACAGAAGGAGATGTTTGTGCATAAGAGGGTGGTCAAGCCTGGAGGGTTCCCTAAAGCTATTCCAATGAAAACTTTTTTGGAGTGTAAATAGGAATTACTTGTCAAGATGGTTAGAAATATTTTGAGATAGTTTCTTCTCTAATGACTTGGAGGCTTTATTTTAATAAGTATAATGAATTTAATTGAGGCCAACATGATGTTTAATGTTTTCAAAACATTTCACTAGAAGCATTTTAAAGACACTTGCATATCCTGGGAAACACTGCTTTATTTGTTTATCCTTTCCTTCTTTTCTACTCATAGAATTTAATGTGATTTTTTTCCCCCTTTGGTACTGGGGATTGAATTTAGGGCCTCAATCATGCTAGAGGTAAGCACTTTCTAACACTGAGCTACATCCTCAGCCCTTTGCTCATAGATTTAAAAATATATTAATGAAATTAAAATCAGCTTCTAGGATAGCTTTGAAGAAGGAAGGAGAGGAAATTTACATTTCTTATTAGCTACCATGTATCTGTGTTTAGTATCTCATTAAGTCCTCATAGCACATGTTGAACAAAAGAAGAAAATAGAATAGTTACATAAGTTGCTCCAAGTTTCATAGCTGGAAAGTGTAGCCAGGCGTGTGTGTGCGCGCGCCCATGCAGTATGTGTGTGCTGTGAGAGAAAAACGAGAAATAAAAGTTCAGCAAGCATTTATTTAGTGCCTATGTGATATAATATTACTGTTCTAGGGATAAGAAGTTATTTATATGTCCCTGAACTCCCAGAGTTATAATCTAGTGGGGGAAGTATAATATAGACAATTATTCATGTAAAGCAGATTATAGCAAATGTATAATTTATTAGAGACAAATATAAATAGATCAAGCAAAGGAACAGAATAAAGAAAGTGTCAGTGTTGGAGTGCCACAAGGCTTTGTCCTTGTGGTCTTCCATTCTCTAGCTCTTTGTCTTCTTTGGTGGTCTCCTTAAGCCCCATGGCTTTAAACACCATTACAAGCTACAGATTTGCATATTTCTATCTCTCTTCTGTCTCTGGAAATCGATCATTGTATCCAGTGATCTACATGCCATTTCCACTTGGATGTTTAAGAGATACCTCACACTTGACGTGTTCACAATTGAGCTTTTAACCTCCCCAGCCCTGCACACCTACACTCCTGTCTATCTCAGGTGATGGGCACCTCTGTCCTTTAACATTATCAGTTCAAGCAGTTTGGAGTCATTCTTGACTACTTTTATTTTTCTACATTCTACATCAGATCACTAAGTTGTGCTGGGTGTCCCTTCAGGTTATGCATAGAATTGGGCCTCTTGACACCATAGCACCTGCCCTAGCCCAGCCCGCTCTAACACCATCCTCTCTCCCTTGAATATTGCAGTAGCCTCCTTGCTGATCTCCTGATTTATTATTCTGCTCACTCACCATACATCACAGTATCCAGAGTGATCCTTTGAAAACTACATCAGATCATGTCACTTTTTTGCTCAAAACCTTGCAATAGCTAGTAAAGTAAAATAGGGATTTTACTCAGAATAAAAGCCAAAGTCTTTAAAAGTCCCACACCATCCTGTTCCCTCTCTGTTCTCATCTCTTCCTTTTCAGTGCCTTGGCAACTCAAGCCATTGATCATCTTTTAGTTCTTTGAATATTCCAGGCATGTTCTGTCATTAGGGCCTTTCCATTGACTGTTCTTTCTACCTGGGTCTCTTTTCTTCCAAATATCTTTATTGCTTACTTCCTTAACTTCTTGATATCTTTGCTCCAATGCCATTTGCTAAAGGAAACCTATCCCTGACTTCCCTATTTTAAAATTAAAATTGCCTGCCTTTCCACTCTTAGTCCTCCTTATTTTCTTCTAATTTCCCCATGACATGTATCATCATCTAACATACAATATAATTCACTTAGTTGTTAAGTTATTGTTGTTGTCTTTCTGTATCCACTCACTCTTCCTGACAAGAATGTGTATGCTCTGAAGTCATAGAAAATATTCATTTTCACTTATTTCTCCAAGTTCCAATATCACCCAGCATTTCAGTATGAACTAACAAAAAGAAACTCTTCCTGACTGAAGGGATCTGGGAGAGACTCATGGAGAAGCAAGGATGTCACTACCATTAGCCATCAAAGTCATGGTGGTTTAAGTCATCCTTGCCCAAGTTGGGATGCATGATGTGTAAGTTTGCTAGGGCTGCTGTAACAAAGTATCACAGACCGAATAGCTCAAACAACAAAAATTTATTTTCTCATAACTCCAGAGACTGGAAGCCTGGATTCATTGTGTTAGTTGATTTGGTTTCTTTGGAGGTGAGGACTCTCTCCTTGCCTTCTCACTGTGTCCTCCTGTTGTCTTCTCTCTTCATAATCTCTCCTTACAAGGACAGTCATATTGGGTTAGGGCCTGCCCCAATGACTTCATTTTAACCTGATTAACAAATACAGTTACATTTTGAGATCCTGGGTGTTAGGACTTCACCCTATTAATTTTGAGGGAACCAACATAGCCCATAATTCAGTGTACATCACTGTGGGCATTTCAATTTAGCCAGCCTTATCTAGGGGTTTTTCAAAAATTGTAAACATCTTGATGGCAATTTAATTTACCTAAAAACCACAACAAAATAAAATAAACTGTTTTCATCTCTCCAAAGTCACAAAACAACAACCCAAGTGTCCATCAACAGATGAATGGATAAACAAAATGTGACATATATGTACAATGGAGTATTATTCAACTGTATAAAGGAATGACATTCTGATACATGCTACAACAGAGACAGTATTATGCTGAGTGAAATGAAACAGACACACAAGGGCAAGGTGGGGGTGGGGGAAATGAGAGTTATTGTTTAATAGGTACAGAGTTTCTGTTTGGGATGAATGAAACGTCCTGGAAATAGGTGGTAGTGATGGTAGTTACACAATATTGTGAATGGCTCTTGCTCATATATATAAAAATGGTTAAAATGGTAAAGAAAAAATTTTCAACTCATATGTAAGGAGACATCCTCATTCTTGAGTCTCTCTGAGATATAATGTGAGAATACAGTGAGGATGAATCCCAAAGGTGGGACAAGGGGTGAGGTGAGCAGTAGGCCAAGGCATTAGCATCATATAGCGTCTACCATATGCACACTCCTGGAAAGGCCAGTGGTCCTTACAAGACAAACATCTAACATTTTCATAGAATTCACTTGTATCTTGAGTTGTCTGTACTTAGAATTCTCAGATTAACCTTTGAAAGTTTGGTATGTTGAAGACAGAATCTCTGAGCTGTAGTATAATTATTGTTTGTCAGTTCCTAACATAAGAAAGTCTCTTTGAAATTTCCAACATTTTTTTAGCATTCCCAGTGCTATATATGTTACATGTAACAAAATAAAAGTCTTTCATAAGGATGGTTATGGATGAAGGAACTGATATCCTCTGAAAGGCTAGCATAGTTGTTATAAAAACCTTTATTTAAGGTAAAATTATGAATAAAATACATTAGATGTCCTCTTATCTGATGTAACCAAGACTTGAAGTGGTTGATAAGTTGGAAAAGATAGTAAAAGCCAGGATCATAAAAGTGATAACATGCATATCTTAAATGTTTTATTTTAAGTTAAAACATGTAAATGTACATTCATTCATCAGTCTTTTAATACAAAGGCAAAGCTTTTCATTGGGCATGGATTTGCTGATTGGATTTCTGCTAGGTGTTTCTTTCCTAAATGACAGCCCAATAATTCCAAAATGCATTTTTATTTTATTTAGAGAGAAAACTTAAAGATTTTCATGAAGCAATATAGAAACCTTTTAAATTTTTATGAAAACCCCACTATCCATAATATTTTGCAGATGTCTCTTTTCTCCCAATTTAACAGAATATATTTTGCAATTTGCCTTCGTGAAATCTCTTCAATATTCAATTTAGTTTCATAACTACAACTTTCTCTTCATGCTCATATTTAAAATGTCTCATTATTAATATATATAATTAGAATAAATACAACCAACACAGCAGGTTGGGGGGAAAATGCAGCTGGCTTTGGTAGGCATTGGTAAGCTGGCAGATCTGTGCCTTCAGTGTGCTCGAGCATGCAGCAGTAGGTTTAGAGAGGGAAGAGAGGATGTGTGCTTGTTTGGTGAGTTTGCGGAATTGGGATTGGTTAAGAGAATTTATAGTGTATGTCCTCCTGAAATACACACAATACTGAAGTAAAATAAGTAGAAGCTCCTCTAGAAAAGACGAGTTGTGAGAAGAAAGGGTATGTATTACTGAGTATTAGGTATGCTTGGAGACTTCTTGATAGTTTGCTTCAACATGACTGATGTGAGATACCTTTACTCAAACATCCACCAAGTCCAAATTGTCCTGATTCATGAAAATAGTCCCAAAGCAAAGTCCAGAGTGTGACCAGGGAAAGTGCACTTGCTTAGACAACACTAAGGTTCTTGAGTGTAAAAGTGTGGGTAGTAGCAGGGTTCATTGTTTTGTTTCCCTCTCTTTAGGTTGAAAAAGAAGTTATCAAGCATAAAAGGCAGGTGCCTTTGGCAGCACAGACACAATAGTTCTGGGTACTGACCTAGAACCTTCTAAGTGTCTGGGTAAAATTAGCTAGTGGAATCTGGGTTTTGCCTTAAGGCAGCCCTGGGCCTCCCACTTCTTAATTCTTTTTTCTCCTTGGCAAGAAGTTTTTCCGGAGCATTCCCTTGGCTGCATGATCTTAGGCTGATGAAGGATCATTTTCGGCATCAGCTAGCAAGACTACCTTCTTCCTCCTATTGTTTGCCTAGTGTCAGCAGCTCAGGGAGATCTGTAGAGGGGATCAGGTTTTTGAGTTTAGAGTACAGATAGCTGCCTGGGTGCTGGGCTTCCTAGGGCTCAGCAGCTCTGGGGTTTTCCCTAAGTGCGTGGTGAGGATATTTATAGAACTGAGTGCTGAGGGAGTTGATGCTCCACAAAATTGGCCTAAGAATAGGTTCTAGGATTTAAGATACCAGTGGTTGCAGGACAAGAATCCACACAGTGAGAGAATTTCTGCCCTCCCACTCAATCCCTACGTTTAGAACTGGGAGAGTTGGACATTCCAAACTCTTGGCAAAAGACAGGGCAAAAATGGTTCCTCATAAACCTCCTTACCCTCCTGTCCCTGTGGTCATGTAATCACAATGAGAATTACTCAGGGCATCACAGGTTCCTCTCCTCTCTACTTTATAAACCTTCAAATGAATACAGACTGCTTTGAAAGTAAATATGATCTTATAATGTGTGTAAGATCATTGAGGCTTTGTACCAACACTTTAAGAAACACATTCTACTCTCACCCAGTATTTTGTACAATAGTAATAGTCCAAAGGAAACATGAACACTTATGCTCACAGTTTCACAAATCAAGAAGAAAACATGTTGACCAGTCACTGATTGTCAGATGTGAATGTCTTGCTATTTGGCAAGCAGCAGTCAATGAATCCATAGCATCTGCTCAGTCCAGGACTTGGTGTAACATTCCTTCTCTAGGTGAAAATCAAATCAAACCTGACTCATTCTCATAAAACTAATTATTTGTATCTTAGTTGATACTAAGTAGGTCAAAACCTCTAACATATAACTAGAGGTACTGTCTCAAAATGAATAGATTGACCAGATAGATGTATGAAATAATGGGGGACTTTTCCAGGTATCACCAAGTCCAAACTTCAGGATTGGCCCACTCATGACAACTCTTTCTGAACTTGCTATAAGGTCACTGAAAAGATGGCATGCATAGGTAAGTGGCTCCTAGTCATCTATAGAAAGTCAGTGGGGCCTGAGACTTGCCAGTAGAAGTAGTATATAAATGCCTTAGGCTAAGCCTAGTTAATTCTTTCTTAAAAAAATTTTTTTTGGTACCTGGGATTGAACCCAGGGGTGCTTAACCACTTAGCTACATCCTCAGCCCTTTTTTGTATTTTATTTAGAGACAGGGTCTTGCTGAGTTGCTGAGGATGGCTTTGAACTTATGATCCTCCTGTCTTAGCCTCAGGAGCTGCTGGGATTACAGGAGTGTGTCACCATACCCAGCCTAGTTCATTGTTTTATTGTTTCTGTCTTCTAAATTTTTGAGATGAAGCTAGTTAAGGAGGATAGATATGACTGCATTAATGAAAAGATTGAGAATGTTGAATGCTTTAAGAAGAGCAATATTTTAAAGTCCTACTGTGGATAGAATAAAAATATAATGAGCATTTTTGAAGATAATATTCATAGAGGAACTTTCTACAACCAAATGAAATTGTAAATGTTTAGCCAAACCAACTAAAGTTGGGATTAAATAATTCAATTACCTTTGGGACCAGGTAAGTATTATAAGTGAGTAAAATTGACTAGAACTCTAGTAATACAAAGTTGTGAAGACTGTAAGACAGTGGCTGCTACCCAGAATGGGCTGTGGCCAGAATAAAATGCAGGCTCAAAATGCAGTGTTGTCCAATCTTATGATTTTTAAAATAAAGTACATATTCTAAAAAGAAATCTTGAATTTTCATGTAAAATCCTCCAAGATACAAATATCAGCATCCAAATAAAATATTAAAAGTAAGTTTTAGCCAGGTGCGGTGGCGCAAGCCTATAATCTCAGCACTTAGGGAGGCTGAGACAGGAGAATTGCGAGTTCAAAGCCAGCCTCAGCAACGGCGAGGCACTAAGCAACTCAGTGAGACTGTCTCTACATAAAACACAAAATAGGGCTGGGGATGTGGCTCAGTGTTTCATGCTGGGTGCGGTGATGCACACCTATATTCCCAGTACTTTGGGACGCTGAGACAGAAGAATCGCGAGTTCAAAGCCAGCCTCAGCAATGGTGAAGCACTAAGCAATTCAGCGAGACCTTGTCTCTACATAAAACACAAAATAGGGCTGGGAATGTGGCTCAGTGGCCGAGTACCCCTGAATTTAATCCTCGATACCAAAAAAAACAAAAAACAAAAAAAACCCCCCACATCTGTGGGTTAAATTTGGTTCAATGACTAATAGTGCATGACCTCTGATGCACATTTTACCAAGTTTTGGGGTAACATTTGTGATTAGTAATCCAGAGCTACATGACTCAATCTTTTTATCTTTAGCATTAAAAATTAAGACAGTGGTTTTATTTGCATACTCTCCCTGCCTCCAGTCATCTTAAAAGGCTGCCAGAATTACAACAAAGATCTTATCTGTGTCTCTGCAGTTCTCAAATCTGTGATGACTCCTTAAAGTCTGAAAGAGATTTGCCCAAACATACAGCAATTTTTTCAGTTTGGTTCTAACTTACCTTTCAAATTTACCTGTGGACATTCCTGCCTTGCCTCCTTATGTTCTTGTCATAAAGATTATTGGTGAATTCCCCAAACCAGAATGTATTATCCACCCACATGGTTGTGGTAATGCTGTTCCCTTTTCCTGAAATACTTTTCCTCTCTATTCCTGGTCAATGCCCGACTCAAATATCTCCTGTTTTTTAAAATTTTCTCAGATTCATCTCTCCCTAGGAAATTTAGTTCAGTTTTCCTATTAATGAAATATATACATTTATTAGGGAATTTTGACATTGTATCACATGAATTCACTCTTGTGTCATTGTCTTTTTAGATAGTGAGTAAACCAAAAGTAGTGATACAGCTCTAATACTTAACAATTGTAGGTGCAATTTGCTTATTAACTTATATTTAATATCATGCTAAATAGACATGAGTATCATGCATTTAACCTAATAGATGACTTACCCAAAATTTGCATATAAATACAGTTTGTAAATTAAATCATACTTTTTATGTTGAAAAACTTACATAAAAGCACTGTTTTGTAAAAAGAAGATTGTTTTTGAAATGCCTGGGCCTGGTCACAGGCATGTTGGTATGCTGGTTTGTGGTTAGAGAAGACAAAAAATCCTCAGGATTTTGAAGCTGAAGGGTGACTAATGGACTTCCTTGTTCCCTGAACTGCACTGTTCAATGTGGTAGCCACTAGCCATACATGGCTACATGAATTCACATTGATGAGAATTAGGTGAAATTTAAAATTCAGTTCCTCAAGCACAGTGGTTACATTTCAAGTTCCCAATAACCTCAACCATATTGATCAGCACAGCTATAGAATATTTTTATCATAGCAAAAAATGCTTTTAGCACTATTTTAAGGGATTTCATTAAGATATGGGAATTGTAATAGGGGAAAAGGCAACCTTCTAGGAGAGATAAGCTAGCTGATAATCATTCCCAGGTAATAGTCTATATCATGAGCCAGAAAACTACAGCTTGTGGACCAAATATGGTCCTCAATGTGTTGTCTATAAAGTCTTATTGGAACACAACCTCAGTCTATTCATTTATTTATGGTCTATGGCTGCTTTGAGTTACAATGGTAGAGCTGAGTAGTTGAGACAGAGATTGATCTGCAAACCTAAAATATCTGGTCTTTTACAGAAGAAAAAAGTGCTGTCCTGGGTCTACATGAATAATTCCATATTTATTTTGCCACTGAGGAAATTAAAAAAAGGAGATTGGGAATAGGAACTATGACAAATTTAGAAGAGAAGCAAGTATTTAGAGCAGCTCTTTAGTGAGTGCTAAACTAAATTGGGGAACTAAAGATGAGTATCTCTAATATTTACTTTGATCAGCCTAAAAATACAATAATAATTTGTCAATGTTGGAGTTAAAATAACAAGGATGAGAATTTAGAAAAATTCCACCCTTTAAATTCTTATGCAACACAGAGCAATATATTTGATTTCACTGTGAAAATCATTTGAACTCTTTGGTCATTCTGGAATTAAAAAATAATCTGTTAGATGAATCAATAAATGAATCTGTAAAATGAGAAATTAAAACAAAATGATCTCCAAGACTTCTTTTGGAGACTTGTATTTTTTTGGCACTTTTACATATTATAATTTAAAAAGCAAGATATAACTGAAAAAAGATCCTGTTCCTGTTCTCTCAGACCATCCTTGGAAATACTGAGGTAGACAGACACCCATAGGCCATGTACACAGCAAATCATATAAACAGAAAAAGATGCATTGATGGGAGAGACTGCCAGAGCATGTGTATGTGATAGAGGTGGGAAACAAGCATAGTCTGGGGTTTCCACAATTAGATTTCATAAAGTGAGGAGCTTAGCACTCTTCCTGAGCAACCTGAGAAGAACATGGGGGTGGAGATAGCCATTCATACTGAGTTGTTGCTTGTCTGAGTGTCTCCAGTGGTTTCTATGTGCAGGCAGAAGCAGGAGATGGTGTCTCTGTCCTTGAAACAAAAGAGTTCTTAGGAAATTCTTTGGCTTCATGAAACACTTGACAGTCAGACATGGGGCTCAAATTCCAAATCTTCCCAATTTCCTTTCCTTCACAATTTGTGAAAATAGGCCCCAGGAGAGGCCTTGACAATTCCTAACCTTACAGGTATTTTGTTTTGTAGTCTCAAAAATTCTCTTGATTGGTTTTGTGGTCTCTGATATAGATCAAATCAGGGTCAAAAATCAACATAAGACTTCAGAGAAATTTGTAGTGTTCTTTCTCTGATGTACTGATCTTGGGGCAAAATTTGAATCTCTATTCTCAAGGGTCACTATTTTGACATAATTTGTCGTAGCGAAAGAAATGGAGTGGAGGCCTTGGAGAGTCTTTGCCAAGGTGTTTTTTATGAACTGAACCTCATATTCTTGTGTGAGTCTCTCTCTCTCACTCTCTCTTTCTCCTCAATCTCTTGTTCTCTGACCCTTCCTTTTTCGTCTCCTCATTCTTTTCCTGGAAATGGTCCAATGAGTTGTACAAACCACCTTCGGAAAAACAGGAAGATATTAAATTGGACCATGAGAGGTACAAGGCACAAAGCAATTCTCCAATATATCTGAAGGAAGGAAGAAATAAACAGAGTCAAATTCTGTTTACATGTTGGCCAGCAACTCATTTTCCCCCCTCTGTGGTGTTCTTTTTTACCATCTTGGAGGTCCTTTTACTGTTGATATTTAGTTATTCCATCATTTACAATCATTGATATCTCTGCTTGGGACTATCAGATAACATCAACATGTGGTTCTTGTGTAACTATTAAAACCTTACAGATAAAATATCAAAAGGAAGACACAGAAAACTGTTGGAATTTTCAATTGGCTCCCTACCTCCACCCATTTCTCCAAATAACAGTTTGGCTGTTTTTATTTTGAAATTCAAAGATTCGAGTCTTGGTGACAGATTGAAGGAGGGACTTAAGTGAAATAAATTAAGTATAAATCATTGATTAGCTACATTAATTTATAAACCAGCCAACTTCCATTTGGCTGCTAAATATGGATTAACCCCAAATTATTCAGTTAGAACTTCCTATTCCTATAGATATAATTTTGTTTTTCATCATTTTTAAACTAACTGATTTAATTAGAAATTTACTCAATTTTTAAAAACGCCAAGTTAAAAGATGGCATTTGATGTGGCCAGGTAAAATTTTAAATCTTTCGATTCAGAGTGTCAGCTGGCAGCCAACTGATTAGAAGTTACCACCACATGCTCTCTTCTTGAGCCTTGGTTGGACACAGAATACTATGGGAGATTCAAAAGAAGCACAAACATTTATCAAATAATTATATACCTTGGCTATTTATGAAATAGCATGTTTATCAACAAAGTTGAAAAATAATAGTTGATGTGGATTTCCCCAGGAAGATAACTGAAAAATGAATTGGGAGTCAGTGTAGGAAGACTATTAACAATGACATGACTGACAGTTGAAGGGAGAGGAAATAAGAAATGAACATAGGATATCCCTCAATCATCAAGTTGTAGTCTCTGCCTCTGCATAAGTACAAACTTGTACATGCGTATAAATCACAACCATCATTAATCTGAAGTTCCAGGTATTTGTGATACATTCTCCTAACCTAGCTTTTCTTGGTATCTGCCTTCTTGGCACTAGGGTTTCCTGCTGTCGTATGCCACTTTACCCAAGTGCAATGATGACCGCCACACCTGCTAATTTAGCAGGACGGGGGTTGACTTCTGTCTCTACAGAATCACATAAAATCTCAAAGTAGGAGTCAGAGTTACCTTAGTTTCTGAAGTCCTTTACAGGTAGCAGAAGGTAGGGCTGGTCTTCATTGTGACTATGAGCTCAACTGTCCTTTTTCCTTTGGGAGATTCCTTGGTTCTTACCCAGCTGTCTTGCTCTGCTGTCCTTTTTTGGGTGGTGCTTGCCTTGATTTCTCACATGCTTACTTGAATTCTGATAAAAAGTCCAATTCTGGTCTTTGGCCTCTGGATGTGTCCTAGTTCCTGGCTGCTCTCCGTGAGTAATTTCAACTCACTTGGCCACACGCTTCTGGGCTGGGCCTTCCTGATTCCTGTGACTATCTTCTGGTCTTTATTCCTAGCCCTACTCATCCTCCTGGTCCTGGGTTTGATGGCTTCCTACAGTCTTGGCCCTGATGACCTTCTATCACATTGCACCATGGTATTTCATTGTGTTATTCGCCTTTAACACCTCTGATGTCTTCTCTTCCTTGCCTGCAACTGAAGAGTTAAACTAGGCGTTCCTTGAGAGGTGTTCTGGATGGAATATGTCATAATTCTGCCTACTTCAATCACAACCTAAAATAACAAGAGGAGGAAGGGCTTTAATCCAGGTCATAGTAACTGGAAGAACTTGACCCTTTGTTAATCAGGAGGAAGCTATCCTCTCAGGTCTCTTGCCTGCACAGAAGGAAGTATATGGAGGGATGGTGACTTGTTTTAGGATTAGAGTTTAGTTTTGAGGCTCCTGTACTTGATTTTTCCTTTGAGACCTATGGTTTCCTTTTGCTTGTTGTCCTTCCCACATTCAGAGGCTTTTTCTTTATTCTTTCAGTTCAATTTAACCTGTTTCTTTCTTAACTTAAAATACCTACCCCAAGCTCCCAGACCTGCATCTAACATATGGTGCAGTGTTTGAATGTCCTATCTGGATCTCAGGCACTGCCTCCTCGGCCCAGTTTTTCTCACTGTTTCCAGGACTGACTGTGGCAGGTGTACCTGAGCATATGTGGATTTCTCCATCAATAGGGATCTTTGAAATGTTCCTATGGAGAGAGTTTACATAAGGGAAATAGCTGAGATGAGACCATAGGATTTGAAATAGCTTAAAATATTCAAAAAACAAGGGAATGTTAAAGATTGATATAAATGCAGTAATAGTAATTATCTTAGAAGAATTGAAGTTAGTTATGACAGCAGAAAGCAGCCTCATTTGTCTTTTAATAATATAAAAAACCCACTGAAAAGGTGTGTTAGTTGATAAAATGCCATTCAGTTGTCTTTCTTTATATATTAAATTTATCTGAATGACTTGCAAAAAGTGTTATTTAGAAAGATGTACAAATAATGATTAGGAAGTTGGGGCTGGTATTATAGAGTTTCTTAAATAGGAGAACCATGAGAATTCTGAAATAGTTCCATGAAAATTACTGTGTAAGTTGTGGGTTTATGGATTAGGTAGGTTCACCTCCCACTTTCCTATTAAAGAGAAATCAACTTCAGTAGTTTTTTTTTTATTATGGGAGAATATGTTCTGTTGTGTTTATTCACCTTCATAATAATCACATAGGCCCTCTGCAATAATTGTAATAGATTGTTTTCAAGGTAACCGAAAATAGATTTCAGAAACTTCATGATGTTTGCAAGGCGGCTTCACTTACTGGACTCCCCATTTGCAGTTGAGTAAATTGAATGAGACAGATGATGATTTTGCCTGTGTTTCTACCAGTTGTCTTCCAGCAACAACCAGGTTAGAAATAGATGTCGTTCCTTCTCTCCTGCAAGTGTCAGCTTGATGCCAGCCCTGGAGCATGCTATTTGTGTTCTCTTTAAGATCCGTAACATAGGAACAGTAATTTTCCTCCTTGAGTCATACTGTTAATTTCTTTTGTAAAGTGCTTATCATAGTGCCAGACACAAAAGCAGGCACAGAGTAAACACTCCTTCGTTTCTCTTTTCTTCACATTTTGGTAAAATTCCAAAAGGCTCTGGAGAGAATATAATCTCCTTGAATTCCCTGAAAATCACATTCATTGTGGCCCCAGGTCTGGTATCCTGGAATACTTGGAAAGCCTTGGATTTGTCCCTTACATACAATATATAAAAATCCTAGCATGTCCCGGGTTGAGCCCTTTGCCAGGACTATATATACGAGGTTAGCAGTGCACGTCAGGATCTTTTCAGTCTTTTACTATGTTAGTGACCATGGTATTTATTACATAGGGTTTTGTGTACATCAACCTGGAAATATTGTTTAGGGAAGCAAAATCCACAAACAATACATTAAGTAGTATTTTAAAATTATACCTGTAATTCATAAATCACATTAAACTGAAAATAAAAGTTATAATAAATAGGTCATATCCTAAATCAAATACTGGTTTAGTAAATGCCTAATTCAGAATTGTATTCCTATTTCTTTATGAAAAACACTGGAGTTGGAAGTTAGATGCTTTCACAGAGTATAGTTAATTTAATAATAGAGAATTTAAAGTGATTAAGAACCCAAGTATGGCAATACTAAAAAGTTTAAAATATACAAGCCTTTTTAGAGAATGAAGTATGTTTAGGGGAGTAAGTTTTAAATTATGTTAGATACACATTGCCAATATTTACTACAGAAAGTTCAAACTTGTGACAAATTTGTTAGCTCAAATACAAATACATACAACTTAATTACAGTTTCTTGCATGGTAAAAATCTGACTGATGTAGAAGCAACAAACATCTTCTGGGAAAAAGAAAACCCAGGGCCTGGAAAAGATGGGGAATATTTTTCATTGTCCACTAGATGTCAGTACTGAACTGGCAAAACATCTGTACCACGGTGCTCTTAGACAACATGCTATTAATTTATAATAAAAGGTATCTGACAGCTTTATTCTGATGAATTATGGGAATCCAAAGCATAATTCCCAGCCTTTGGTTTATAAATTGTCATTGATTTTAATGTTCTTTGTAAAGTTGTGGCATGCAACAAATTTTCCTGCCAAGAGCTGTTAAATAAATAGTCATCCTTTGCTCTGAGTAGTACATTGAACTTGTTAGACTGATGAGCAGAACCAATTGATGGTTATCCATAAACCATTTATGACAGAATGCACAGCAGCAATTCAAACAATTATTGAATGCATTCATTATATATTTTTTTAAAAATCTCAAGTGAACCAAAAGGAATATCACAGGTAATAGACAGTAGCATCACCACACAATTCTTTATGTGATACTTCCTGATTGACAGGTGACTAGAATTGTTTTAGGATTTGCTGAAGGCTCATCAAACCTCGCTGGAATTATTTGGTTTTCTCTATTGTGTGATTTGGCATCCCAAAAGTATATTGCATGCCTTTTCTAAAGGAAGACGGTTATTGTAAAGACAGAAGCTTTTGTTCATGTAAAGATCTCTTACAAACTGGCATCAGAACAAAAGAAAGCTAATGCCGGAGATATAATTTCAGTGCATTTGGAGATGCAGTTTATGTATGTGGAAGCATGAAATTTGGAGGTCTGTGATGACCATTAAGTACTTAATCACTTTGAGCAGAGGTTCTATTTTCTAGGAAAATTCTCCACCAGCTTACTTTCCCTCTCTGAAAGCACTCAGCATCCTTGGTGGTGTTCAGGACCATCGTTAGCCTTTGTTCTTTGTTTGAAACTGTCCTGAACATTCTGTTGCTGTCAAGGACCACCTCTCCTCCCCAGAAGTGGCTGTCTTTCAGGGATGTAGCCTCCAGTCTGTTGTTTGTACAATGTTTTAAGACTTCTTTGGGATCAAAGTAAAGTGACCTAGGCATGTAAAAATCTGTTAATGGTGCTGTTTGTGAAAGTACACCAGAAAACTACCTTGAGGCACTGTTAGGTAGTAGAAGAGTACATTAAAGACTGGGTAACTGACTCTCATGTTCTATCCTTGATTTCTTTTTCTTAAATCTTTTCTATTGCTCCAGATGCTGTGATATCATAGTAGGGCAGAGACTAGAAAAGTCTCTGTGGTTTCTCTTTGAAGAAGAAATCCATGGGCTCAGAGCATCTGATTTTATTCTGAATTCCTCAAAAATTTTGAAAGATAGTTCTAATTTAGTACTGTTTTCTTCAGATTTAAAATGAAAGTTTTTTTTATAGAAAAAACATTAGGAAGACTAAGAGCTTGATACACATATGGCTGCCTTTTACAAGTCATTATGATCTGTCATATAAATACTATATTTACTGACATTTCAAAATGTGGACTCTAATCTCCACACACATTTATTTTTTTTTAATAGTTGCTTTTCATTGCAAGCTTCATTCTAACAAATAACATTAGAAAACATGCAACATGGTCCACAGGTTCAACTATCAATGTCATTACTCTTTAAAAAGCTCAGACAGTTGAGATCAGAGTATAAGCGTTTAAACCTGACTTGAGTTAAATTAAATTGAGTTGGGTGGAAAGTTATTGAGAAGAGTCTTTTTAAGCACTGATACAATTTTTTTCAGTGTAAGGGATGAATGGTGGCTGTGTATTGCAGTATATTTTTCCAAAGCTATTTTAATACTGGTTCCTTTACCTAACTCTCAGACTTTTGCCATTTCTTGTATTTATCAACTGGGAGAAGTCTTTAGCTGCATTAATTAACCATAGTAGCATTTCAAACAGGCAGTGTTACTCTCAACAGTTACCACAGTGTTTAAAAATTTACATTCTTTGTCCAACGTTGTGACCAATCAGTTTGATATATAGACTCATCGGCTCTTTCTGTGCCTAGAGTCACTCAAAAAATCTGTTTCTTGGGCCAGTATTTCTGGGTACCAAAAACTTTAGGCAAAAATGAGTATGGGGAAATGAGGACAGAGAAATGAGGGCTTTGCAGAAAT
Source organism: Xerus rutilus (assembly GCA_028644305.1). Classification (NCBI taxonomy): domain Eukaryota; kingdom Metazoa; phylum Chordata; class Mammalia; order Rodentia; family Sciuridae; genus Xerus; species Xerus rutilus. The sequence goes on along the minus strand of CM053403.1, from coordinate 78,682,289 downwards.
TTATTGAAAACCTGTGCACTTAGTCTTTTGGATAACTTTTACTTAAGTAAATTACCCCAATAATTCTTAGATATTGCAAAGATGGCTCATTTTAAAGTTTATTAATCCTAAGGAAAATAACTGATCAGCTCTAGAGATAAATAAAAAGAATCAGTCAATCCTTTTCAACAGATTAAAATTTTCACTTTTCATTTTACCCATATAGTTATTGAATGTTTCAAGCCCCTATAACAGAGCGGCTATTATTTCTGGCATTGGGAATATAATAGTGGAGAGAAAAAAGTTTCTTCCTTCACTGGGCTTGTGTTCAAGAGGATACAGAGCTGGGTGCGGTGGTGCACACTTGTAATCCCAGTGGCTTGGGAGGCTGAGGCAGAAAGATCGCAAGTTCAAAGCCAGCCTTAACAAAAGTGAGGCGCTAAGCAACTCAGTGAGACTCTATCACTAAAAAAAAAAAATGCAGAATAGGGCTGGGGATATGGCTCAGTGGTCGAGTGCCCCTGAGTTCAATCTCTAGTACCAAAAAAAAAAAAAAAAAAGATACCAAGACTAAGAACAAAGACACATTGTGTGAATTACCAGGGGTGCTAGGTGTTGAGGTAGAAAAGGTGACAGGTGAAGGAGGTTAAAAAATCATGCAAATCAGGTTGTGTGTTCTTTGGTAGACATCTGAGCAGTCACCTGAACAATGTGAGGGCATACACCCTGTAGGTTACTACAGGAAGACTATTTTAAGTAGAGGAAACAGCACGTGTGCAGGTCCTGAGGCAGAAACAGGAATGGTGTATGAAAGGAAGGGCAAAGTGGCTGGTGTGTTAAGAGTGTAATGAGGGAGAAAATTCTGGCATATGAGTTGGGGGAAGAATGAGCGAATGTGATCAGACCAGGTAGAACCTTATGGAGTAGTAAGAGCACCAGATTTTTATTCTGCATTATACGTAGAGGGTTCAAAGTACAAAAGCACAGAGAACTAAGTTGTGTTTTAAAGGGTGACTCTGTTCTTTGAAGGTAGTAGGTTAGGAGACACCGAGGCAAGTAAGGAGATCAGCTGGGAAAATGATAGTTCAGGCAAGAGATGATAGTGATTTGGCCAGGGCAGGTGCTGAGAAATGGCCAGATTCTGGATATGTGTTGAAATGAGCCAACAAGCTTTGCTGATGGATTGGAGTGGGATGTGAGAAGAAGGGAAGGCCACTAAGCGTTTGGTATCAGCAACCCCGAGAGAGTTGTCACCACTTGTTGATCCACTTTGAGGATCAGTTTGGGGCTTAAAAGAATAATCTGGAGATATCGAGTGGGAAGTAGATACATAGTCATGAATTTAGTGGCATAATCTGACTTCATCTGCTTAGAGTCATGGGACTGAATGAAACGCCTTGGGAGGGAAGGTAGAAGAGATACAAAGCCTTAGAGCACATCAAATTCCAAGTCTCGGAGAAGAGGGAAACCCAGCAAAGGACACTGAGAAAAAAGATTAACAATGTGTTTTCTTAGAATAGTGTTGCTCCAGACACTGGTTGCTTTGGTTGGTGTGTACTGGGTGGGAGATTTTTAGAGAGATAAATTCCCAGCCCCTCCCAGACCTACTGAATAAGAACCTTTGGAGGCAAGTCTCAGGAATGTGTAGTTTAATAAGCTCTCCAGATGATTCTTTCACACAATGAGACATCTTGGGAGTGGAGGTAGAAGAGGTGGAAAGCCTCAGTGCATGTCAAGTTAGATGTCAAATTGAAGGGTGGGTTGGATATATTAAACAAGCAAATAAACAGCTCCAAAAGCATGCACCTTTCATATTAACACAATTTCATCTTTGAAAATAGTCTTTTTTTATTGTAAAATTGTGCACTTTGTATAGTAGGGAGGTTGGGACTCTGTATCCCAAAATGAGTACAGAGATCCAAAGTGACCAGCTAAGAAATACCATTGTTAAAAGCATTAATAGCATTAATCAAGATGTGCATACTCACTGCTTGAAGAATATTTGGATTCTAGATCAGAAGTTAGAGTGTCTTAATTTTCCACAGTGGAGGATAATAAAAATAATGGGTAACCCCCCATCCTCTGGTTTTAGCCCTGTATACACTATAAATGCATTGACTTCACCCTTACAGCAGAGATCATGGTAGGATTGTTACCCTGGGGCATGGATTGAATTGCATTTTTTTTTTTTTGGTATGAGAGTACAGGTTGTGGCCTGACTAGATTTTTAGCGTATAGGTTGCCCTTCATCACTCAGCAGTGAAGAGTGAAAATCAACAGAGCTTTCCCCAGCCTGCTGCTTAAGCAGCTGCTAACAGGCTGAGACTGCCCAGCCTCATTAACCCATTGGATGCTGCCTCAGTCCAGGAGTAACTCTTAACGAGGCTGCGACACTGTCAGCCAGGCATGCACCAAAATGCTGGTGTATTAAAGACCCTGAAATGCAGGGCTTGTAATGGAGTTATTTTCATGTCAGAAACAGATACATCAGAAAACCCTCTTAAGGTGGATAAGGCAAATAATACTATTACCATCTGTGACTCCATAGTGCTTTAAAAATATTGGAAATTTTGAATTCAGGAGGAACTTGGAAGCTTGTCATTTTCTCAGACATCATGTACCCCTAATTAGCAGCTCTGCTCTCTAGAATAGGCAGCTTAGAGCATCAAGCCTTTACTTTCAACTGTTAGATTAAATCTATCGTGATTCCTCTAAACATTGTGGTTCACAATGTTCTCTGAAGAGAGATAATAATTGTGTGTGAAAACAACACAACAATGAAACAACCATCACAGTTTGTCTTTAGAGCCTAAAGACCATGAAGAATCTGTTTGCATCAACAAAGAATTTTTAGGGCCTTATCACTAAGAAGGTGCAAATGAACTTGGTCTCATAACTAACCACAGGTACTCTGGCTGTGGGGTGGATTTTTAGGGCCTCAGATTAATGTGTGCTTGCAGTTGAGTTTTTGACAATACCAATGTCCAATGTTACAGCTTATCCATACCTAAAATCTTAGCAATTCTCCTCTGCTTTAAGTCTCCTCAAAACAATGACATTCCAATTCTCTTTCCGTTATTTTCATGTACTTTGTCTTTCCATTTTAATCAGGTCTCTACAAATATCTGAATTAAAAAAAATTAGAAAGCACTGCCATTCTTTCTTGTCATATTGTATTAAAGGGGGAAGGCCATGCTTTTACATTTTCCCTGTTCAAGAAGATGCTGAATAAGGTTTGCCATCCATTCCCAGAAGCAGAAATGCTATTAAAATTTTAGATTGTAATCTAATAAAATTTCATCTTATCCTATTGCTTTTCTTAACCACCCCCAGCAATCAAGCACATGGTCTTAGTATCTTAGGCTAAGAAAAAAGGAGTTCATATATTGCATAAGTGTTTTCCAATAAATTTTTTAAAACTTGGAGGAGATGGTGGTGGGGAGGTGCTGGGGAACAGTGCTTCATGTAATTTTATAGGACCTCTGAGGCCCAGAGTTTTTAAGTAATCTTTTTTGATGTTTTTAGACAGACCATTAAGCTGAGGATAAAAGTCCCCGTGTTCAATATCTGGATACATTAAGCATTAGGTTTAAAATTTACAGCTTTCATTTTGACAAGGAAAATGACACGTTTGGTCTCAAGTGCTACCTTGAACTGTTTTTCAACACTGAGACAGGTTGTCAGGCTAAGGGTGGAGGTCTGTGCACTCAGTCCCTGAGAGGCTGGGTGAGGTAAACTTCTCCAGCTTGTCAGGAAATGCAGACCCAAGCCTGGGCAGTGGGCTGGTATCCAGTGGTGGTGATGGCAGAATGCCAACTGGATGCTCATTGCCCCCGTGGGTTAAGATCTGGTGGAATGTCTTCGGATGCAGATGTAACGGATGAAAAGGGGGAAGAGAGTGTACCCGACATGGGCAGGGCAAACGTGAACAGGCAGACTTCAATGCACTTCCATTGTGATTCTACCAAAAGAGGTTCTTCCATGAGCCTCTTCTTCCTCTGCCATGCTAAATAGCATTTGGGAACATGTTGAACTAAATGACAGGAAGGGGTTGAGGACGGAAGGCAAGTGGGCAAGCCCCTAGGAGAGGTGAATAGGGAAGTACAGAAATGTGAAAAGTGCATAGTATGATCCAGAGACTGCAGCCAGTGTCAGAACTACTGACAGAGATGTCAATTTCCTGCCTCCTTGCACCCCAACACAAGAAATAAGGCTGGAGAGGTAGGAATGAGTTTTACAAGATAGGAGAAAGCATGGATTTTTTTTTTCTTTTTTTTTTTAGGAGTTGGATTTTATACTGAAAGCAATGGATGGAAATGATAAAACTAGATTTTTATTTTTAGAAAAATCACTATTGCTTCTAGGGGAAGAACAGACGGGGGCAGTGGGCAGACCTGGGGCTGAGAGCTGTTAGGAGATGACTGCAGTCATCCACGGCTGGGGATGAGCTGGTGGCAGTCCTGTACCATGCTAGAGAGAACTGGCACTGTGGCTGCAAAGGCTGTGGAGGGGCAGTCGTGAGCAACACTCCCAGTGGACCTGGTGGATTTGCTGGTGGATGTGGAGGGCAAAGGAAAGCACCATCTGTTTTCCTTCCTTTTCCAGTAAATTTTCTCTTCTCCTTTTTCACAGCTTGTCTTCTGTACTCTCCTCCCTTCATTTCTCCTTCATCCCTGTCTCTAAGTCGTGTAGAAGCAGAATACTTATTCCCACTAGGCTTCTGTTGAACTCTGCCTGCTTCTGTTTTTTTTTTTTTTTTTTTTCCTGCTATGGTGATACTGACCTGGATTTGTAGTATCTTTGTCTTACTTAATGCACTTCTGTAAATTATTTACACTCAGGACCTGATACCTATTCCTTCTTGTATCTCTTTCTTGCTTTCTCTTACCTCCCCACCCCCTGTTTGTTTCCAAATTTGTTCCTCCCTAATTTAGACACACTATAATGTATGAGAGACTCACATCCTGTGATTTTTTTTTTCTGCATGAAGAGCTTGTGTCAGTAGCAAATAGTATGGTTATGCAAAACACACATTTAATTCAACATTTATTCCTGGCATTGTGGTTTTACACAAATCTTGCATAAGAAAATATCAAATGGCAGCACAATAAGTCTGTCTTGATTTTGACCGGTGTTATCAGATCTGTAGTGTCCATAATGCAGAGACTATTTAACTGATAGAATTGTGATAAATCCAGGCCTTGAAAGGAAACTTACTGTGCTATTTTGTGTGTAGGTGTGTGAAGGGAATTTACCAAGAACTCTACTCTCTTAAAACTTAAATAGCAAGCCTTGTTTTAGCACTGAATTCTGAAAGTTTGTGTTCATAAAGAACAATTAATCTAAAGGGTTACTGTCAACCTCTCCTTTGTAGAAATGATAGAATAATTTAGGTATTCCCAAATCAGAGTAAGTTCCACCTCACTGCCCTTCTTTAGGACAATGGTAAATAAGATATGTACTGAGAATGAAAATGAGTATGAATTAAGAAATTCCCCATGGCAGTTTCCTCCTCAGTTAGTACTGTTATTACAAAAATAATGTAGATAGCCCAAGGCCAAGTACTTTTTCCAGTAAATAGGATAGAAAAATGCTATCTAAATCTAGAACCATTACAAAAATATCAGAAACGCCTACACCCTCCATTCTGTCTCACATGAGCATGACAATAACACATGATCAATTTGTCCAAAAATTAAAAAAAAAAAAAAAGCTATCACATGACTGGAAGGGTGTTTTGAAGCTTTTTATTCCTATTTTAATTTTCTTTAAACATCCCATGAAAAGGATATTTTCTGTAAAAAAAAAAATGAGGGGAGTACACTTGTATTTTTCAAAATCTGTGGAGCATTCAATATCTATTCTGCATAAACCCATCAGTCTGTTATTTTGGAGCCTTCACCAGAAAAACATGAGTGCACCTCACATTACAAATGCTGTTCAAATATTTTCCAGAGACATAAAAGAGAAAATATCATCACAAGTAATGAAAGTGAATAAGGAAAGGAAAAAAGAGAGGATGGCACTGGACAGGCGGAGGGAGAACACAGAGCAGGGCAGTGAGGTGGGGAGAGGATGCTCCACAGGGGCGCGGGCAGCTGGTCATGCAGAGGTCCTCTGCCAAACTCAGTGTTCATACCAGGTTTTGAATCTGTTTTGTTGTTTGGTTTTAGCTACATCAAGACCCCTGTTCCTTCCTTTTATCTTAGAAATCTTTGTTAAAGAATATTTGCTAAAAGATACATAGAAACAAATTATAAAATGAGAAGTATTAGTCAAATTTAGAAACTTTGATTTCATTAAACAGTTTGGGAATCTGAGAAGTAGAAACACTCAATTCCATATTTGAAGGGATTCTTTAGGAAAGGTTTAAGTGTGATACTGTTGGAAGTGTGAAATGTCCTCTGATCTGCCTGGCAGAAGTCATACACAGTGCAGATAAAGCTGGTAAAGCACACATACAAAGCAAGATACACACATGGGCGCATGCATGTACATGTACACACATTAGGCTTAGAAATACCCAGAATGACAGGTCTATCTTATTTAAGTCAATGAGAGGTAATATTTTAGCTTATTGAATGTTGTAGAAGTATAAATGCTACCATTTGTCTTACAAAAAAAGAGCTTCCCCCCCTGCAAATTATTAGATTCATATTTAAAACTATTAGAAAAGAAATACTAAACTAAGGAGCTATTGTACTTTTCATCAAAGGAAGTCACCAGCTAGTTATCCTTATGAACCATGCTAAGTCCTTAATTTGAAACACAGTGTCAGTAGCAGGTGCTTTGGGGACCCAGCCCAGCCCACAGAGTTCCTCTGAGAAATGCCCTTTTCATAAGCTTGCTCATGTGATGGGCCTGGCTGACATGTATGTATTTTTGACACCACATCTCAAGCCATAGATGATCAAGGTATCTATGTGACCCCAAGTGTCCTGGAAATTTGAAACTCAGACCAATCAATACTCATTAATACATAGGGACATGAACAGGAGGGTCCACAGAGGGTAATTATGAGTGTGGTGACAACATGCACCTGTGGAAACATGTTAAGCAGAAGAGATGGGGATGTTTTATATCCTAAAATATCTGAAAATAATATATAAACAGTTATATAAACAAGATGCGGAATTGGAGAAAAACACAAGAGATTGTTAAGTAATGAAGTACAACTGAGGGAAGTGATTGAAGGTGAACTGCTCAGGGTGAGCAGGCTCTGATAGTGTGGAACGAAGCATTTAGTGGTCCCCACTAGACCCAGACCCGCCCTCAGCACTCGCCTCTCTCAGGACATCACTTCCTGGCCCACATCATTCCATCTACCAGGGTCCTCACTGTTGGCTGGTTTGTCTGTTTTGTTGTGTTAACTGGAGTTTAGGAGGCAAGGTTAGAAGCAAGAGACATGTCAGAAAGCTACCTAATCAAAATGAATGATGATAGTAACCAGGTGGGCCCATGGAGAGAAGAGGTTATGAATAATTTTGATGGTTGAGCATAGGATTTCCTTGTATGTTTCATGTAGCATTCAAAAGACTTAGAGGAATTAAGGGCAAAGTTTTGATCAAGAAATTGAAAGGATAAAGTTACCATCAACTGAGAAGGCAGTAAAAGCTGTGGGGCAGGAGCAGTGAGTGAGACTAGGAGTTCGGTTTAGGAGAGCTGCATGTGACGAGTCTGATAGACATGAACTACACAGCCAAGCATTTCAGAGACGGGGTTTATTCTATAGCACTATAAATACATGAATCTAATATTTAAAGCCATGAACTGAATAAAATTACTGAGAAATTTACTGAAGATAAAGAAGAAAAGAATGAATAAAGAAGAAAAGAAGCCCAAAGGCTGAGCCTGAGGCTCCCTGGCATAAAACAATAAAGGAAACGAGAATCAAAAATGGAACTGGGAAAGAACTCTTTGCAAGGTAGGAGGAAATCCAAGAAGGTGTGGGGGTCCTAGTGGAAGTGAAATATATCCAGGAAGACAATGATCGAATGTCACTGACAGGCTAAGATCAAAGGAGAGATGTGACCCTGGATGCAGCAACCAGACTGAACTTCAGGAGGGCAGGTTTGGTGGCTAGTAGTGGCAAAAACTGATTGAAGGGAGTATAAAGAATGGGAAGAGATCAATGATGGAGATGGTTGTGGAAACCTTTTCAAGCAGTTTCACTACAAATAGGAGCAAAGAAATGGGGCAACAAGCTGTGGAGGGATGACCCATCAAGAGAAAGATTTTCAGTTTGGGAGAAGTAACATCATTTTTAAATGAGGACACAGTAGGGAAGGTGATGAAATAGAGATGGAAAATTCCTCAAGCAATACAGTGAGAGGAGATGGGCCCCAGGGCAGAGCAGAGGGTTCCCCTGATTTAGGAGCACCAGTAGCTCACCCGCTGCTAGCAACACCGACTGGCAGGGGCAGCTGTGGCGGATGAGTGGGGTGGTGGCAGTAACTGGAAAATGTCTTAAGAATGCCCCTATTTTTTTTTACTGGAGTTTGGAAAATGTGTTAGCTTTCTATTGCTATGCCAAATACTGAGATAATCAGCTTATAAAAAGAAAATGCTTATTTGGGCTCACAAAGTTTGAGATTACAACCCAGGATCTGTTGGTCTTGTTACTTTGGGCTTCTGGTGAGATAGCACATCTGGTCTCCAGGCATGGAGGAGCAAATCCACTTACTTCATGCCTGGAAAGTGAAAGAGCAAAAGGAAGAGCCTGGGATCCCACTGTCTCCTTCAGGAGAACCCCATTGGCGATCCCAGTGACCTGAAGATTAGGCCTTACCTCTTGAAGGTTTCACCAACTTTCAACAGCTCTTAACACATGACCTTTTAGGGATATTCAAGATCCAATGAGGCATGCACCTGTGATCCCAGCAGCTCAGGAGCTGAGGCAGGAGGATTGAAAGTTCAAAGCCAACCTCAGCAACTTAGCAAGCCCTAAGCAACTTAGCAAGCCTCTGTCTCAAAAAAAAAAGGGGGGGGGGCGGGGCTAGGGTTGTGGTTCAGCGCCTGTGTTAAATTCTTGAATAAAAAAACAGTCAGTTGTCAATTTCAACAGGATTAGCCATTACAGAGAACTCAAACTAAGTTTTATTTATTTATTTTTTATTTTTTTGGTACTAGAGATTGAACTCAGGGGCACTCGACCACTGAGCCACATCCCCAGCCCTATTTTTGTGTTTTATGTAGAGACAGGGTCTCACTGAATTGCTTAGCTCCTCACTGTTGCTGAGGCTGGCTTTGAACTCGCGATTCTCCTGTCTCAGCTTCCTTAAGTGCTGGGATTACAGGCTTGCGCCACCGCACCTGGCTTCAAACTAAGTTTTAGAAAAGGCCATTTCCCACATCCCTGGAAAGATGGGTTATCCTCCTGATTGTTTCTTCTTTGTGTGGGAAAGAATGACAGCATCAACTCAACACTTTCTAAGCGACACTATGTAATTCCCATGTCACTATTCCTTCAATGTATGATTAATTAAATTGCTTAAGAAATAAATAAAAGTATACTCCAACAAAACAAAGCAAAAAAAAAAAATAGAAAAACAAAACAGAGTAATTCTTTTAAAATAAAAGTTATATACTGTTCCATTTATAACCTTGTAATGACTCCCCACTTTTCTTACAGCAAAACCCAAATTACTAATTATGGCTTGTGGTAGCCAGTCTCTAATATGACCCTAAATGATTCCAGCCTCCTGGAATTTGATGGTGTAATTACTCCCTATGTTGAACACCCTTGATATGTCTAAATAATAGGATGTTGTGGAAACAGTAGTGTGTGCCTTCTGAGGACAGATCACAAGCTCCATTATGGCTTTGCTCTCTTTTTCTTGGATTGGTTGTTTGGAGGAGGGTGAATTTTGTGAAGGCAATTCAGCTCCAAGGAGGTGTCCACATGGCCAGAAACTGAGGCCCTCTGCCAACAGCCATGTGAATGAACCATCTTGGAAGCCGATCATCTGGTCCAACGGTCCATCAAAACTTCAGATGACCACACTGTAGTCCAATCAAAACTGCAACAGCCCTGAACTCTGAGTCAGAATCACCACAAGGACACTCTCAAATTCTGAAGCTGCAGAAATTATGTGAGATAATAAATTATTTATTTTTCAGTTCTGGAGATTGAATTCAGGACCTTGCTAGTGCTACGCAAGTGCTCTACCACTGAGCTACATTCTAGCCCCTTTACTATTGTTTAAAGCTGCCAAAGTATGGGATAAGATACATGTGACTTTTAATTTAAATGTTATGTACTTCTACCCCTACTCCCTGCTTTGGCCCTCAGAGACCTTATCTACTGCTAGTCTTTCTTGTACATACAACTTTGACCACTCTGGTCTTCTCACAATTTCTAGAACATGCCAGGTACAACTCAACTTAGGCCTTTGCTTTACCACTCTCTATTCCTGAAATACCCAATTCCCAGATATTTGCTTGGCTAGCTCCCTACCCTCTTTGAAGTCTTTCTTTAAATTTCATCTCCCCAGTGAAGCCCTAACCAATGTGGTAATAAGGCAATGTATATCCCTCACTCTTAAGTCTTCTTACTTTGGCATTTCCTTATTGCTATAATGTTTATTAACATTTAAGATAGTCCATAATTAATTGATTTATTATTTATGTTATTTGTTATTTGTTTCTTGGATAGAATAGAGATGTCACTAGGAGTTTTTAAATTTTTAAGCACCTTAAAGATATCTGTCTTTGGAGATTGCAAACTTCTCATTATGGGAACTAAGCAGAACAACAGGGGACATCAAAATTTTGCCTACGTGGCTGTTCAGGTGATCTTTAAAATCGCCTGTAAGCCTGAAAGTTTAGAAGACATGTCAGAGAGTATACCATTAGAGAGTTATAAGTGACAGAAGTCCAATTAAACCGACTTCAGGGGAAAAAAGCATGGAGTTGCTTATCTCATTCTAGAATTCAGAAACTTTACCTCCATTCTCATCATTTCTCCCCTCACACTTATTTCATTTGCAGTCAGACCTGCCTCTCATTGTGGCCTTGGCTATTCCAGACTTTACAAATGGTTCCAAAGGAAAACAAAAACAAAAAAGAAACCAAAACATCTGACTCTGAGTCTTATTAGCTCTCACTGGCCAGGCTTGGGATCCATGCCCATCCTTGGATCCAAGGTTGGAGACAACTCCACTCAAACCACATGGCTGGAAAATGGGAAAGGGTTTTACAAATAAAATTTGTGTGCATTACTAAAAGAAGGCACAAGGGAAACTCAAGAGACAAAAATAACAATGATCTGTTGTAACATATAGTACAAAAAAGATTTGGTTTGTAGTACAAGAATAGATCTTCACTGGCCATTTGAAAACAGATTTTAATGAAAGGGAAGAAAAGGCTGAGCATCTGATTAAACTACATTCTTAAAATTGTGTAGTCATGGCTTTTGTTCTCTTATTTAACCAAAGGAATATAATTTTCTTTTGTAGTATCACTCATAGGAAATGTGTAAAGGTAGTAAACAAAACAGATCAAATAGCATTCATGTACTATATTAATATATTGAATTCAGCTCATGTAGTGATCTGTCTGATAGTTTTTGGATAGTCTTGCATAACATTTAAATTTCCAAATAAGAAAAATTAAGAGTTCAAGTCCCATCTATTTCACAAACTAGATGGGCAAATTAGCTCACCTCCGTTAGCCTGTGCACTGGGGAAATAACACCCGCCACACTAGATAGTTGTGATGATTAAATAAACCATGGGTGTGTCTTAATTTGGGTTTCTTTTATGGCAGAGTCTGAGACAAGATAGTTTGTTTGGGAGGTGCTCCTAGGAAATAAGAATGAAATAATGGTTGGAGTGAACTAGAGAAAAAGGAATGGCAAATGTAAGGGTGTTTTATTGTACTTATTGATGTAGGCATTTGTGGCTTCAGCCTGCTAGGACCTCCGTGAAGCAAACAGAAGTCATCTCAGAATTGTCTTAATGCAGGATCGGAGTCTGGGGCTCCTGTCCTTCATGATTGAGGAGTTATTATGGGGGATTTCCTTTTCTGCACTTTCAGGATGTTCCCATGCATGAGTGAAAGAACAGACTCCTTTGGCTTCAGGGAAGGCATTTTTGTTTCTCTGAGGGAGTCTGTCTGCCTTACTCCAGAACGGCTGCAGCTTCCTAATCTCCTGATACTCCAATTGGTGACAAATTTTCAAGGGTACTAGGATATAAGAATTTAAGAACCTGGGGAGTAGTTTGGTTTTGATGCCTTTTTGAGATGAAATAACATCCAACAGCTGCTTGTGTTCTCTGTCAAGTGTAAGAGTGCCAGAAGAGGCCTTCTCATTAGCTTAGGTTGTGTTTTCACCCTTCTTCCTCATGAATGGGGTGACATGGGGAATTTGCCTGTTCTTTGTAAGAGGTAAGAACCTGGACTTAACCAATGCACAAAGATGCCACACAATGTGGGAGAGCTGAAATCACAAAAGGAATTTGGATACAGTTAGGAAAATGGAAATAGATGCTGGGAATTCCCCAAACCAATGACTAGAATGTCGTCTTTGTTGGATTCTGAGAACTATAGATCTTCTAAAATTTGATAATGTTATGGGTAATATCTTTCAAATCACTATTCTATTAACATACTGTCCAGAGTGTATTTGTTTCTTTGCACCTAATTTGTCAGAAATTCCCTTAACACGGGAACAATTATCAGGTACATTTCTCATCTTTTAAAACACACCTTTTTCAGGAAGTCTCTAGTAAATTCCTTGCCTATGTTCTCATGGTGTTTTGTATTTATTTATATGAACCAATAAGACTTTGAAAGTCTTGTTTCAAAAAATATTTTCCTCACTGATTTAAAATTGTATGTTTACATGTCTCTGAGCTTCACAATGAAATATCAAGGGCAGTGGCTTTTCTTTACATTTAAATCCCCAGTATCTGGCATATAATAGGTACACAATTAATGTTTACTTATAGTTTTTGCTTTACCATTATAGTTAGCCTATCAGCAGATCATCATTATATAGTTATTATTCCCTTATGTAGAATATTTAAATGATATTCACCCCTTTCATTTAAATAGGATGAGTGACTACTATAGTTTATTACTATAAAAATTATCAAACTGCTTAGTATCTAATTAAAGCAGAAATCACTTGCTGATATTTTCATGCTTAATTAATTCAATCCTAATACGCAAAGTAATATGTTATTTAGATCAAAAGAAAATAACTACAGTATAATTGCATTTACCTCTTCTATTATACTATTTGCAAAAAGTCCAAGATTTTTGAAGAGAGTAATAACTGGTAAATAGCTTTCCTCTTTGTCCTTCCCCTAGGTTTTCTCATACCACGACTAGACTTTCAAAGTCTTGTTAGTTCATGTAAGTATCATCATCAAATCCTAAACACTAAAAAGTGAAATATCTATAGTTCAAGTGTGATCAGAGATTATGTGGAAGATTCCTTCATACAAAGTTAATTGGAGGAAGAATATTAGGAAATACACAAGGATATGCTTTCATCATGGGAAGAGCACATTTTTATAATTCCCATTATTTTTTGTTATTCATATGAGTACTGAAGGCAAAAGCCTGGCAACTCAATATCTTGCTTTTTAATTGTATTTAAAACAGACTGTAAAAAATTGGTAATCATTTCTTGGCAATAGATCTTATTACACTGTTTTAGCAGCTCATCAGTGAGGTTTGGTTTGTTATTTTACCAAGTACAAAGAAATGTGTCGCGGGGCACTGACTAGTTATTTGAAAATTTTGCCTTGTCCCTCCCGCACCCTTCTCCTGTGGAGTTATCACCCAAGGTTAGGTGACTTTGGGTAGGAATACTAATGAGAAAGTCTTTCAAGGGTTTATGCATGTTCTTCCCTATGATTCAGCTAGTGCAGAAGCTGCCCAGAAAGCTGACTTGCAGTAGTACCCACAGGCAGGCTTGCCACTGGATGCCACAATTTGTATATTTGAAAGCAAAAGCCAGGGACTACTTTCATGTATGTTTTGCTTGTTGACAAAGGTTGACTGAGGCATCATGTCAGTTATCAAGGATTATTTTTAAATCCTTAATATGAGAAAAAGAACAGTCATTAGATAATCTCACCCAACCTGTGGTTCAGTGAACTACTTAGATCATCTCTTAGTTTGGCTGCTGTGAACTAGTTCAATTTGTATTGCTGATATTTTCTTTTTTGGAGTTTTTATTTTTTTCCTTCTTACTATAATAACTTCTGTTAAAAAAATAAAATCACACACCTTAGGATTCAATTCAAATTTTCTCCTTACTAAAACCTTTTTTTTAAAGCACTATTACAAACTTCTTTCCCAAGAAACTGACTCTTTCAGGGAATAGGCCCATAAAAATGTCTTTGTAATACCAAGAATAAAGAGTTTTGTTACCTTTGATTTTGAGTTTTTCCAGTTGTTGCTCTTGGACCACATTCTCAGTTCATATTTATCTGTAGATCTCCTTATTTGTGTAGTTACCATCAGAGATGCATGCAGCTGGGGAAAATGGGCTAAACATAATTAAAAAGGAAATTCTTTTCTTGTTTATAAGAATGATACATTTTTAATATCATATTTGAATGAGTTCAGGTGGCTGAATCATAGTATTTTAGTCAAATATAGAAATAGTATTTCTTTATGGATGTATCAATTCTAGTTCCTACAAGTAGTTCTGTGTGTATGTGTCTGCGCTCGCGCGTGTGCACATGTTGTGTTAATTGTTGCTTTTTGATTTCTCTAGATTTGTCTTTTTGTGCTACGGTCTATAGACGAACAGAGAATCATGATTCAGTTTTATTTTCCTTGCAGATTTCAAAGTGGTCCTTTGCGTAGCCACACATTGCTGAGTCACACTTCCCCAACTCATTTTCTCTGGGCCAGAGGGTAAGAAATTGAAATGTGACATAATGAAAACTTGCAACATTATGAATACTATAATAAAGCATTTCTGAAGATAAGGGCAGTTATTTGTGGCCCCTTAGACTACAATATTTTTCAACCTACAATTTGCTACAAAATACTGAAGTGTCAAACATTTTCGACTGAGAATCTTAGACACATTTTACTTCTTGTTCATGTGTGTGCATATACACACACATACACACACACACACACACACACACTCCTACACACCCCTACACACCCCTACCTACATACATGCAAAAATGAGGCAAAATTTTCATGGAACAATTCTTAACCTATGTTCCCGGAGATGAACTCTGGATATTTTCTTTCTTTTCATTTCTGCTTTTTAAAATATTGATTAAACTTGCTAAATTGATTTTGTGACCCTCTAAAAGGCTGCTAATCAGATTGAAAAATCCTGCATTAATAAAGAAAGGGAAAAGAGCTTTCTAAATTATATACACAACAGTAATATGTAAAAACCAAGTGTTTCTATAAATATATTTGTGTTTATATAAAAATATATTTCTCCCCACAAGACTGAGAAAAGTTTGCAAACTGCTGCCTGAACAGGTGAGAGACATGAGACTTGGCACCAGAGGGGCCTGGGTGAGTAGGAAGCATGTCCTTGAGAGAGGAAGCTATGAATACAAGCAAGACTTATAGTTAATTGTTTATTTTATACCTGTGACTTATTAGATAAACTCATAAGATTACTTTGTTTCATCTCCTCATCTAATTATTATCATTTTCTCAAGAGTAGTTTGAGTTCAGCAATCATGTCTTACATAGGTATAACAATGGTGAGTGTTGATTACAGTGATGAATTAATTTCATCATCAAACATAATGAATAACCCTTTGACATAATTTTGTATACATAATCTTTAGGGGATTTTAGTTTTTTAAAATAACTCTTTAGGGCTTGTTTTTCAGCTCTGGCTAGCAAGGGTTAATACATATTCATATTATAAAATTCATCTCCTATAACTGTTCCTATATTATAGATCCCAAGGGCTGTATTCATGACAGTTTAAAAGACAAATTTAAAAAGCTTTCATGAGGATTGGCATATTGTTCATATAATGTTAAATATAATTCTAATGAATGGATAATTCACTGATTCAGAAATCTGTCCCCATTAACATCAGAAGCACAGACTTAGTGTCTAAGTCTCTGATCACATGCAGTATAGAGCTAGACTCACATCTGAGCAAACAGAATGCACCCTCTGTCCTTTAGGGGTTTCTCTAAAATAAAATAATTTTTTATATTAGGTAAAGGAAAAAGTGAGAGATTTTTCTCTGAGTAGCACTATTCGTCTGTTAGTTACCTTTCCTTATAAAAAGTATGCTCTCTCGCCACCACCTGTATGATCTGTACCATCTGCACTATCCCCGGCCCAAACACCAAACTTTCCAGTGAGAGTTTGTACTAACTGATAGAATACAGCAAAGGCGATGGGATGACATTTCCATGATGATGTAAGAGTTTAACGTCTATATTACTATTAGACTTTCTGTATCGACTCTATTCCACTCTGGCTTCAGTAGAGGAAATTGCCATATGGAGAAGCCCAGAGGGTAAACGGGGCCTCTGGCATCTTCTGGCCAGCCGTCAGCAAGGAGCTGAGGTTATCAGTCTAATAACCTGCCAGGATCCAAATCCTGTTAACAGCCACATGAGCTTAGAAAATTCTCCTCTTGCAGGGCCTCAGATGAGATCCTGTCCCTGGAGCCTTGTGTGAGACCCTGAGGCAGGGTACCCTGCTATGCTGTGACCTGGATTTCTGACTCGCAGAAACTGAGATAATAAATGTGTGTTGGTTGAAGCTGCTGTGTGTGTAGTAATTTGTTATGTAGCAATATATAGCTAATATGTAACTTTTGCCACCAAGTTGAGCAACCAAGGAAGCTAACAGGATTATGAATCCCCAAACCTCTGGACTTACATGGATATATTATGGAATACTTTTCTTTATAGTGATTTTAAAAGGCCAGAAACAATTTAGTTCAATTTAATTCAAGCAAAGCCTACTTAATTCAACTTAACAAGTCTTTCTGAAAATTTTCTGTATGCCCCTGCATTTTGAAAGACCCTTGATACAAAAGTAAACATAATGCAGTCCTTATTTCCAGGAGTTTAGCTGTGCTGGAAGAAGACAATTTTGTAGGGCCTGATGTTTAGATTATAAGTTTATATATATATATATATATATATTTTTTTTTTATACTGGAGAAACTTGTCTTTATTGTTCTTTTTTTTTTTTTTGAAGGGTCTTTTTTTTTTTAATTTAGTTATTTTATTTAAATGCATTTCAAGTCATAGTACATAACCAG
>CM053403.1:78621490-78664574 GCA_028644305.1 Xerus rutilus | reverse complement strand
GAGAAATAACAGAGAAATAAAGCAAAGAGATTAAACAGTAGAAATATTGGGAGAGAAAGATAAAGGATAAAATGCTAAGTGAGAGTGGAAGAGCATAGAAGATAAACAAATGGGAGGAAGTAAAGAGAGAGAGAGGAAAAAGAAAAAAAAATAAAAAAATAAAAATAAAATAAAAAAACCCAAACAGACAAACAAACAAGCAAAACAAAACAAACAAACAATCAATATATAAAAGCAGTCTCAAAGTGAATAGACAGGTATGTTTCCTTTCACCTCCAGTAGGTGGCGTTGTTCGTTGCTTGCTAGGACTTACTCGGCTCTTGTTTCGCGTGAGAGTCCCAACCTGGTCAATTTCTAGTTCCCTGATGAAGCTGTCCGTAGAGGATTGTACAGAGCTGCTTTCCGATGTCTCACCTCGATTATACTCCCAGAGGCTCGCAGTAGCTGTCTCCAAACTCCTGTTGTTTTTGTCCCGTGGAAGTTCCCTTTAGCAGATCTGCTCCCTCCGCTGCTTTGTCTGCCCTGGGCTCTGGAGCAGAACTGGTGCGGTCCCAATCTTCCTTTGCAGCACCGCACTCGCTGGCGCACTCCCCAGTGGCTAACGGCTGGGGTCGTGGGACCACGCGAGCTTGCCCAGAACCTGTGTGTTTGATTGGACCTTGGATCCAATTTTCTTGAGTACACACAGTTCCTACCCGTGGCGAGTTCTGCGGGGCCGCGGGGGTCTCCCTGTTCCGCCGCAGCTCGCGGCCGCCGCCGCTCGCGCCCCCGCTGCCGCTGGAGACATGCTCCGGTGAAGACCGCCTGCACTGCTTCCATTCGAAAGTGAAATTTTCTGTGATGATGACTGTAATTCACTGCCGAAAAGTTGGGTGGAAGAAATTTTTGTCGCAAAATTTTGATCTGTAGTTTAGCGAGACCGGATGGTGCCTCTCTCTACGCTGCCATCTTGCCTCCGGAATCAGTTTTTATATATTTTTAAAGCATCCTGTAATGGTTAATTTTATGGGTCAACTTGGCTGGACCATGGTGCCCAGATTTTTGATTGGATGTTATTCGGGATGTTTCTGGGTGTTTTTGTGAATAAGCTTGATATTTAAATTAGTGGACTTTGAATACAGTAGGTTTCCTTTCATAATGTGGGTGGCCCTTATGCAATCACTTAAAGGCCCTAATACAATCAGACTAACTTCCCCTGTGTAGAAATGAATTCTGCCAGCAGAAGAGAAGGTCTAAAGAAACTTGAACGGAAACATTGAGCCAATTCCTTAAAATGAATCTCACTCTCTCTCTTTATATGTGCCCTTTCTTATTGGTTCTTTTTCTCTAGAGAAGCCCAACTAATGCACACTCTACACCTTAATATTGTTTTAAATTATGGCCTTTAAGTTTATTAGTTCTGTATTGAAGTATGAACCATCATTTGCAAGAGAGCTTGTGTCTGTTATTTGATGCCTTCTCTGGCAGACTCACTAAACTGTTAGTTCTTGGAGAATACCTGTGTATTGCTTTTTAAAAAAAATTTGTACCACTCAAATACCTATCAAAATGGAACCACTTAATAGCTGTGTGACTTTGGTCAAATTACTTCATGTCAATAAATCTTAATTTTCTCATCTACAGAAAATGTGGAATAGTAAGAGTAAATTGCTGTTTAAAGTTGATTGAGATGAGACAACAAAAAATTTAGTATAATCCTTAATACTATAGTAAGCACTCAATAAATCTTTATTATATTATTTTAACTGCACCAGATAGAATTATTATTATCTGCACCAGCAAAATAGTTAGTACTCAATGAATATTCATTAGATACAAGTTTACAATGTTAACACAAGATAAAAAGCATCATGCCCAAGATGGAAAAATGATGGTGTAAAGAAGCTTTAACTCAATACATTTGAGACATATGGTTACTTAACTAAAGCCACTTCTGCTAATATAAAACATGGTTGTCAGGTACATATTATGCAAAATGAATTATAGAGTAAAAATTATTCTTAGGAGTTACCAGTTATCCCAAATTTCATTTTGCAGAGTTTTTTAAGTGTTTTAATCTTACTCAAGTTGTTCTTACCAATTACAAAGAATTTTCTAAGTTCTATATTTAGGAATGGACTCAGGTATTTCAAACTGGTAATTATGCACAATAAAAATGGAGTGTGGTGGGATTATGAGGTTATAGTTAAATATTAGCAGGTTAGGGACTAATTTTTCATAATACTTCTTTTTGTATTTTTATTAATGAGGAATAAATGTTTTTGAGTTAAATTATGTAGTTCATCAGTGGAGGAAAGAATTCAAAATTGAAGATTAGTTTTTAGATAATTATCTTTTGTATTTAAGAAAAAACGAAGTAAGAAAGCAGTTGATTACATTTTTACTCAACTCTTTGTCTAAGAATTTCAGCTTGTCAAACACATACTATGGAAAGTTACATAGAGCCACAAGGCCTGTATAACTTTCTATTTTTAAAAAATTTGCAAACTCAATAATAATTGCAGGAAAACAGTGGCCTAACCTCGCGATGCAGATTTACTAATAGTGTACTCTACTAAGGTCTCTTGGGAAGTTTTATTGCTTAAAAACAATGTGGTTCAGGACACCTACTGGAGTACTAACAACTTGATTAGTTACATTTAAATAACACTGGTTTAAACATTTTACTTTTCATTTTGGACTATTTTCATCATGTTTAATATCACCATCAGTGAAGCTGTTGGTGTAGAAGACTATTTTAAAGTATGATAGAAACTCATCTGTATTACATAAAGAGTTGATATATCAAAACTCTGATAATTCTATTATAAAAATTGTCATTAACTTCATAATTTAATGTTGGGAAAACTACCAATCCTTTATTTTGGTGACATGAAAATAAAAAAAGTTACTGATTTTTTTTTGACTGATTACTTCATTTCATACAGTGTCTTCCTGATATAAATAGTGTATGAAGACATGTAAAAACTCATTGAATCTCTATCCTATGCAAGATAGGCCTAAGTGTTCCCTTATGTAGCTCCCTTTTCTAGTAGAGGAGATAAGATAAAGCACAAATAGTAGCAATAAAAAGCTGGTGGATAATGATATTAGATTTCAGAGGCAGTGGAGCAAAGGTGAATTTCTTAAAGGAAGTGACTGGGGTACAGAGCCATAAATTGTTAGAAATGGGTGGCACTCTATATCACTTTTGATTCCACTGATGGGGATACCAAAGCCAGAAAAGGTAAAGACTTGTCTTAAGTCATAAAAATATGTATGACAACATGTAGATTAGAATCCAGATTCCATAACTTTGTGTGATGTTCTAATTTTTCTATTTATAAAATACCAGTTTTATGGATGTATATTTCATATAATTTCACATTTAAAGTGTACAATTCAACAGTAAACTCTGTTGTCAACAATCAATGTTACCTACTTCCAGAACATTTTTATCAATCCATAAAGAATCTCTGTACCTTTAAATAGTAATTTTCCATCTTCCCATTGTTCCTTCTTTGTAGATCCTGGCATTGACTGCATTATTTTCTCTGATGTACCTATTTTGAGTATATCATATAAACCATAAAAATCTGTGGCCTTTTGTTTCTGACTAGAGTTACCACAATGTTTCAGAGAATCATTCATATTGTAGCCTACCTCAATAATTTGTTACTTTTTATTGTCGAATAATATTCCAATGTATAGATATACCACTTTTATTTATCTTTCCATCAGAAGATAGACACTTATGTTTCCAATTTTGCAAAGCCTCCCTAATTATCAACTTCCTACCATAGGCATATATGTTATATGTTTATATTTTTTGATATGTTTGTTACAATTGATGAATCTACATTGATACATCATGACACATGGTCCTACATATGGATCCCAAATCCATAGATTACATTAGAGTTCACTCTTGGTGTTGTACATTCTATGGGTTTGGGCAAATGTATACTGATTTGTTATAATGATGTACCCAACATTATCGTATCACTGACAGAATTTTAACTGTCCTAAGAATCCTCTTATGTTACACCTCTTCATTCCTTCACTGGTCTATTTTACCATTTCTACAGTTTTGCCTTTCCAGAATAGCTGATTTCTAATATTAGTAACTCTTGTATTATTTTTTTCTTAGTCTGGCTAACGGCTTATTCATTTTATTGGTCTTTTCAAAGAACAGCTTTGTTTTACATTGACTTTCTTTATTGATGAGCTGTTTTCAATTTCATTGATTTCTGCTCTAATTCTTATTTCTTTTCTTCAGCTCACTTTGAACTTAATTTGCTCTTCTTCCCTAGTTTCCTAAGGTGGAAATTGAGATCACTGATTTTTGGATCTTTTTCTATTTCTAACATATGCATTCAATGCTACAAAATCCATTTTATGAACTTCTTTTTCTATAAGTTGTGTTTTCATTTAGTTCAAAATATTTAAAAATTTCTTCTTAGATCTATTCAATGCATGTGTTATTGAGAATGTAATGTTTGATCTCCATATATTTTGAGATTTTCCAGTTGTCTGCTATTTAGTCTTAGTTTCATTTCACTATAACTTGAGAGTGAACATTGTATGGTTTTTGCTCTTTTAAATTTGTCAAAGTGTGTTTTAGAGTCTAGATTCTGGTCATCTTGGTGAAAGTTCTGTGTGAATTTAAGAAGAATGTGTTTTCTGCATCTCTTGGATGTCTATATATGTCAGTTACATTCAGTTGACTATTGGTAGTGTTGAATTCAAACTATGTCCTTATGAGTTTTCTGCCTGATGGAATTATCCATTTCTGATAGAGGAGTGTTGAAGTCTCCAGTTTTGATAGTGCATTCAGTTTTTTCTCCCTGCAGCTTTATCAGTTTTTGTCTCACATTGTTTGATACTGTTGTTAAACAAATGAACCTTAAGGATTATTTCTCCTTGGAGAATTGACCTTTTATCATTATAATTCATTCTTCTGCTTGATAGAGTCTGCTGCTGAAGTTCTGTATAGAATTTTTGTTGTTGTTCAGTCATTGTGTTCTTCAGCTCCAGAATTTTTTCAGCTCTGGAATTTCTTTCTTTTAAGGTTTCTATCTTTTTATTTTCTCTTTTTGTCCATATATTGTTTTTCTCATTTTGTTTAGTTGTATTTCTGGTCTTTTGTAGTTCATAGAGCTTATTTAACTGGATTATTTTGATTTGTTTTTCTGGCAGTTTGTAGCTCTCTCGTTCATTAGGTTGTTACTGCTGTTTTATTTTCTTCCTTGGTGGTGAGATGTTTCTCTGATTATTTGTGATTCTTGTGGCTTTGGGCTGATGTCTGCATATTTGAAGAAATAAGCATGTCTCCTAGTTATCAATGACTGGCTTCAGTAGAGAAAGCCCTTCACAAGTCTGGCCTGATCTAGTAGAATAGATCTGGATGCTGGGTCTGAGGGAGCATGGGTTTCTGGGGTTCAGGATGGGAACTGTGGCAGCAGGTGTTGCCCTCATCTTGGTGGGCCAAGAGTCTGGATCTGTGGAGGGCTCTCCTGAAGTTTGAATTGTGGGTATTAGCCTGGTACCTGGAGATGTGGGTGCTATCTTGAATCTGAGTTCAGTCTGAACTCCAGTCTGTGGGGGAGAGGCTTGGAGGTTTTGACAATGAATACCAGCCTGGAGTCTGGGGCTATGGCTTCTGACCTGAGGCTTAGACAGACTTAAAGCCTGAGTGCATAAAAGCCAGAACAAATCTGTGGTGGGCCAGTCTGGAGCCTGGGGTTACAGGAGTTGGCCTAGCAGTGGGACCAGTTTGAAACCTGGGGTGGGCTTGGAAGTTGGGTCCATTGGCCTAGTACCAAGTTTTACTGGGTCAGGCCTAGTACAGGAGTCCACAGCAAAGCTGGAAACTGATTTACTCTCCTTATCCCATGTAGAGGATCTCCTTGTGTTGTGCTGCCCAGGTTTGGGGAAGCCTGTCCCACTGAAGGATGATATAGGTAATGTGACGCTTGTAAAGCCAAACGACCAGATGGAAGTAAAACAGGACCGGAACAGGCTTTATTCTGGGAAGAACACTCCTGGCCACCCTCCGCTCAGTCACCAGGCTTGAGCGGGCTGAGATGGCGCTGGAGCCTCGTGGCATACAGAATTTAAAGGGTCCCCTCATCCAGAAAAGGAAGGCTTGAGGCAGGAAGGGAAGGGCCTGGGGCAGGAAGAGGTGTTGGTCTAGAATCCAGTGTCCTCTGAGATTGGTTAGGTGAGGCTGGTGAGGTCAGAGTCCTTCCGTGACGAGCTGGGAGTCATGGTGGCTTTCATGTCGGAGGTTACTGGGGGCTGCCATGTTGGCGTGTTCAGCGCATGCGTACTGCATTCGGTGCGCAGCGCAGACAAAAGAAACTTTCAGAAAGTGCCCCAGGGGCTGGGCACTCCGGCAGGGCCAGCGCGGGGGACCAAAGGGGGCTCTGCTGCGGTTGCGGCGGGAGTGAGGCGGCTGTTTTCTGCATCTGCCTCTGACCTAACAATGCTATCCTTCCTACCCTCATCCATGAAACTTTCCTTAAGTGTTTTTGGTGCACTCAGATACCGTAATCTACCACTATATACCACAGCTCTTGTGAAAGATTTTTTGTGTATGGATAGTTGTGCAAATTGATGTTTCTGAGAAGATGACAAGTCCTGTTCTAATCTGGTTGACATTACTTAAATTTCTCTTTTTTCAGTTTCTCAGTAGGTCCATTAAAGCTGAAAATTTTAAAATTTTGATCAAATCCAGGATATTCTTACCTTCAATTTTGTTATTATATCTAAAAAAACTGTTGCCTCATCCAAGACAAAGATTTAATCCTGTTTATTTCAGACTTTGATAGTTTTAGGTCTAACCTTTAAGTCTTTGATCTATTTGGAGTTAATTTTTGCTTATGATGTGATGCAGGGATTCAACTTTATTCTTTTACATGTAGATGACCAGTTCTCCTAGCTCCAATTGTTGAAAATACTATTCTTTTTCTATAAAGTTATGTTGAAACCTTATTGAAAATCATTGGCCATAAATGAGGATTTATTTCTGAATTTTCAATTCTCTTCCATATGCCAATATCACAAAATATTTTTTCAAGATTATTTGGACTATTTGAAGAACATTATTAAGGCTTACAACTTACAAACATGAGATATCTTTCTGTTTCTACTTAAATTTCCTTAAATAATGCTTTATAGCATTCAGTTAAGACATTTTGTTAGATTTATTCCTAAGGATTTAATTTTCTTTGGATGCTATTGCAAATGGAATATTTTCTTAATTTTATTTTCAAATTACTCATTGTTGATTATAGAAAATACAACTGATGTTTGGATATTGATCTTGAATTCTGTAAAACCAAAGAGCTCATTCATTCACTGTGTGTGTGGGAGTGGAGTGGGGGAGCATGCACACGTGCACATGCCTGTGGTGTGTTTTAGGATTATCTGTATACAAGATCATGTCATCTGCAAACATAGGTTTTCTTCTGCCTTTCTACTTGAATGTGCTTCTTTTTTCTTGTCTAATTTCCTTGGTTAGAACGTTCAAGATAATGTTATGTGGAAATTCCAACAGGAGATTTCCTTTTTTTTTTTTTTGGTACTGGGAATTGAACTCAGGGGCACTCAACCACTGAGCCACATCCCCAGCCCTATTTTGTGTTTTATTTAGAGACAGGGTCTCACTGAGTTGCTTAGTGCCTCGCCATTGCTGAGGCTGGCTTTGAACTCACAATACTCCTGTTTCAGCCTCCCAAAGTGCTGGGATTACAGGTGTGTGCCACCATGCCTGGCTTCTTTGTCTTGTTTTTGATCTAAGGGTAAAGCTCTGAGCCATTCACGTCTAAATATGATGCTGGTTGTGGGTTTTTCATAGATGGATTTTATTGCGTAGAGAAAAATTCCCCTCTATTCTTACCTTCTTGAGTGTTTTTATCATGAAAGGATGTTGGATTTTGTCTGCTTTTTGCTACATGAATTGATATGATCATATGTCTTTTCTATTAATATGATATTAAATAGACTTATTTTTGTATACTAAATTAATCTTACACTTCTTGGATAAATCCCACTTGATCATGGTGCATAATCCTTTTTATATGTTTCTATATTGTTAGTATTTCATTGAGGATTTTTCTATCTGTATAAGAGATATTGGTCTGTAGTTTTCTTGTGTTTTATTTGTCTGACTTTAGTATCAAGGTAATACTGTCTTTATAGAATAAATTGGAAAATATTAATATTCTTCCAATATTGGAAAAGTTTTAGAAAATTGGTATTAATTTTTCTGAAAACTTTTGGTAGAATTTACCAGTAAAGCCATTCATCTGTAGGCTCTTGTTTGAGGGTAGTATTTTTTAAAAAGGTACTAATGTATTGTCTTTAATTCTGATAGGTCTATTCAGATTTTCTATTTCTTTTTTGAATATATTTTTTATTCTATTTAGTTATACATGACAGTAGAATGCATTTTGGCACATCATATATAAATGGAGTATAACTTCGCATTCTTCTGGTTGTACATGATGTAGAATTACATCAGTCATGTAATCATATATGCACATAGGGTATTAATGTCTGATTCATTCCACTGTCTTTCCCACTTCTTAGCCCCTCCTCTCCCCTTGCTCCCCTCTGTCTAATCCAAAGTACCTCTATTCTTCCCTTTCCCTCTCATGTGAATTAGCATTCACATATCAGAGAAAATATTTGGCCTTTGGTTCTTTGGGATTGAGTTATTTCAGTTAGCATGATATTCTCTAGTTCCATCTATTTATTGGCAAATGCCATAATTTCATTCTTCTTTAAGACTGAGTAATATTCCATTGTGTATATACAGCACATTTCCTTACCCATTCATCTGTTATAGGGCACCTAGGTTGGTTCCATAATTTAGCTGTTGTGAATTGAGCTGCTATAAATATTGATGTGGCTGCGTCACTGTAGTATGCTGCTTTTAAGTCCTGTAGTATAAACTGAGGAGTGGGATAGCTGGGTCAAATGGTGGTTCCATTCCAAGTTTTCTAAGGAATCTCCATGCCACTTTCCATAATGGTTGCACCAATTTACAGCTCCTACTTGAGTCAATTTTGGTGGTTTGTGTCTTTCTAAAAATGTGTCCCATTTCATCTAGGTTATCTAATTTGTTGGTATTCAATTGTTCAATATTCTCTTATGATCCTTTTTATTTCCTTCTGGTTGGTACTGATGTCCTCTATTTCGTCCTTGATTTTAGTAATTTGAGTTTTCCCCTTTTAGTCTTAGTCAGTTTAGATGTATTAATTAGTTTTCTATTATAATAATACCTGAGATAATCAACTTGTAAAGAGAAAAGGTTTATTTTGGCTCACAGTTTTGGAGATTTCAGTCCATGGTTGATTGGCCCTATTCTTTTTGGGCCTGTGGTGGGGTAGTACATCATGTCAAGGAGTAGATGGTGAAGCAAAAGTTATTCACCCCATGGCAAAGAAGTAAATAAAAGAGGAAGGCACTAGGCCCCAATATCCTCATTAAGGCATGTCCCCAGAAGTCCTTTCACTAGGGTCCATTTTTTAAAGTTTCCACTGCCTCTCAATAGTGCCAAACTGGGGAAGAAGCCTTTAACATATGGGCCTTCGGGTAATGCTCCAGATCCAAACATGGCATTTGTTAAAGTTTTGCCAGTGCCTTCATTCTCAATGAACCAACTTTAGGTTTTGATGATATTTTCTATAAATTTTAAATTCTCTATGGCTTTTAATTTCATTCAAGTGTTTTTTATTTCTTTTCTTCTGCTTTCTTTAGGGTTAACTTACTCTGATTTTTCTGAAAAATTTAAGTTTGAACTATTGCTTTCTGATCTTCCCCTCCTCTTTCTCTTCTGCTTTCTTTTTTTTAAAAAATTTTATTTATTTTTTTAGTTGTAGGTGGACAGAATATTTTTATTTTTTTTTTATGTAGTGCTGAGGATCGAACCCAGTGCCTCACGTGTGCTAGGCGAGCACGCCACCACTGCCCCACAATCTCAGCCCCTCTCTTCCGCTTTCTCTTTCCCTTCTTCCTCATCCCCTTTACCACCTCTCCTTGTGGTGCTGAGGATTGAATCCAGGGCATCATGCATACTAGGCAAGCACTAGACACATCCTCAGATCTCTCTTCGTTTTAAAAATATAGATACTTGTTGTTATAAGTTTCCCTCCAAATACTGCTTTAGCTGCATACCATAAGTTTTTGTAGGTTGGGTTTGGTGTATGTGTTCTCCTTGATGTATTTTCTAATTTCCCTTATGTTCTTTTCTTTGATTCTTTTTTTATTCAAAAGTTGTTTAATTCTACATTTTTGAGTCCTCCATTTCCTTCTATTACTGATTTGTATTTGAATTTTATTGTGGCCAGAGAACATACTTAGAGTGATTTCAATCCTTTACTGAGACTAAGCTTATGGTATATCATATGGTTTAGTTTGGAGAAGGCTCCATATGCACTTGAGAAGAATGTGTATTCTGCTGATGTCAAGTAGAGTCTTCTATAGATCTCTTTAGATCTGGTTGGTTTATAGGATCTTCAAGTGTTATACTTCCTTATCTACCTTTTTCCTCATTGTTCTCTTGTATTGAATAATGGAAATTGAATTCTCCAGCTATTATCGTTGTAATGTTTTCTTCTTCAGTTCTGTTAATTTTGCTTCTGTTTTGGGACTCTGCCGTTAGGTGTGTTTATTCCTGTAAACATGCTTTACAGGTGGATATATTTTTATCATTAAAAAGTCTTTCATTGTATCTAATAACAATTCTTGTCATAAAACCAATTTTTTTCCTGATCTTAGTATAACCACTCTAGTTGTTGTTGATTACTGTTTTAACAATGTAATTTTTTGCATCATTTTATTTCCACCTGTTGGTGTCTTTGAATTAAACATGTGTCCCTTGTCGACAGCATATAGTTGGACCTTATAAAATTTATTCTTCTGATCTTTGACTTTTAAAGTATTGAGCACATTTGAATTTAAAGTAACTACTGATAAAGTAGGATTCGTTGTATTCTCTATGTACTAACCTTTGTTAAATTTTGACTTTGCAAATATCTAGTACCAGTTTGTCAATTGTATGTGAACTTTGCTTATGATCTACTTCATTGAACATAAATCTTTAATTTTGACATAGTCAAATCCACTAAATTTTACTACATTTGTGTTTTGGGCTTTAAGATACTTTTCCTAGTTTTTCCTAAATTAAAAAATATCCTCATAGATCATTGTGGCAGATGACATAATAGATCTTCAAAGATGTCCATTTTAATACATGGAATATGTGAATATGTTACCTTATATGACAAAAGGAGCTTTGGTGATAAAATTAAGGTTTAGGATCTTGATATAGGGGAAATCATCCTGATCTATCAAGATGAGCCGCATCTAGTCATGGGAATCTTTAATAGTGGAGAATTTTTATCAGCTGTAGTTTGTCAGACAATAAGAGATACAAAAACAGAAGCAGGATCAGAGAAAGGCTGCATTGCTGGCTTTGAAGATGGAAGAAAGGGGTAATAAATCAAGGAAGGTGGGTGGACAGCAGAAACTGGAAAAGGCAAGGGAATAGAACACTCAGAAAGGAAAACAGCCCCTCCAAGACTTTGATCTGAGGAAGACAGGACTCAAGATAAAATTCTGACACAGAACAGTATGAAAATGTATTCTGATTATTTAACCCACTAAGTTTATTGTAACTTGTTATAGCAGCAATATAAAATGAATATATAATAGAGATACTTTCTTACACCTTATCATTTTAACTTACTTTACCTTCTCATTTAGATCTTTAACTTATTTGGCATTCTTTCTATGTGAGACAAGGTAGTAGTCTAGCTTTATTTTTTTCCCAAAAGTGAGCTGTTTTGCCAGTGCAAACCTAGCTTTCCTCATTGTTTAGTGTTACCATCTTAACCATATTTCAAATTCTCATATACCCCCTATGGCTTTTGCCATGTTCTGTATTGGTTTTCACTTTTGTATTTGCCTATTGCTATAAAATTATAAATTATCACTTTTTTTTTACTATGGGTTTTAGACACACCTGTTTTATATATGGCAGGGAAAATTTCCATTTCTTGTATTTTTAAAAAAGTTATTGAATCAGCTATTCAAAAATTTTAATTCACATTTTAAAATATGGAATTTGTTGGCTTCTTGAAAAAAACAATTTCTATTTAGAGACATCTTTTTCAGGATGATTTTAGATATTTTCAGAAGAAGTGAAATGTTTACTATATTAAATCATTTCATCCATGAACATGGTGTATATCTTCATTTAAATTTAAATTCATTGAAATTACATGTGAACTTAAAAGATCTTTGTTTATATGTGTTTGATGCTTTTTCTACCTGTCTTCACGAATGAGAAGGCTGACATATTTTTAATTTCCTATCTTAATTTGTTCCATTATGCTTTAATCTGAAGATAACAGGAGCTACCTTTAGGCCACCTTTGATCTCATTCTTTTTCCTTATAAGGCAAAACTCAGTTATATGTTGTCACACATAAAAAATACCAACTACAAAAGTATTGGCTAGTAAAGTCAATTTAACTTATTTCGTAGATAGGTAGGGGCAAAGATTTCATACCTTATTACACAGAAGTTTATTAATATTTATTAGACACTTATTTTTCAACTGAATTTCCATTTTTACATTTGAGTGAGTGACTCATTTCTCCGCCAACATTGTCTCTCTATATATACAAATTCTGGTTTCCTTCTTAGAGCAATGTTGTCTCAGCATCTTCAAGTATGAATTTCTTATATGAATCAATGAACACTATCTTCAATATTGGAAATGACCATTCTATGGAGAATAAATTATTTTTAATAAACCGTAGGCCCTCTTAAGGATATATCTTCCTTAGAAAGGCAAGAGTTCTGTAACTAATAAATATTTAAAATTTTTATCTTAGCACTTGTGATTTATACTGCTGTTAACTGAGCAATTCTATTTTTCAGAATCTCCTTTATAATCTCTTCTACATAAGGCCAATGTCCTTATTTCATTGGGCTGTACACTTTAGCAGAAAATAAGGGCTGTGGCATAAGATAAAACTGAGTTTGGGATTGACTGCCAGTAGCTACCTGTGATTCATGAAACCAAATTTCTTATCCTTGCCACCTTTCAGTTTTCTCTTTTGTAGAGTAGGGCTGGTAAAAGGCATGCTTTATAGAATTTCTTTGAAAATTAACGAAACAATGCTTATAAGCTTTCAATACCTTGGGACATTGGTTAAATCCTCAATGTTTTATCGATATATTTATTATCTTCAGATATACATTCTGATCTCTTCTTGTGCTAGTTAGTAGAAACTTCGTCAAACAATTGGAGTCTCTTAGAAGTAAAGAGACTTTGAGAAATATGAATTCTAATATCAGAGTATTTGGAAATTGAGCAAGAGTAGTGTCTCCATTTCTCACTGTCTTCTTTAATAGGGATTATAGGAATGAGATTCATCTATTTACCTCAGTACAGAAAATTTCTTAAAAATATGATTTGGGACCAAATGACCAAATGCTGAGGTTGCCTCTCATTGATTATGGATGACTATGAGAATTTAATATTGGGATTCAATATCCTCACTCAGATTTAAGGGACAGGTTTGAATCAGTATGTCAACTCAAATGTGCAAAATATATTACTTTCTTACTTTAGTGTAACCTAAATATTGGATTTGAAACCCCTTCCAGACATACTTGTCAGGATACTGTACCTTGGATAATATTTCAGCCTTTTACATTTCCCTTCTCCTCTTGCCTTCTCCTCCCACTCTTTTCCCTCTTCCTTCTAAAGTTTCATCAGAATTCAGAGGGCTTATGTAGTACCTGGAACCCAAGAGATGGGTCTCTGATTCTGAGTCTACCATAGTAGCTGTGGATGTTCTTATTGCTCAAGTGAGTAGTAGTCTCTTGAAGTTCTGGAGATCTCTGCTTCTGTAGCTTTGCAGGTAAGGGAAGCTCTCTGAAAGCTAGGAAACTTAGTGCATGTGTTTTGCCTTTGAAGTAAATAAATCCTTGTTATCTACTCTGAGGGCGGGCTGTCTCTACTCAGGGGAAACTCAGCAGGATAAATGGAAGTAGGGTTCTTAATTTCCTTTCAGTCTGAGATCTCTTTTCTAAATCTTTTTTTTCATATTTAATTTATTTGTTCTATTTAGGCTTACATGATAACAGAGTGCAATTTGATTCATTGTACACAGAGGATAACATTGCATTTCTCTGGTTGTGATATAGAATCACAACATATATGCAGTCATGCATGAAGTTCCTCACCTGTCTTGATCTTTCACAAAAGATTGCTAATGTCCATTAAACACAAAGCCCTAGTAGTTACCAACCTAAGAACTTCGTTTGTTCACTGGCAGGGAAATGAGAAGAAATATTTGATTTAATCCTGCTAGTATAAGAAAGAAAAGACAAGGAAAACCATTAAATTTATACACTGAAATCTTCAGAACATTTATTCCTTGCTACAAAAATGGTTAGCAACTTTGAAATAAGAGACTCATCCTAGAAAGTTCTTTCCTGTTGGTCAGTGAGCAGTGTTAACTAAAACTAATTTTTAGATCATTACAAATATTAAATTTATTTGTAGTAATAATAAATTCATCAGTTATATGAAGGCTTTTTATGAGTAAGATTTACAGCAATTACTTTTCATGTCCATTAAAGATGACGGAAGAGACCATGGTCTTAAAGGGAACCGGGAAGAGTTTAGCTTTTGTATAATTAAGTGGCTCAAAAGACAGGTCCAGGGTGTCATTATGACTAACAGAAAGAGGAACGACATGAAGTGGTCGTCCTGGAAAATCTTTAAATTTTCTTAGGGTGTGACTCAAGCTTGGCACAGTTCCATAGTCTATTGATGTCAGACGAGTTTAAGAAAAATTATTCACAACCAGGAAATAAGGCAAAGGGTGATTTCATAGTCTTTCAATACCCCTGGAGCACTGCCTAATAGGTTCAGACAAGGCGATATATGCTTGTTTTACTTACTATTTACTATTGATTAGGACACAGACATGGGGAAGTTACTTGTTAACTTGCAAATGTTGGTCATTAGAAGCAAATGATTTCTGTCTGGTAGAGAAGATTTCAAAAGTTATGGTTGTGTTTCTGGGCAAGATATTAACTGGTCTTGTGTCTCACTCGGCAAACTCATCTTAGTATCCCTTTCCTAGCTGACCGTATATACCTCTATTCCTGAATTCTGTCTTTGAAGCAGATTTTCCATCTTGCAGCTTTCCTCAAAATGAATTAAACAAATCTTTGATTTGTGCTTATTCTAAATTTGTATGAGGATCCTGCTTTTAAATTTTTGAAAATTATGCTTTAACAGTGGGGAGTCCAGATCACTGATTTTCTTGAAAATTGCATATGGGTGTTCTTGTACATGTATGTGTTGCTGTGATGGGAGCAGAGAGAAGCTTGCCATTTTGTGTACATGCATGTATATAGAAATCAGTATACATACATGTGTATGCATGTGTGAATACATTAAAATAAATTTCCTTGAGGTAGAGAGGGAGGAGAGAGGGAGGCAGATCTTTAAGCATCCTTATATTGTTGATCTTAGAACAAAGTATAAACTTACTGGAAAATGTCAAATAAAAGCTTAAAAGTTTTACACACACACACACACACACACACACACACACACACACATATTTCCAAAAATAAAATAGAAACAACTCAACAGTAATTACAATATGACTCCTCACTGCTCTTGAACATTCTAGTAGATGGAACTCTCTGATCTTCAGTATCTTCAATTAGGAAATAATGGAGAGGGACCCCTTTATCATTCAAGTACTGAACTTCTATAACTGTTAGGAAATTATTCCTTGAAGTTAAAGAAATTATAAAATTAACCTTCAAAATGTCAAAAATATAGGAGGAGGAAAGAAATTTTGTTTTAATAAGAAAGAAAAAGAAGTTAGAAAGTTAACAAGTACGGCTGCAGCTTCTACTTGCTTCTGTTCAAATGTCTTTATGGTAACAGAGCTATTGCATCAAAAAGTTTTTTTTTTTCATGCAAGGTCACTGTTAGGAAATAAATCAATGAGTTCTTTGGGTGTCTATGGACAAGACTCTTTCGGCTAAGACTCCATCCAGGGAGACTGATATTTTCTATGAATAAATGAAATTTCAAACTGACATGCTCTAAAGTAATTATTTTCTCACAATGATTTTGTAAACTCTCCTGCATCCCATCCCTTTTCCTGTAGGTAGTTTTGTCTTTTTGAATTATGCAAAATATTTTCAGGATTTAAAACAAAATTTGGTAAGCTAATTTCTATACAGCCTGTTGGGCATTTGCTAACACAAATCTCCAAGTTACATAGCTTTTCCTAGTTGTTAATTACTTCAGTTAAAAAAAGAAATAGAAAATGTAGCTTTTATATTTGATACTCTCATAAATCACAGATAAGAAATTATACAGAAAATGAAGGCATTTATTAATCATTTTAATGAATTGGTAGAAATAGAACATAAAACTAAAATAAAAATTATTACAATTATTATTTTACACTTCCATATTACATGGAGCATGTCATATTTTCATCTATTACATATCTGTAATATGATGGAGTTCCCCTCTGACTGAAGGGTTAAAACTCAGGATGAACAGATGCTACTGGTAATTTCAACACCAACACCCAAGTTCCAGATGCCTCCTCTCATATAAGTGCCAAAATTAAATACATATTTTGTTAAAATACTCAAGCTATTCTTTTAACCTTCTAGCATATCTTGTCCTTACTGATCAGTTCTCCCATTTTTTTATCCACCTTCAACTAATCATTCACTTATGACAACACTCTGTATTGACCCAGTGATTGAACCTTTAACAGTTAATCCAAGATTCAAACACCTAGAGCTATACTTTTTTTTTTTAAATGTTTTACTAATTCTTAGTAAAGTCTTCCAATTCATTTTCCATTTTTCTGGTGGGAAAAGAGAAACCAATTCTCTGCCAAAAGCATTCCATATTGGATACTAAACGAAGTCAGGTAGCAGCTGTCCAATCTAAACTTTGGTGGATAATTAGCACATCCAATATCCAAAAGAAACAGGTAATTGTTGTGATTCATGAATTTGTTGCCAGAGTAGATATTTTACAGCTCACATATCTTTCCCTAAAGAGAGAAGCTACCTAGAGCTTTGAGAAGGAAAATGCTGTTTTCTTCCCATTTAAAGAAAATTGCTGTGTACTTTGGGGATGTTCTTGGCATTCAGCTATTTTTTTTTTTAATTTCTCCTCCTTTTCATTTTTTTCTTGATGATATTCAGAAAAACTATGAAGTATGAAAATGTTACTCAGGCAGGAATATAGAGGAATTCTGAGCAGAGATGGAGCAATACCTGCCTTATGCTGAGGAATAATGGGTAATCTATATACAAATATAATATATTACAATAATACTTTAAAGCTCAAAAAACATGTACATACTTTTATTTTACTTATGCGTTGCAAAAAACTTGATGCACATATTCTTGTTATTTCCATTTTATAGCCGAGTAATCTGAAGTTTAGCAAATTCTATAGTAGTGGTGATGATGGAAGAAGAATGAAAGTCTACCATGCTCTTTCCATTGAACTCTGAATGATTTCCAGGGAAGTGAAGATGTCTCAATGATCTCAATTCATTTCCCCTTCATTCTGCCAATTTAACAGAAATTTCAACTGTTTGCCATTGTTTTGAATTCCTAGCATCTGGGAAGACACCGTGAACCTGGAATTGGTACACACTAATACATTGGGATATCATAACGTGAAGTAAAATCATTTTTTCTATTTGAGGGCTAATTAAGGTAAGGTCTTTCACAGAGGAAAAAAAATTGAACAAAGTGTTCCTTCCCAAGAGAAAGGTGTGATGTAGGGATTGTCTTCATAGTGCTTTTCGACACGTCCACCAGTACATACACTCTCTGGCTTCTCAATCTCTGGTTTCTTATACACAGTGATTCTCTAGAAACATTCTTCCTTCTCTCCTTACCCTACCTTTTCTTTTTTCTATCCCTCTCAAGCTTTGATACTACCTTTACCTTTAAGACATGCTTTTATTTTTTCCTGCTTCAATAAATTATTCTATCTCTGTGTATATACCCTTAGAAAGGAATATTTTTGGCACTTCTAGTGCATCTTTGTCAGATCCAAATATGACCAGGAGAAGATTTTATTCAAAGTTAAGACTGCCTGGAAAACAAACTTATGTTCAGGGTTGAATATGTTTTTCATACAGTGATGGATGATGTCTTTCTCTAGACATGGCTTCAGGGGCTCTAAATGATTCCCTCCTGAGATTATCTCCTCTTCTCCAAAGGGCCTGCGTATTACTTGAAGTTCAAAGTATAGAAACAGTTTGTTCTGTTTTCCATTATGCCTGCTTCATTTAAAATGGACACAATTTTTAATGTTTTGGCAAATATAAGATAGTGTGTGAGAAGCAAAGGAGGGAAGAGAAGAGGCAGGTTGGATGAAATAAGTGATTTGAAAATAGTGAAAGGGGAAAAAGACATTTTTAAAAATATGGTCTATGTCTCCAGTGAAAAGGTATCTTTAAAACCCTTGTCTCATTTTGTGGTAGTAGATTTCAAAGGATAAAACAATTTCCAAATTACATGCCATAATAGAAAACTTATACAAAATAGCAACTAAACAAAAGATTTTATAAATCAAATAGAAAATTATGCAATTACCAGAACAGAGCTATATTTGTTTTTCTTTAGTTTTAAGAAACTCCTGGTGGAAAGCTGATTTAAAAGATAAGACTTTAGATCAGAACCTGAACAATAGTGTCACATCTAACATTTATTAAGTGCTGTGTGCAAGGTGTTATTGCTTTGCTGATTTTTTTTTTTTTTAATTTTGAAGTTACAGAAAGTTTGAAAGAAAAGATCTTAGACAAATTCCAGGTGAAAAAGTTTGAGCAACTAACATCAGCCTCTTAAGGAGAATTATTCTTTTGGCCATACATTTTGTGTAGAAGGTGCAGAAGATCAGTGCCTGGAGGGCATAGCCGGAAGGGGGAGGAGAGATTAAAGAAAAAAATTGAGGAATATATCAGTAAAGGAAGAACCAAGAGAGATAAAGGGACACAGAGGAAAAAAGATAATTGATCATACAGTGGAGTTCATGTAAGAATTTTAAAAAATAGGAATGTCAGGGCAGGGGTGGAATATCTCCATGGTACAGTGCTTACCCAATATGCACAAGGCCCTGGATTTGATCCCTAGAACAGCACAGCAAAATTAATAAATAGATAAAAAAATGAAATAGGGATGTTCAATATTCAATTTTAATTTTTTTGGATAAACAGGCATTTGTATTATCATTGTAATAGATACACCAGGGCCAACATCTTTCCATGGTATAGTGAAATGACATGGGCTTTGGAGGTAGAGTCCTGAATTTCAGTCTTATATTCTACTTGTTATAAGTCTTGCCACTATAAGTAGATTGCCTAACTTCTCTGATTTTGTTTCCTCATCTCCTGTTTGCTCAGATATTCACAAATGAAATTCCTCCCATAATTCTAATAAATAGCATAAAGTGACTCCTGCTCTATGGTAGGTGTTTAATAAACATGAATTATCTTTTCATTCTATTGTATTCTCTTTTTCAGGTAAATAGGGACCCAGTGATGTGTTTCTTCTGAGGTGTGGAGTCAAGTGAAATTATTGGAGGAATCTGTTTTATATTCTTTAAGTACTTTTATGTTTTAAAAGTGTTAAAAAACACTCGTCAAAATTTGGTGCCAGAAAAAGTTTTGTAAATTAACAGCATTTGTAATATTTTAAATAGATACATCACATAATTATTACTATTTTTCTAACATTTTGAAGATTTTTAAGTTTGTAGAAAAGTTTGAAGTTCCCTTCATTTATATACCCTGATACACTGATATACCAGTGGTTCTTAATTAGGGGTGATTTTGTCCTTGGGGACATTTGACAATATATCTGGAGACATTTCTGGTTGTCACAACCAAGGGTGTAAAATGCGTCTGGTAGGCAGAGGCCATGAATTCTTCTCAATACCCTGCAACTCCCTCCAATGCAATTAAAACAATATCAGTAGTCCCGAGGTTGAGAAACTGATTTATATTCACTTCCATACTCTTGACTGATTAGGTTGAACCATGAGAAATTGTTAATATTCAACTGTTTTATCTCTACAACATTGTCAATTTCAAATACAAAATTTTACCACACTTGTAAATTTTTATTTTTTCTGAACCATTTTAAAGTAAGTTATAGTCATCATGGCATTTCACTATTACTTTAGCAAATATTTCTTAAGAACCAAGAAATATTTGTACATCACCACAACATATCAAATTCCAGACATTTAAATTTGATACAATCTAACAATCTACTAAATTATCCATATTGCATAATATCAATATTAATATTTTTCATATTAAAATTTCCCCTGCTGCCTTCCAAAAATCATTTATATTCCCATTTATATTCTCGCCCCCCTAATCCAGGTACCAATTTGTCTCATGACTGGCAGGACTATTCCTAATGACAAACTTACTAGAATCTGAGTTGAGAAGTTTTCATGTTCACAGAAGTTGTAAAACTAGAAGAGCCAAGCAGATGGAGATAGATGACAGAGAGATCTTAAAAGGCTGTTTAAGTGGGCCGACAAGTGGCAGATGAATTTTAATGCAGAGAAGGGTGAGATAATGCTCTTAGGGATTATTTTGCATTTGGATTTCAAAAACCTTAATTAAAGTTCTTAATTTTTTCCTGTTTAACTGAGAGTTTTGTACCAAGACTACTTAAGGAACAAGGACAAAAGAAATCTTTAAAAGATTACTCATCCTTCTTTTCAACTACATTTGTTCAGAAAATTAACCCCAGAAAATGATGCTGTGTAAAGGGAGCGAACTCATTCCTGTTTTAGCAGGTTCTTAGCTTGAAGAATTCAAGTTCTGACAGCTAATAATACAAGCTTGTACTGTTTTCCTGGGCTCAGAAGTGAATGAGTGAACTGATAGGGGCACTCTCCAGGAGTGCCGATGAAGCGTCATCAGTGATACCGGTCCATTTGTGTTGACATAGTTTTAAGTTTGTTTTCTCTCAGTTGAGTGCACCCTGACTTATGAAGTGATAGGGGTTGGTCTATTAATTCTAGCTGTTAAATTCTCACCAAGATGGGGGTCTTGTCTTCCCGAAATAATTTGTAGGTCCTCCTTTTTCTTTTTTTTCTGTAAGCTGGCTTTCTAGTTAGAGAATTTTGTTTTAGTTTTTCAGATGATTTCTCAATAGCTCTTTCATCTCCTCCTAACAACAGCAAATAACATTTCTATCCAATGTTCCTCTTCATCATCTTAGTTTTATACTCTGCATCTCTGTATATATTTATTCTCTTAGACATTATATATGCATATATATTATAATGTGTATGAATTTTTTATAAACCACACTGATAAGCAGTATTTTTATGGACTTTTAAATTTATCATTACAGAGTATAGTTAGTAAAGGCCAATAAAATTCAATTGGGAAAATAATAATCTTTTCTATGAATGATGCAGTTCTCTACTGGGCATTGATATGTAAAATAATAAATTTACACAATTTACCTTACACAATACATAAAAATTAATTCAAA
Organism: Xerus rutilus; assembly: GCA_028644305.1. Lineage (NCBI taxonomy): Eukaryota > Metazoa > Chordata > Mammalia > Rodentia > Sciuridae > Xerus > Xerus rutilus. The sequence continues at coordinate 78,642,969 of CM053403.1, read as the reverse complement.
ATGCATCATAGGCTTAAATAAAAGAGCTAAAATTATAAACATTTGAAATGAAAACACGAGAGTAAATCTTTGTAATCATGCATTAGATAATGATTTCTTATGATAGTAAATGTTCAAGAAATGAAAGAAAAGATTTATCATTTAGACTATCAAAATTAAAAATGTTTTGCTTCAAGGAATACTATCAAGAAAATTAAAGATCCATGTAATGAAAGAAAGTTTTAATAAATCTTACATCTAGTAAATGACATATCCAGAATAAAAATAAAATATTTGGGAATTAATCTAATCAAGGAGGTGAAAGATTTCTGCAATGAAAATTATAAAATGTATAGAAAAATTATAAAATATAAAGGAAAAATTGAAGACCTTAGAAGATGAAAAGACCTACATGTTCTTGGATAGGCAGAATTATTTTTTTCAAAATGGCCATATTACCAAAACAATACACAGATTCAATGCAAGTCCCATCTAAATATCAATGGCATTCTTCATAGAACTAGGAAAAATAGTCCTTAAACCTGTTTGGAAGAATAAGAGACCCAGGAAAGACAAAGCAATCCTGAGCAAAAAGAGCAATGCAGGAGGCATCACAGTACATGATCTCAAATATTGTACAGAGCTATAGTAACAAAAACAGCATGGTATTGGCACCAAAACAGACATGAAGACCAGAGGAATACAACAGAAGATAGAGACAAGAGAGACATGAAAACAAATGGAATAGAATAGGACATGCCACAGTGACTTCTACTTTATGTAGAAAGCACCAATCAAAAATCAAAGTAGTGAAGGAATAATTAGAGGAAGGAGGATGGGGGAGGGAAGGTGAGGGGGAAAGGGGGTAAAATGGGGACCAAAATGGAGTAAATCAAATTCCATGCATATAATTGTATCTAAGTGAATCCAACCACTTAGTATGACTATGATGCTCTAATAAAAATGGGCAAAGATATGAAAAACACTTCTCTGAAACTTAGACATATGGTCAACAGGTTGATTAGTGATGACTAAGGGGAATGCAAATTAAAATCACAAGCTATCACCTCAGATCTTTTAGAATGGCTTTTATAAAAGAATAGCTTTTTAATAAAGATGAAAGATAAGTGGTGGCAAGAATGATAGGAAATCCTTGTCCATTGTTGGTGAGAATGTACATTAGGATAGCTCTTATGAAGAATAATATGGAAATTCTTCAGAAACCTAAATGAAATTATATGATCTAGCAATCCTACTTCAGGGAACATATATAAAAATATTGAGATCTAGGTTTCAAAGAGATACCTATACTCCCATGTATACTGTAGCATTATTTGAAATAGGCAAGATATGGCATCAGCCTAAGTATACATTAACAGATAAATAGATACAGGAAATGTGGTACATACACAAAATGGAATACTATTCAGCCTTGAAAAAGATTAAATTCTGTCATTTGGGACAATATGGATGAATCTAGAGAATATTTTCAACTTTAATTTTTAAAATTGAGGCACACTCTTTGTCTTTTGGTGGATCCATTATGATAATCCAATACATATGTGCAATGTGTAATGATCAAATTAGGCTAATAAGCATTCCATCTCCTCAATCATTTTTATGTGTTGAAAATTTTGTACTTTTAAAATTATTTTTAAATATGTTCTAGATTGTTGGAACCAATAGTTATCCTGCTGTACTACAGGAAACCAGAACTAACTTCTCCTCTCTATAGTGTTTTGGTGCCCCTTTCTAACTTCTTTCTGTTCCTTCTCCTCATTCCCTCCTTCTCCCAGTCTCTGGTGACCACTATTCACCCTGTTCTCTAAGATTGACTTTTTAATTTCCATACATGAATGAGTACATGTGGCATTTGTCTTTTGGGGTGGATTATTTCACTCAACATAATGGCCTTTGCTTTATCTGAAATGAGTGTAGCTACTCCTGCTTGCCTTAAGTTGTCATTTACATGCATACCTTTTTCCAATCCTTCACTTTGTTTAATTATCTTTACTAGTGAAATATGTTTATTGCAGGATGTATATAGTAGGGTTTGGTTTTTTAATCTATTTGCTAGGCTGTCTTTCAATTGGTGAATGTAATCTATTTATATTCAAAGTTGTTATTGACAGGTATGAGCCTTCTCTAGTCATTTTGTTAATTGTTTTCTGATTATGTTGTATATTTTATGTTCCTTTCTACCTCTCTTATTTATCTTTGATTTGGGAGCACTGTCATAGTAAGGCTTGATTCTCTTCTCTTTTCTATCTTCTCATTCAGTGAGTTTTTGTACATTCATTTATTTTCATGATGGTGGTTATCTTTTTTTTTTTCTAGTATTTCTTTTTCAAAGAATGCCTTCAGCATTCTTTGTAGGGTTGGTCTGGTGGTGATGAGTATTCTGTTGCTGTTTATCTGGGAAAAAAAAAACTATTTCTTCTTTATTTCTGAAGGGTTTTTTCCCCTGGATATAATATTCTTGGTTGGCACTTTTTTTTCTTTCAGGACAGAATATATTACCCCATTCTCTTCTGGCCTTTAAAATTTCTTCTGAGAAATATGCTATGAATCTAATAGAACTTCCCTTATGTGTGGCTTGATGTTATTCCTTCTGTTTTCACTATTCTTTATCATGTACTTTTCACATTTTGACTATAATGTGCCTTGGAGATCTTTTCTGGTTGAGTATGGTGTGGGGGGGTACTTTGAGCTCCTTGTATTCAGATGTCCATGCCTCTTTAAAGACTTGAGCTATTATTTTTAAAGTATTCAGCTATTATTTTGTGACTTGGGTTTTTAGTGAGTTTTTGCTATCACCATATTCTGGAATTACCCTAACATGAGTGTTTGTTTAATAGTGTCCCATATGTCTCATAGGATTTCTTCATTTTTTAAAATTTCTTTTTTGTATGATTAGGCTAATTCAAAAGATCTGTCCTCAAGTTCAGAAATTATTTTATTCTAGACAGTTGTATATAAGCTCTCAATTGTATATTTTTTATTTCACAGATTGAAATTTTCGAGTCCAAGATTTCTGATTGGTTCTTTTTTATGAATTATATCTTTCATGATTTTACCATTCATATCCTGATTGTTTTCTCATTTTGTTATATTATCTATCTGTATTCTCACTGAATTTCCTCAGGATTATTACTTTGAGTTATTTTTCAGGCATTTCATACATTTTATTCAAATTGGAATATATCTTTTGGAAAATTATTGTGTTCTTTTGGAGGAATAATGCTTCCTTTCATGTTGTGTCCTTATGTTGATCTCTGCACATCTGCTATGACAGTCATCCTTTCCAATTTTATGGAGTAGCTTTTCATTTATATGGTGATATAGGGTTTCAGTTAGATGAGTGCTTTGCCTTCAGTTACAGGGAACCTCAAAAGTGTAGCTTCTCTATTTCTTGAACTGTAATTGATGTTAGCATCACCTGTGAGGGTCTCAATAGTCTGGAGTGCAGCAGTTTATGAAAGTAGTTGGATAACTTTGCAATGGATTATAGACTTCCAAAGGTGCATCTCCTCAGGTCTCACAAAGTTGGGCACGAATGGTACTCAGTCTCTTGACAGCAGCTTCTATGGTCTTAGTGGTAAAGAAAATGGAAAAGTGTCATCAGGAATCACAGATTGAACACAGGTGACACCTAGTGTTGTGGCACCAGCAACCATGGTTCCAGAGCCACGGAATGTAAAGGGAACCTTTTCCTGGTCCTTCCAGATAAACACCAAAAATACCTGATGTGTGTCCCCAGCAGTCACAGTTCTGGAGTCAAAGGATATGGATGTGATCTTTTCCAAGTCTTGTGTAATGGATTTGGGTGGTATTGGCGTCTATGGCAACAGAAACCATGGACTTGAAGTTGTGGGATACAGCAGGGACCTTCCCTAGGTCCTGCAGGGGTAAATAATGGGTGATTCTGGGTATTATGGTACTAGTGGCCATGGTCTCGAAGCTGTAGGGCATAAATGGAAATCGTCCCAGGATCCATGGGGTAAATGTGTGTAATGCTTGGACTTGCAGCATACAAGTGGATATGGATAGTGACTTTTCTGGGGCTGTGGGACCTGAATGGGATCTTCTCCAGGTCCCAAGGGACAAGTTCAGGTGATGCCAGCAGACATCATCTTAAGGCTTTGGGATGTGGAGAAGAACTTCTCTAGTCCTGTGGCGCATATGCAGATGATGTTGGGGCTTGTGGTGCTGAATCTACATTTGTGGAGGTGCAGGAGGTACAGACCTTCTTCAGTTCCCATGAAATGAGTATGGGTGATGGCATGGCTTTTTGCGCTAGCAGCCTCAGTCTTAAGACTGTGGGCTGTAGAGGAGACTTTCCCTAAGTCCTGTGGGAGCAAGTGCAGGTGGCCCTGGGGCTTATGAAATTGTTATCCATGGTTCTGGGGCTGCAGGATGCAGAGACCTTTCTTGGGTCCCAAAAGGTGACCACAGGTGGTGCTGTTTCTGTGATACTGGTAGCTATCTATGTTCTTGGAGTTGCAGGACACAGATGAGAACTTCCCTAGGTCCTAAGGGACAAGCTTAAGTGATCCTAGGGCTTTTGGCATACAAAAGCTGTGTGCTAGGGGATAAGACGACGTTCCTGAGTTCTGATGGAGCAAAAGTAGGTGGGGGTTTGGGCTTGAACCTGTGGTAGTTGCCAGTTCTGAAGTTTCAGGATGCTGAAGGCCTATCTTCTACCCTGTGAGGCATGCACATGCCCAAGGCTTCTGGCAGTATCATGGAACAAGCTACTGGCCCTTATGGCAGAGAAGCCTTGGCACTGGCTATCATAGCAGCTTAGGTTCTGAGAGTTGAGGGCCCAATCTGAGTTCCTTCTTTGTGACACAGAAGTCATTCTGACTCTAGCCAGCTCTCCAAACTGGACTTAAAGCCTGCGAGGACTGTGGAATTTTCCTATAATTAGGACTGCCAGTCTGCTGCTCTGATAGCAGTTGTTGGTATTTAACCTACTTACTTTTTCCCAGCCATGTGGAGTCCCCTCCTTCTCCAACCCAGGAACCAGGGTGAAGTTGCAATTTGCTTGGTTCCTTTCTCTAAGTTGTCTTCCTAGCTCTTTCAGCTGTTTAGGATTCTTGTCACTTCTCTGCTGATTTCCTGAGTTCTTTTTCAACCACTCTCCTCAAAATACAGGTTTTCTGTTGTTGCCCTGGTTCTGCTCTGTGGCAGAGGCATTCTCGGGGCGCCTCCATTGAACTATCTTCTAGAAGGTATGTGCTAAGTGAAATACACCAGGCACAGACATAGAAATACCACATAATCCCATTTATATGTGGAATCTAAGAAAAATTGAATTCATAGAAGTAGAGTAGAATGAAGGTTACTAGATGCTGGGGATAGAGGGTGGGGAGGGAATCGGCAGTTACTGGACAAAGGGCACAAAGTTTCAGTTAGATAGGAGTAAGTTTTGAGATGGGTTACACAGTGAGGAGTCTATAACCAATAACAATGAATTGTGAATTTAAAAATGTCACCATAAAAATGTCAAGTAGGATGATGTGTATGTTAATTTGCTTGACTTCAAACACCACATTGTTCTCCATATGAATGCACTAAAATTATGTTTTGTCAATTAAAAATAATGCAAATGTAATAAAAGATAAGTCAACTGGGAAATGAGACATTTCTTTAAAGCTATCTAAGTGGCTGATAAATTCATGAAAAGATATTCAATATCCTTAATCATTAGGAAAATACAGATGACAACCATGAGATATTACCTCATACTCACTAAAATGGCTGTGTTACAAAGATAATAAAAATGTTGGTGAGTATTTGGAGAAGTTGAAACTCTTTCACCTTGCAGGAAGTTATTTAAAATGGTTTACCACTTTGACAAAGAGTTGGGAGTTCCTCAACTGTGAAGCACAATGTTTCATATTTTGTTCGTATGACCCAGCAATTCTACTTCTAAATATATGCCTAAGAGAAATAAAAACATATATTTACTCAAAACTCATAAATAAATGTTCATAGCAGCATTATTTATAATACCCTCAAAGTAGAAACAGCCTAAATATTTATCATCTGAAAAATGCATAAATGTGTTATATCCATACAATGAAATATTGTTATATAAAGGAATGAGATACCAATAAATGCTAAAGCATGCATGCACATTGAAAATATGAAAGAAGTCAGTCACAAAGAACGGTATATTATATGATCATTTATATGGAGTGTCCAGATGGGCAAATCTATGGAAACAGAAGCTACATGTCTGGTTACATAGGGTGAGGGAGGGTTTCATACGGTCGGGGAGGGAGAGTGAGGAGTCAATGCAGATGGCTAGGTGGTTCTATTTGGGACGATAAGAATGGTCTGGAACTAGATGGTAGTGGTGGTGCACAACTCTGTAAATACATACTTCAAGCAGGTAAACTTTATGGCACATAAATTATATATCAATAAATATAGGTAGAAAGAGGAGTTCTCTCAAACAGGTATTTCCTTCCAACCCCCTTTTGACTGTACAAATAAAAAATAGTAAATGTGTATATAAAATTGGGGGATATATTTCCTCAACAGTAGAATGAAATTAATGCATTGTGGTATATACGCACAAAGTGTTTACATAGGTGTGACTTTGGTCCTAATCATCAGAATAGAAGTTGGCCCAATCAGAATGATACCCTCAGAGAATCACTGCAATGGGCATACATGCTCGTAAATATCAACTTTGCATCAAGTGGAATGTCACACAACAATGAAGGTGAATGAAGTACAGCTATAGGTAGCACCATGTATATACATTTAGAAAGAAAAACAAGGCATAAAAGTAATTCATACTCTATGATTAAATTCATGCAAATTTAAAAAACAGGCAAAAGTTAGCTATGTTGTTTAGGACCACAATTGAGCATTGGTAAAACTACAGAGAAAATTATGTGGGAGTTAAGGTGTTGGTTACCACCAGGAAGAAAAGATGGTGACCATTGGAGGGGCAGATGTAGGCCTGGGTGGTGGCATCATTCCCTTTTTAAAAATCTTGCTGGTGGTGTCATTGTTTATCTACAGTTATTTCTTAACCTGTTTTCTTTAATAAAGAAAAGAAAATCAAATGAAGAAACTAGAAGCCCGGGTTCAACATCATGGCTTTATTTCTTTAGAGCTACATCGACCTGGTTTGTGACATGGTGGCTGTCTCTTAATAGTTATCCTGATCAATTTATCTTGCCTCTTAGAACTTCAGTTTTTTGACTATAAAATGAGAATGGTTGAAATATTTCCCATAGTAAGTTTTCAGGGTTAAAAGAGGAACTGTCTATGAAGCCGTCCTACACAAGGTGGTATAGGGTGTGTTTAGGTATTTTCTCTTCTGCACTGGAAAGTGCTGTTCTTGGGAGAGAGATGAGATTGCTTATGGCAAATGAAGTGTAGTATGAGTAGGGTTTCAACTCTAAAATTAAAAGTGCCCAAGACTACCGTAGGTATGGGCATGATATTAAACCATGCATAATCAGCCCTCTGTATGTTCTGAAGCCACAGATTAACCAACTGTGTATCAGAAATATTCAGAAAAAAATAGCATCTGTACTGAACACGGGCAGACCTTTTCCTTGTCATTATTCCCTAAACAGTACAGTACAACCACGATTTATATAACATTTACATTGTATTAGGTATGAGTAATCTAGAGATGATTTAAAGTACACAAGAGGATGTGTGCAGATTCTGTGTAAATATGACACCATCTTGTATAAGGGATTTGACCATCTATGGATTTTGTTTTCTGTGGGAGATCCTTGGAGATACAAATGGATTATTGTATTTAATTTCTGAATAGTATAACAAGAAAAGTTCCATAAACACCTAAAATGAGAAGAGGCTGTGTGTGAAAAATTAAAAAGTCCCCTCCCCCAGAGGTTTGAAAGTTTTAAGGAGACATAATTTAAATAAAAAAAAAATTGAGGAAGAGATACATAGGTGAAAGGTTAACTTGTTCATTACACCTCAAAACATTAAAAAAGCAAACAGATAAAAATCAGGGTTACTACTCAGCAGAAACCTAATTTTTAAGCCTATGAAACACTAAGAAATGGTAATGGACAGAGACATAAATGGGGTCTAATAGGTTGTGCACGTTTATCTCAATGTCATCCTTTGGGGTTGTCTTCTCAACACGTGAAAGAATGACCCTATTATAGAATTTTTTTTTCCTAGATTCTTATTTTGTCCTCTGAAATCATCTTGAACCTCTTTTAAATAAAATAAACTTGTCAGAAACTGCCTCACTCATAGCAGTTGGAAGTGTTTTTACTCTAACAAAGGTGAATTGCTCAAGCAGATTCTTTAAAGTTATCTTTTGACATTCCTCTCACCTTCTTGTCTCCAGCCCAATTTCCATCCTCTAACACAATTCTGCAAAACGTTTTCCTTGCTTTGGTAGTTTTGCTGATACCCTCTTAAAACAATGCAGATGAGGAACAGTGCAATCTCACTCCCTCTCTCAAGTCTTTGAATTCTGGGAGTCCTTATGGGAAGAAAACATTTGTTCTCTGCCTGGGGCTAATGGTTCCTCACACTGGGCTGCCAGAGCATCACCTGCTAAGCAGGTGGAAAACCCCAACTGTCAAAAGTCTGGAGGGAGTGTCGGTCCTCAATAGGGACTCTGATGAAAATTTCAAATTACTTTCTACCAATGTCCACAATGAAGGGCTTTGGGATTTGAGCTTCGCTTTGAGAAAGAGCACTATTTCAACAGAAGTGATACCTGGTGGACTGATGAAGGTAGGGAGAGGCCAGGTCTTTTTAACGATGCTTCAAAGCCTGTCCAGGCTCATTCACTTTATATATTCCAAAATGAATTCCATTCTCAGCTGGAATGTTCAGTATCAGCAGGGCCAATAGATTGTCCCACTCCTCACAGCCCTAGTGGCCATGTTCCCATTAAACACATCTAATTCAAAGCCGAGGGAGGCGCGTGCATCTCAAGCCCAACTCTCAGCTTAATTCCTTCTGTCTTTTTAAAAGCTGCTCTTCCAAAATGAATTATAAATCAACCACAGCTAATTTTCACATTGAACTGTTTATGTGTTTTTAAAGAGGAGCTTCTGGGAAGAAGCAGAAAGAAGATTTAATAAATGAAGAAGATGTGAAGCTTCCAAAACAAATAAGTAAAATTAAGAGGCATGTGACTCAAGATATCAGACAGATACAGGGCAATGATAGGTACCTTCTTGGGTGAAAGTGATGAGTAGAGCCCTGTTTTTCAGCCTTCTGGCACTGAAGATAATTTTCTTATTTGTGCAGAGCCTTGAGAATCTGCCCTTATTTGAATCAGGGAGGCTCAAGCTATAGCTTAAGGTAGACACTAGGCAAAGCCACCACCTATGCACTTCTGATGGTCACCTGCCCCTGACTCTGAAATTGCTATTGTGAGTACTCTTCTTTTACTCACTTCAGATTTATCCTTTCCTTCTCTCCTCAGCTCCTTTCCAGGCATCTTTGGGTCACTTGGCTATTTTTCATGCTCTCCTTTCTGATATAACAAATTCCTACTTTTGAAAGATTTAAAAATTTACCTCCATTGCCGGCTCTCAGGCTGCTTTTGGAAGAGCTAAGCCCCTGAATTTTAGCCTTGAAAGAGGGCACTCCTTGGAAGCTCACATCTGCCAAGTTGAAGGTTGCTTTGAATATGCTTTGTAGTCAATCTCAGAAACATAAGCCATAAGCGAGTCATAGTGTGGTCCACAGGCCACTGTCCAGATTTGAACTACATGTTACTGGGATGAAATGAGAGTAGGAGAAAAATAAGTGTAAAAATATCTCATCTTTATAGCAATCTGGAATAGCTGCAGTAATTCATTTTTAATTTATTTTGCATAAGTATAAATCTGTGATAGATAGGAAATTTTTGTTTTCAAGTTTTCCCTGCTATAGGCTACTCCAAGCTTAGCACCTCCATTTCAGCACATAAAGTCTCAGTGGATTGAAACCCTCTGGACTTATCCCTCATGTAGCAGTCCCTCACTACTGGTCATTCTTCCTCCTCATTCATTTAACCCTCTAAATTTGTCTTAATGGAGCACAGGCAATCTTCAGTAGTTCAGCTGAAGTCACTCACACAGGGTCCTAATTCCCCAATGTTATTCATTTCTGTTCTGTTTTCTTACTCCTCTTAATGTATGTAGTCAACACTATGCCTTTCAAAACCATAATAATCTTGTCTTCTCCATCAGGCCTCCATCTCCTGGTGGTTTTCATTGTGATATGGGGGCTCCCAAGCCCACCTTCTCATCCCTATCCTTTCTATCCTCAGGGGACCACATTATATAACAGGAAAACAAAAACAAATAACAACAACAAAAAACAGAGACTGGATTGTATCCCTTTAGTCACCAGAATAATTAGACTAATTCCAGGGAAGTTTCATTCCTTTTAGGCTATAGTTCTTTATCACTTTTAGTAAAAAGATAAAATTCAGTGATTTGAAAATAACTCAATTTTGCAAATGCAGAATGAGTCAAGGGAAAAAATAAAAGCACCATTCAGAGACTCTCTATCCCAACTATTTAGTGAGAGCTGTCACAAGAGGGATGAGTGACATATTTGAACGAGTTCTTGGGGTTTTCTCTGCACGAGGCAAACCCAGGATCCAGCAGGAGGCAGACCAGCTGCAGCTTGTCATATATTAGTCAATTATCCTAATGATTTTTTGCCACTAAAAAGCATGAATCCAGGTTGCTCTTATATTTTATGAAGATTTTACTTTGTCTACTCGCAAATATTAATTGGATTCTCTCCATGTTGATTCCAGCCTCCAGGGTTTTGGGGTCACTGCAGGTGCAGGAGCGCCAGTGGAGGGGGAGTGAAGACTGGCAGGAAGTGCCTTCCTTCACCGCGTTCCCATCCCCTGCTCTTGTGAGGACAGCATTTGATTAGTCCTTTACAACCTGTTTCTCCTCAGATACAAGGAAAATACCGGAAACCACTGTGCCAATTCTGGCTGTCGCTCCTTTGAACACTGTGGGATCTGCTAGAGGAATGTGAAATAAATCCAAAAAAGGCTGCTTTATGGATCTTTGAATGTGGTGTCACAGAAGGAAACTGTCTTAGAAATCATAGCTAAAATTGGATAGTTTGTTAATTCTGTGGAAATTTTTCTGAATTAGAATTAATCTTTAATTTAGGAGTCATCTCTAGCCAATGCCCTCCACTCAGTACAAAATGACAGTGGTACGGAGATATAATTGAAATCTAAGGCCTGGATTCAGACATCTATAGTGGCCTTTATTTCTGTAGTCCACACAACCATCATCCTAGTGGTCAAATAACAATTGCATTGAAGTTCTGAGGAAATGTTGGTGCAAGTGACCATTTTTCTTTTTCTTTTACCCCCTAGACTTAAATAAATTTGATTCCTGTTCTAACTCATCTTTACTCAGAAATTTGCTCAATGCTGTGTTGGTGACTGCTCAGTTCAGCTCCTTAAACCATTATGTTAAAGGACTAGCATCGGCAGCTTGTACCTTAAACTGTGCCGTGCCATCGCCTCTACATAAAGTGAGTGGAACAGCTAAGCCAAGGCAAACTTGACACCACTAATAAAAATGTAACTTAAAGCTTCTCCCCATAAAATGTTTTAGGAGCACCATTTTCATATATTAAGGATGGCACATCCAATTGACTTTGGTGTTTTATTGTAGAATCTGGATCGTTTCAGGAAGAAGACAAGCTTTCATCACTCTTTGCTTAAAAAATAAAACAATATTTTATGTCTTTGCCCTTAAATGTCACTGTTTAAATACAAAGCAACACTGGCAGTACAGTAGTTCTATTTAAGGAGGGGAGCGAGGTGGAGAGTGAGTTAATGTGGCAGGATTCAGAGGAGAGTGGGGGAGGAGGATGCTGCAGAACTCAATTCTAACATGACCTTTCTGGCTAAGAAATGGGACCATGGGTGAGTCACTTGATTTCTGTGTTTAAAGTTCTAATTTTCAAAGTGGTAACAGTAACTGCCTCCGATAGTGTAGAGGATTTCATGTTGGAATCAAATAAAAGAGTAAATCTAATCGCTGTAGCTTAGGTCATGAAAGAGAAGCAGCCAAATCTGCCACTTTAGGAATGGCCCCCTTAGCATGATGAATTCTGTTGACTAATTAGAGAAGGGAAAATGCCATGGAAAATTGGGAAGGAGCTACTTTATTCCTTCTGGGTTCTTTCCCTGCATCCTCCTTGTCAACAACACTAACTTCCAACCGAGGGTCTGCTTTGACCTAAGAAAGGTCTATAACCCTGGTACCAGGCCTGGGGCAGAACCAGTGAGAGAAGAGGCACACAATTCCTGCTGGGGCGGGCTGTGCTTTTCTTCTCATCACAGTTCTAAAGTGACTTACCGGGGCAATTTCATCTCCAGCATCTGTCCTCATGGAGGTTCCTGGGACCCAGCTCCTCTAGTGTATCAGTAAGAATCTTCTATGTTGCAGAAACTTAATTCATCTGGTTAAGAAAGACTACAAGGGATTGGGGGCTAACATGGACCAAATGTGGTAGGCACTCTGGTTTTAAAATAAATATCTTCTAAGATCAGAGAAATGCAGCAGTGGTCCTGACCAACCAGCAGGCTTTAGATCAGGCTCACAGATGCAGAGGCCTGGAGGGCAAAATAGGAAAAGGAGCTAATGGTCGAGAGATGACAAGGAAATGAATGTGGATGCACACACTAGCCTGTTGTTACCATGTGGGAAGATGGACTCGATTACTACTGAGCTTCCAAATTTTGAAAACAAGTCAGAAATCCAGATTTTTTTTTTTGTATGAGGGGCCACATTGAACCCAGGGGCACTTAATCACTGAGCCACATCCCCAGCCCTTTTTATTTTGAGACAGGGTGTCATTAAGATACTTAGGACCTCACTAAGTCACTGGGGTTGGCCTCAAACTTGAAATCCTCCTGTCTCAGCCTCCCAAGCCAAGAAATTCAGATTTTATATGAAATCTTTTATTTTTAAATATTTGGCTTTAATAATAATTTTAATATACACTGTGCACATGAAATAAGACGTGTCTGTGTGCTGAATGTGTCTGTATCTTCTGCTATATCTTTTTTCTTAGAGCAGTATGGTGTCTATAGTGCTTTCGAGCAGTAAGCCACTAAACTTCACATGTACCTAAACAGGAAACCCTGGTGTGAGGATAGGGGTCAACTTGGATTATATCAAATATGCCACTGATGGCTCTGTATCTGTTGGATTGCTTGTTTTACCATTAAACAGTTTCTCTGTCAAGTTTCTAGTTTAATAGCCTAGAAATAGTTGTTATAACTAAAAAATGCAGGTACCCAGTCTGTATTATTTTTTGATGGATCTGGTGCTCATATAGCTAAAAAGAACACCTAGATCGGTTCTTCAGGGAATAAGAATTTGGATAATAAAGAGTTTGGATAATAAAATAATTTTAATTCTCTTCCCTACACTTTCTGGACATGCAGTAGTAAATTCCTCTTTCAAGCTCAAGGTTTTCTTCACTAATTTAAAAATGTGATAAAGTAATACATCATTTAAAAATTATAATTTAATCCACATTGTAGTTAGACTTTTTAACCATGTGATTTGGATGAGGTTGGCCCCTCCCAGTTACAGAAGTGGCCCCTGATGAGAATAAGGCAGCTGAAGTGGATCTATTATAGACTCTGGTTCTAGAACAGGTCCTAGATTTGTCAGGGTCCTTTAAGGTGCAAGTAGCCAAAAACCTAATTAAAACCTGTTTGAACTAAGGAAATTTATTAATTTACATAGCTGCAAGAGGAAGTGTGGGCTGAAGGCGAGGAATGGTGTGATCAAGGTTTTAGGTCTATTTCTGTATCATCCTCCATTTGTTGTTTATTTTTGTTTGGCTTTATTGGGTCACAAGGTGGCTACCAGTAGCCGTAGAAGCACCATGTTTCTTTGTTCATAGGGAGAGAAGGAGACAGAGCAAGCATGTGTGTTAATTGTATATAGGTAGGAAATAAGTTCTTGCTCCTGATGAAAATCTCACTCTGTACCAGAAACAGTCACTGAGGAATGCTGCAACCTCATTGGCTTGGGTTTGAGCTCTTAAATTGCTGGTGGAGTGGGCGATTATAGGCAGTTCCATTTTTCTTTTTATATCATGGTGCACGTTTAGAATACGAATATTTGAAGGCACTGTTTTAGTCAGCTTTTGTGTTGCTGTGACCAATAGACCTGACAAGAACAATGTAGAGGAAGAAAAGTTTATTGTGGCTCACAGTTTCAGAGATTCAGTCCATGGTCAGCTGATTCCATAGCTCTTGGCAGTTTTTTTCCTGTAAGTACTGCTGGTCCCTGACTTGTAGCAGATCAACTTATGATTTTTTAACTTTATCATGGTACAAAAGTGATATGTCTTCAGTCAACTGTACTTTGAATTTTGTACTGTGATCTTTTCCCAGGCTAGTGACGCTCAGTAGGATATTCTCCTGCAGTGCTTGAACGTGACAGCCAGCTCCCAGTCAGCCACATGACCACAAGGGTAAACTACCTGTGCTCCTCTGTGCTATTGCTAAGCTATGATATTCATTAGGTTAGGTGTATTAAATTCATTTTTGACTTGTGGTTTTCTTTAACTTACCATGGGTTTATTGGGATGTAATCCAGTTGTAAACATATTTCTCATCATAGCTGGTTTCTTTATTTTAATTAGGGATCAGATGAAATGTTCCTTCCTCAGAGAAGGCTCCCTGATTTTCTTGGCTGAAGTAACATTCCTGTTACTCTTTGCACCCTGTTTCATTTTTCTCTTCAAAGTGCTTATTAAACTACACCACAATTTATATCTATTTGTTTTCTCTTTGTATATTGTAGGTCACTCCTACAAGAATGAATACTTTATCTCACTAGTTCACCTCTATATCCCCATAACATAGAGTAATGCCCAGCACTTTTGAAATTGTCTTAGTTCTTTTGTGGTGCTTTGACAAAATACTTAAGACTGGGTAATTTATACAGAACAAACATTTATTTCTCATACTTCTGGAGGCCGTCAAGTCCCAAATCAAGATGCTGATAGAATCAGTGTCTGATGAGCTCTTCTCTGTGCTTTGAGATGGCACTATGTTGCTGCCTCCTACAGAGGGAATGACTGCTGTGTCCTCATGTGGTGGAAGGGACGGAAAGAACAGAGTAATCTGCTCAAACCCTTTATAAATTGCTAATCCCATCCATGGGCTCCACTCCCACAAATACTCACTACCTGTGGCCCCAACTCTTAATACTATCATACTGGTGATTAAGATTCAACATGTAAATTTGAGGAAACACATTCAAACCATAGCAGAGACATTTAATAAATATTTACTGAATAAGTAATTATAGTCCTGGCAGCAATTTGGATGATGGAATTGACACAAAAGAAGGAAAGAAGCAAGAGACCCTCAGAGAAGCCAGTCCCTCAGCTATATTGACATTGTGATTTCAAGATCAACTTACCCTTCATGTCTTCACTGTCTCTACATGTTTCGGTCACATGAAAAATAAAATTTCCTAAGCTTTAGGCCAATTTGAGGCAGGGTTCTTCCAGCCATATTGTAGTGAGTCCTAACCAATGCAGTGTGTCTTAAATCTCTTCATCTTTGTGAACTTGGGACCAGGTTTCTGAGGATTCGACATTTTTCTGTCATAATGATAATAAATAAGGTGGAAGGTTCAGAGTGATTCCTTCATCTCCAGTTTGAAAGGCAGCAAACTCATTTTGGATATTGTCAGCTGACTTTAGTGCTAACAAGTATAAACTTTAGAACATAAATTATCTGCTGATGATGTGACTTGGAATGCAAAGGAATCTATGCCTAATCCTTATGGATTTTCTGTCACTGACTTAAGTTCAATATTATGTGACATGCCTGCTCCTGCTCTTGACCATCATTGTCTTATTAAATGTTTGTTTAAGCACAGTGCTATTTTAGACATGGAAGGTCTTGAATTATCTATAGACAAGTGGTAATAATGTGCAGAATAGAGTTTTCAAGAGGGAGTCTTGTATTTATTCTACTAGAAGTTCATGTTTACTGCTGTCTCCTGTTGTCTGGCTAACGCTCCACACCCCTATTCCCTTCAAAAAGAAAATACTTTTCTATGAGTATTTCAGGTTCTTCCTGACTTTTCCTTTTCAGGAAACTGAGGGAAACTTCTAGAATTAGGCATAGATACGGTGCCAACAAGAAGCACCATGAGAAAGAGTGGGCTTCCTTGACCATTAAGCAGAAGCTCTTCTCTTAAGTTGATGGGGAGAGAAAAAGATTGATAAAGGAAAGTGAGCAGAGGGGACTTATTCAATGTCTGCAAGATCAGAGCCCTGTGATCTCTTTGTTGGGTTAAGGTTCTGGAGAGGAGGGAAATTTCCTAGAGTAGATGATGTTGGGAAGATGGAAAGTCTTAAATGATGTCATAGTCTGCAGCATGGAAATCCCTAAACTCCAAGCAGAATGATTCCATGACTCCTAGAGAGGCGTGGAAGTGGCAGTGAGTGCAGCTGGACCTGGAGGAGTATGGATCAGGATGATGGATTCCTCTGTACTGACCTGGCTGCCCTGATAATTCAGTTCATCTCATCCACCCAATAGGACTAAGATGCCTCAGAGATGTATGTGAGGGCAAATGGCATCAAGAATCTTATACCCTCCTCTTAATGCCTGATGCTGGTATTGGACCTCCAGAATTTCAACACAACCCTAAGTTGGCTTTGTAGAACTGGAAGCCCAACTGAAAATTAAATAGTTGTGGAATAATAAAGAAAGGTGCATTTTGCACACTTGTGTTTGTGGCCTGAATTTCATACCATGTATGCAATATTTATTTTTCTTTTCCTCATGATTGAATTCCCATGGAGTTACAAGAGGACATAACTTCTAAGTGGATAAAGACTGTTTATAGTTATAATGGCAGCTCACTAAATGTTTATTGTTGGAGAAGCAGGCTTCAGTCTACCTGCTCATTAAGTAAATGCTACAAATCTTGGCCTAGATTTCTGCACAGAGAGGTGGAGAGGCCATTTTGCTATTATAAAACAGCTTGACTGAAAAAACAAACTACTCTATCAGCATTAGACCCATTAATATTTGCTATTTCTATATCCATTGTAAAAGTATGCAGATAGAACAGTGTATTAGTGAAATTTCTGGATAGGAGAATATTCTGTCCAATCCAATACAGTTTGGAAAGGACATTTTAATAATAACTCTCATGCCTCTTGTTGCTGCCAGAAAGGGAAGAGAATCAGGATTTTAGGATCATCCTCCTTTGGGGGTGTGATACTTTTGGGATACAAACTGGAGAATAGTAGAGGCTCTGCACACACATCTTCTCTTAAAACCCAAGTTTTATTGATACATTTAGTTAAGATAAAGTAATATTGAACTCTGTCATTATCACAAGAAGTTGGTAAACCTTTCATTTCCTTAGCCTCCAATCACTGATCTGGCCAGTTCTCTGCTTCTCTGATACCACTTATCCAATTTTCCTACACTAACTGGGGGTCCAACAATTCAATAGAATTCTGAAACTATCTACCTGGAGTTACTGTTGGATCCCTTGGTTATATACAGTTATCCCCATTTTAGACATTAGTTGCAAGACATCTAAAACATATTACTTATTTATAGTGCTGAGATGGACATCTGAGTCATAGCAAACAGATTACTTCCCCGAAGAGGCTATGTGGGGGATTCTTGTACGAACCTTTGTGGAAATATGCCTTGGTTTCTTTTGACCTATCTGTATTCAGCAATGGGGAATGCTGGATCTTAGAATATGTGTGCTTTATTTCAGAACATACTGTCAATTTCTTTCCAGAATAACTACTAATCCACATTCCCAGCAGCAGAACATGAAGGTTCTCATTTTCTCACACATTTACTCCTATTAGGTAACTTTTGACCTTTTCCTTTAACAACCTGAAGAGTGTTTTCTGGCCCATACTTCGACTACTGCTGTCAAATAGGTTGCTGAGAGACCAAAGAAAATAGATGGAGAGGGCATGTGAGACATAAGGTCTATTGAAAAATAAGGTCTATTCCAATAATTTTAATTGAAAAATTGCCTTCAGGTAAGGTTCAGGGTGGCAGGCTGGACAGACAACCTCCCTCGTAGTGCTTCACCAAATGGTGTCACCATTCCTCCTGATGTTCTGTCCAGTGGCAGCCTTTTATCCTCTCCACAGCGCCTTCAGTTCTGTGCTTGTTCCATAGGGAGAGGAGTTACAAGTTAGGCTACAGAAGCAGTGGCATTGTTATTCCTAGCGTACTTATAAGAAAGCAGTTCCTACAGTAACATTAATCGGCCCTGTTTTAATGTATATGAAAAAGAGACACTCTTATTGTCCCCTTAATTTGGCTAGGTTCATGGGAGTGGAAAGGGATATTTCAGGGACACGGTGTTGGTGTTTAACTATCCTCCTATCCTCTTCCTCTTCTCCTCCCCCTGCTGCTTCTCCTTCTGACACAGGTATAAAATGTATAAGGGTAAAAATGTGTTTGATTTGTGTTTCTCTTATTTCTTAAAAGGTCAAGTATTGTTAGATATTTGGTTTCTTCTCTGTGAATTAGCAACAATTCATTTCTTCTGTGCATTTTTGTTTTGGACTTCTTTTTCTCATTGTTTTTCTCTAGCTCTTGTATGTTTTAAATAGCATTTCCTTATTTGTTTTGACATTGCATTTTTGATATTAACAATATCTCTTGATTTGTCCAAACACATTAAATTCAAGGGTTTTTTTGTATATTTAGTGACATTTTTGATATTTTATAATTTCCAGAAATTGTCCTTTTTAAGTTTTTAAAATTCATTTTCATGTTATTGTTATTATATTTTTTAAAAGACCTATTGTGTCTGAGTTATTTAGCTTTTTCATTCTGAATTTCGCTCATTTTTTCCAGCTTTCTTAGAGCTTTATCTTAATCCTATCAAAGAACCACTTTTTATCTTATTAAATTTTCATAGCATATTTAAAAATTATTTTATTGATTTTTATCCTTTATTATTTTATTTCAACATGACTTTTCATGCCTATTTTTTTTTCTGGTTTAATTTTTAGTTGAATTCTTTGCTCATTTGTTCACGTGCTCTTTGTTTCTGATAAATATAGCTTTCTAAGTACTCCTTTAATTGCACACCGAATTTTTGATGTTTCATGTTTAATTAGTTTAAAATATTTCATAATATTTTTATATAATCCCATAACTATAATGATTGTTCAGTATTGTGATATTTTTATAATGAGAGTTAAAAATCTATCATTTGAGATTGATTTTTAATTTTATTGCATCATGATTACAGAACATGGTCTCCACGAGACTGATGCTGTGGGATTTACTAAGATTTCCTTTGTGATCTAACACATACTTAATTCTGTAAATATTCATTTATGTTTTAAAACAATGCATATTTTTTGAAAGTATAAGTTTCATATAATACCTTCAAAATCAATAACCTGTTTTTTAGCTCTTCCATGTAGCTATTTATTTTGGCTTGATCAATCAGTTTCTGAGAGGAGGATTTAAAATCATTAAATGCAAAGATTAAAATATATTTGTTTGATTACTGATTGGTTTATATTTTTGTGCACATATTGCTAGGTGCACATATATTCACAGTAATTATTTTTTCTTAATCTATTTTTTTCAACAGTATGTTATTTTGCTAGTAAACCCATTATAATCTTTTTTTTTTTTTTGATCAGGAATTGAATCCAAGGGCAATTAATCACTGAGCCATATCCTTAGCCCTCTTTTTATATTATATTTTGGTACAGGGTCTCACTAAGTTGTTTAGGGCCTTGCTTTTGCTGAGGCTGGCTTGGAACTCTTGATCCTTTTGCCTCAGCTTCTTGAACTGCTAGGATTACAGGCATGTGCCACCACACTTGGCTCATTATAATCTTTTTTTTTTGGTGCTGGAGATTGAACTCAGGGGTACCTGACCACTGAGCCACATCCCCGGCCCTATTTTGTGTTTTATGTAGAGACAGGGTCTCACTGAGTTGCTTAGCGCCTCGCTGCTGCTGAGGCTGGCTTTGAACTTGCGATTCTCCTGTCTCAGCCTCCCTAAGTGCTGGGATTACAGGCTTGTGCCACCTTGCCTGGCTCATTATAATCTTAATTGTTATATTTTGCCTATCTGATATGCCAAGGTAGTTCCTCTTTGTGTCTTTTTTCACCTTCTGGTCTGCAATGTTCTTTCTTATCTCCTTAAAATTGTTGAGATTATTTTAAATTATTCTTTGCTCTGGTCCATTCCTTTTGCTTTCTCTAGCATGGGTTGTTTACTTTATTGTCTTTTTTCGTTAACTGTTGTTCTTCTAAGATGGATCCACAATTTTCTTTGGAGTTCATACTCCTCAGAAGTGTTAATCTCATTTGGTGATATACAGATAGTCCTGACTTGTGGTGATTCAACTTATAAGTTTTTAGCTTTAACAACCAACACTCAACAGTGTGCTCTATTGTTAAGCTATGAAGTTTGGTGTATTAAATGGTTTTCTCAGGATGTGACCCCATCACAAGCCAAGGAGCAACTGCCAATGTTAAGGCAAGGGATAAAACCCAATCCTAGTTTGTGTCCTTCCTGTGACTTGGAGCCAAATTTCCTCAGGATTGTGAAACTCTGACCTGGTATTTTTCTTTCTTAAGAGACATTGTGCTTAGCTGTAATCACCAGGCCCCATGGAGAAGGATAGAATAGGGAAGAAGTCTCAGGGCTTGGTGCATCTGTTGATTGATGTGGCCACCTGGCTGCTCGCATGTCCAAAATTATTTTACCATCTCTGAAAGCTGCAGGGATAAGAACTTCTTAATTATTGGTAGCTTTTAAAACAAACAATGCTGCCAGGTTTCATGATTTTAGATGTGACTGGGCAGGCTGCTGCTTACACATGGCATTGTGGGGTCACATAATGCCTATTCCTAAAACCTCACCCTGCTACTAATCTCCTCATTAATAGGGCCTAAGATATCCAGACTTGTATCCTCCCTAGACTCAAGCTGCCCACTTTCTTATTCTTTTTTTTTTATTTTTTATTTTTTATTATTTTATTTTTTTTCCCAAAAGTTGCATTTTAATACATGTTAGCAAACATAACAGAAAAAAACAAATTTTCAGAAGCTGTACACACTATTCACTGAAAACATTTGTTGAGGCAAATAGAAAAGAATTGTTACAATCATAATTTTTCTAACTTTGCACAAAATTATAATCAGATTACATTCTTCATATTAAACATCTTTATATGTACTTTCAATGAACAGTATATATATATATATATATATATATATATATTTATCTATATTTTTATCAACCATCTTTACTATACCCATTCCCCTTTCCTGCCCCCCACCTCCCCCATGTCGCGTCTAGTGTTTCTCTATTTCTCTTATGTTTCCCATTCCCACCTCCCTTATTCATCAGCATCCATTAATCAGAGAGACCATTCGGCATTTGGTTTTTTGGGATTGGCTTACTTCACTTAGCATAATGCTTTCC